>JADWPL010000004.1:1195037-1665660 GCA_016109495.1 Phialophora tarda | reverse complement strand
GAAGGCTGTGGTGATTGATCTTTGTGAAGGCTGTGGTGATTGATCTTTGTGAAGGCTGTGGTGATTGACCTTCGTGAAAGCTTTGGTGATGGCTGCCACTGAGATGTCACCTCCACCTCTGCAAACGCTTCATTCACAAACATCACTCCTCGCGTTTTCACCAAACAAGATCTTGTCGAAGGGTATAAAGTCTGGTACCGCCCAGTTCCTTGACCCCAGCAAGTCACTTGATCAAATATCATATTAAGAACAATCCCATCCAACCGACGTTGATAACACTCGCTCAAGAAGAGCTCCCACTTGACCTCAGGTCGAACAGCAGTCTTCATCAAAGACCCTCGAACAATCTTGCTGCGATGGCGCTCACCACTACTGCCCAGCCAAATGTCGACCTCGGGCGCTCAGGCTATGATACCACGGGCGTCAAGAAGCCTGGAACCTCCGGCACGCGATCCACGAAGTGATCTGGCACCTTAGCCATGGATTCGTCACAAGACTTTAGCACCATGTTGGTATGTGATATGGTGATCCCTCGGCCTCGCGAGGAAACTAACAGAAACAGGATACCGACCTCATTTCGAAATGGATGGATGAAATTGGTGCTGGAGGAGCGGAAATTGGCCTGGAGGCTAGCAATGGCATAACACTAGCTCTTGGGGGCAGTCGGGCGTCACAGTGATGTTGCTCAGCACGCAGCTGTGAGATAGGCAGAACATCACATGTGGCGAATCGATAATCATCGGAGCTGAAGTCAATTCATCCTCCATGCCATTGTCCGTCAGTTCAAGTTGCAGAAGCATGACCAATGTCGTAGACAAGCTGGTGAGCTCAAAAGCAGACGACTCGGGCTCATCTTTTCGAGGCACCAGGTGACCAGGCTTCGGGTGTCCAGCTCGCTCCAGGATTTGTAGCCGTCTCATTCGCCTTTCTCAACTGGTTCTCATTGCTATCGACATGATTCTTCATCTTCCCTGCCTGAGCTGGCTGCTTCGGGTCGGTATCCGCTTCAGTCCTGGCCAGCTCTGGATCGCCAGCAAGTGCGATGGTAGCTGCTGGCTTCGGCTTCTCAATGTATTTGGCCTTTGCAGCCCATCTTTCGTCGGCCAGTTTTGCCCCGACCTTCAGCTGGGCCAGTCTCTGGACGTCTGCAGCCTGCTCTTGCATTGTGGGGGCGTCAAAACGAGTGTAGCGGAGCCATTGGTGCCACTGAGGCGAGATCTGAACATCTGAGAGTGAGGAAAGAGTGGCTCGACGGGTCCCCTTGACTATACGCCGCCATCGACCGTGATTTATTTGATCTTTGAACTCCCAGAAAGTGTTGCCGTAGAGGTCTTGTCCTGTCGTAATGTCAGTTGACATTCAATTTCAGCATCCTTTCACTTCAAGTGCACGTACCGACCAAGAACCTCTTTCTCCAGGGCAGACGGAGCATCTTCCATCTCAGCCATAGATCTCGAATTGCTCCCATCTTCTCGAGCGCGCAGCGAGCTGCAAGACTAGAGGGTTAGTCGAGGTTCAGTCACAAAAGCGTCAATTGCACAAGCGGGAAAGGCTGCATAATTAATTCTCGGTGTCGACGTCAACCCGCATTGCACTGCCCCAGTCACATTCCTCCCCATCTCGACCCATCCCCACCGCATCAGCACGGCCATCGTCTTCAACACTCTGTACACGCGGTACTCGGCTTGTTCGGTACTGAAGGGACTGGGTGACTGACTTCTCTACGTTGCCCCCTCTCCCACGTCGCCAGCGCCCGAAGTCTTCTGGCCTGCGGACATCACCAGCACCAGCAACGATGGCTTCCGTGACGAGTTTGGACCAGGACATGCGCAAGCTGCGCTTGGAGCGATACACTCCTGGTGCTGCCAATGAAGTGCGAAATTGGATCGAAAGCACACTGGGAGAGCGACTGGCCCCGGGCGACTTGATGGAAGCGCTGAAAGACGGTGTGGCTCTGTGCAAGTAAGCGTTCCATCTGAACATGGCAGTCTGGTGCTGACCGTAGCTTCTTGACAGACTCGTCAACTTGGCTGTCGCACCGAACATATCAGGCGTCAGATACAAGGAGTCCAACATGCCTTTCGTACAAATGGAGAACATCTCGCACTTCCTGACTGCTTGCGAGAAGCCGCCGTTGAACCTCCCCTCTCACGATCGATTTCTCACTGTCGACCTCTATGATGCCAAAGATCCTGCTCAAGTCCTGCAATGCATCGCTGCATTCAGCCGCCGTGCGAACCAGCTGAATCCATCCAACTTTCCCACCACCTTGGGAGCGAAGAGCAAGTCTGCCATGAGTCCGCAGGGAACAGGCTCCAGTGGCCCAAGATCTCCAGCCTACACCACCACCGCAAGCTCGAGACCACGAGGGACAAGCAATGCAACTCCTGATAGCCCATCCATCACCTTCAACCCTCTGAACAAAGCCGCCTACTCCGGTCGCGTAAGCCCGACCAAGAATACCCTCAGCCGAGGTGGCCTGGCGTACGGCGGTTCGGTAAGCAGCTGGAGTTCCAAGGACGATGAAGGCAAGACCGCCCCAGCGTGGAACATCCACCAATACGGTTATATGGGCGGCGCAAGTCAGGGCAATCAAGGAGTTGCATTTGGCGCAAGAAGGCAAATCACTTCTGCGGCGCCCATCGTGCCCAGCCTTGCCGAGAAAGAGAAACGTCTCAGAGAAGAGGCGGAACGAAAGCGACAAGACCAAGAAGAACAGGAAAGGCGACAACGCGCACAGCGCGAGGCAGAAGAACAACAGGCCAGACTGGAAGAGGAGCGCAGATGGGCCGAAGAGACTCAACGGCAACGAGAACAAGATGCCGCTGAACAACGAGCTGTGGAACGACAGCGTCTCCAGGAGGAAGAACGAGTGCGCCGTGAAGAACAGCGTAGGAGGGAACTACAGTACGAACGTGAGCGCGACCGTGAAGCTCAAGACACCGCTGAACGCGAGGCCCGCATGGCTCAAGCGAGAGGCCGGCAACGGACTGCCAGCGATGCCCGTCTGAACGGGCAGTTCCTCAGCCAATATCAATCCGACCAGGCCAGGGGCACCGCTGATCCACCTCCACCCGCCAAACCTATTGTGCAGCAGCAGACGGCCGAGAGCCAACGCATAGCGGAACTGGAGCGTCAACTGGAAGAGATGAAGGCGCAACAAAGACAGCCTCAATCGACTCGGTCAGGACCAGTTCCGTCATCTGACTTTGAGCCAGACCCTCCTGCGCCTGCGTTACCAAGCAGACCTCAACCTGGACAGACCAGCCATGAAGAAGACTGGTCGGCGTCCGAGCGAGACTACTTGAAGCAAGAATGGCAGAAGAACCAAGATCAAGCTCCTCCGAAGCCACCACGCCCTGAGGCGCCCCAGTCGTCTCGCCCTCTACCCAATCCAGCAGCATATCAAGCCGGCACGAACCGCACCGACCGATACCTCGCCACTAATTCTGCCCCGTCTGCACCCAACGTCAGCTCTCATCGCCCACAAGACTTCTCGACGACGACTGAAGTCGACCTCGAGAACCAGCGCCGGATACAATCTCAACAACGCACCAAAGCCGGCGGCTGGGCCTCGAAATCACTTCTTGAAAGAGAAATGGAACGCGAGCGAGAGCGCCAGCGAGAGTGGGAAGAGTCGCAGCGGGATACAGCTTCACGTGCACGGGATAGCCAAGAAGGAAGCGCGCCGGGCCAGAGTTGGGACGTTCATCAGTACGGCTATGTGGGCGGCGATAGTCAGAACCGAGGAGGCCCAGGACTTGGTGTTGGCGGAGCCAGGAGACAAATCATCGGGCCGCGACCTCCACCCTAGATTTGCGTGTCCCGGAGGCGCACTGTGTGAATGAGGATCTATACGTGCGACTGTTTATGCATGGCTTCGAAAAGCATGATATCCCAAGCAGGTGTTAGATGGAGGCATCAGTGAGCGCATTGAATAGCGAGAGGGCCGAGAGAACGCAGCAAGTTGGTAGACCGGCGTGTCTGTCAGAAACCCTTGGCTGGGCTTTCTAGCTGAGCATCAATGAACCATGACCATCGTTTTTAAAGAGTCTAGGAAACGCCCCCGATCATGCAAGCCCCCAACAAGAAGATGTAGCGGCCTTTCTCTACCTGCCGACCCGGCCCGCCTGTTCACGCCGCCCTTGCGATGCCTCTGCTCCCCTAGAGACACCCGTTCCGACCCTTGCCGTTTCGACCTGCCCATCCAACCCTTCTGCGACCTTCGATATCCTCGCGCCACTCTCAACGAGCCAGTCCCACGCCACAGCCTCTTCGCCTTGTCTTTTCTTCCCCCTTTCCTTCTTGGTCCCTTTCTGTCCCGCCCGGTCCGCAACCTTGTTCGCCCTCCGCTCAACTCCCTCGGCCACAGCGGCCAGCAAGCGAGGTGTCCTCTTCAACGCACCCACGGTCGCGAGCGTGCGCGTCAATGACTCCAACAAGATGGAAACTCGGGCGTTCGCGTCGACGCTGTTCTTACTAGCCGCGAATGGGAGATATTCCTCCTCGAGTTTGCTCTGTGAGAGGAGCACCATGCTGCGTCTGCTTGGGGCGGAATGTTCCAGCGTGCGCTGGAGGAGGGACTCGCACAGGCTCGTCAACGTCGTGGCGTCGAAGGGATGGGACGGAGAGGGGAGGACTATTCGCGCGAAGACCGGCAGGGGCAAGGGCCGGATGAATTCGACGAAGAGGATAAACAATTCCTCCAGATCCGGGAACGTGGTCGGGGATGTGGCTGTTAGCGTCTCGTGCGCGGAGACCCACGTCAGGAGACGCAGCAGACGGAGGCGGAGGAGTACGGACGCTGGGTCGCCAAGGGTTGGCGCTGAGGAGGGGGAAGATGTAGTATCTCCGTCTGCATCGGTGTGGGCGCTTCTTAGACTGCCGTTGCTGCTTCGCGGCGTTACTCTTTTCGACGAGGGTGTCCTCGTTCTCATTCCTGTCCTTAATCGCTTCTTAGGCCGGCCGCTGCCCGTACTCATGGCATCACCGTTATCTCCAGCCCCGTCGGAGACATCGTCATCTTCCTGGCCAAGGTAATCGCCATAGACGTCCTGGTCAATGTTCACGTGGTCCTGCTTTTCGAGTTTCTTGGTCGTGCCGTCTTCCTGCTTTGGCTCCTTCAGTTCATGGGCGAATATCTCTCGAAACTCTGCGACAGAGCGCGCACTTCCGTCCGCGAATATTGCACGGATAATCCTTCTCTCTCGTGCGTGTCCGCCCGTCGCCAGTTCGATGTACTGCCAGAGCAAGGACTCTTCCGGGGAGGAATTTTCGCCACTAGTGCGAATGTGCCAGTCCGTCTCGAGCACGTCGACCAGAAACTCAAGCAGCAAGCGGTAATGGATCCATCGCGAGGCGTGGATCCCCGGTAAACACGCACAGTTGAACGCCCAGCCTACAAGTTGCCAGAAATCCTCGGCTCGGGCCCAGAGGCTGTGCGAGCGGGCGTAGGTTGTGTTGAGATCGCCCTCGCCCAGTCCGTTCTCACTCCCGCCATTCTCATCATCGTCGCTGGCTCGATTATCAGTCCGTCGCGAAAAGCGAAGGTCGAATTTACGGAAACTGAATGCTGCGACGAAGTGGCCGTTGACAGGGCCAACGAGAGAATGGATCAGTTTAAGCAATCGTAGAGCAGAATTTGCCTGATTCCACTTTTCACGGTCGTTTGTCCTTGTAGTCGTGCTTGGATGGACGGCAAGTGTGGCTGCCAACGCGAGGTGGGAAGCTGGCGGGATTGTCACCGGTGCTGTGGCGTTGGCAGAGGACGCGTTATTGCCGGCAACGGAGAGCAACGTGTCGAAGGCTTGGGTAAAGAGGCCTTCTTCGAGGTACGTCTGAACATGCTGGGCGAGCTCAAACGGAAGTTCTCTGGTTGGTCGAGATTGCTTTCCTGCCTGCGAGGCTGAGGCTTCTCTGGATATGGACTGGGTAAGTGGAGGTGAGGACAAAGGGGACGATCGCATGGGGACCGCCATTATAAAAGACCGGTCATCAACTAGCTGCCGACCGCGTCACTATTTCCCCAGAGGGAAAGGGAAAGGTGAGGTTGGCGTCATGCTGTTGATGGGGAGGAAACAGGAAGTTCAGCCTCGTTGCCGGAGAGGAAGACAAGCATCGATTAGGCACCACAGCAGCAAGGAAAGTCTGCCGAGCCCCTTTTCCAAACTGATACGTTTCTCTACATACTCTCACTTATTCCTCACACTCCCCTCACGCTTTCCAAATTCCGACAAGGACCTCGCTTCGCCCCGGAAACAAGTGTCTAAGGAACCTCACGATCAATCTGGTCTCATGATCGGATAGGAGCTGTTGCAGCAGCAGCGCGGGGTGGCAATTGCAGCAGTGCCCGCAGTCAAAACCATGATCGACGAACCTCTGCTTGAGTCTTTTCGACTTCGTATTCGCATTCTAAGAGCTTGAGCTTGGTCGAGCTTGCTTCCGAATGGCGCCCCGTGCTACTGACAGGAAGCGATCGGTAGGCGAAAGATGCAGCTAACAATGCGGGTTGTTGGCCCATCTAGGGAGCTGCTATTTTTAGCCGACATCTCGCCATATGGCCATCGGTCATGCGGGGAGGCCGTGATCGGGTGGCACTCGCACAACCTTGAGAGAGAGGTATGCAGGTATATGAGGCTGGGCTGCATCTCCCGGTTTGAATTCCGAGTCCACGTCTCAGCAAAGCATAACATTTCGCTATTTCGGCGTCCATTGAACTCTTGCTCTCCCCGCCAAAACAATTCCAATTTGCTCGCGAAAGGCCAGACACCAACATGGGCTTCCTCGGCGACAAATACAAGGCATTCAAGAACTTCAAAAACGGCCGCAACCCTGATGGCTCCTCCAAGATCACCGACGAAGACATCAAGAAATACACCGGCAAAGACCGGGTGGAGTTCGAGAAATTCGCCGCCAATACACCTGGTGTTGCGGGCAATCAGAATGCAGGATCGATCATTGCGGGAGGCAATGCCGGGTTGTACACTGCCGGCTATACGACGTTTGACGGTCATAAGATCCCGGGGAAGAAATAGGTCGTCAGGGAGAAGGAGGCAGACGAGCCATTGACAGTCATATGCTTCAGAAACGTTCCTCAACGCCGATTGAGACCCACCAAAGACTGGGCCCTTTCGGACTATACCTCCCTAATGCCTAGCCGTTATCGCTTCAGCCTGCTTGCCAGATCTTCTTTGGCTTCCTTACACCATCGCTCCACATCAACCTCTGCGATTTTGCCGTTTCTTTCATTGATCTCCCTCTCGATTTTCGCAAAGTCCCTGCCTATGCCTTCGGCCCGCCACTCATAACAATCACCGATCCACCTGCTACTCTGCACGAGCCACTGCCCGCGCTCCTTCCGTCGGTCGTTGAACGTTGCGAATACAGCCTCGAGGTCCGGGGGTGACTGAACGTGCTCGGAGGCGAGCAGCGACGCCAGTACAGCAGAGTCTTCAATACAGAACCCAGCGCCTGCGCCATGATGTGGAGAAGTCGCGTGCGCCGCATCTCCAGTTATACATATCCGTCCTTTGTAGAAGGTGGGGACCGGATGGTCGCCCGTGTCGAAGATTGCCCACTTTGAAGCTTTATCAGAAACTGCCTGCGTATATAGAAAGGCCTCAGAAAGTGACTCACCACGTCCAGATCCGGCTTGGTTAGGTTCAACAACTTGATCACATTCGAGCCGTAACCTGCAAAGTCCCTCAATGCATCTTCTCGCTTTGCCGGCCTCGTCAGTCGATTGAAGTCGGGCCAGTCTTCGGGACTCGTTCTGAAGGCCACGATGTTCAGTGTTTTGCCGTGATTGACAGGGAATGTCAGGACATGACCGTCTGGGCCCATCTGTGGTTCTCACATGTTAGCAAAGGCATGAACCTGGAACAGTGCCCTAGCCACCGAAGCCGTGGAGACTTACATGCATGCACGAATTGACTGCTAGCTCTTCGCCGACAGCCTTGATGGCTTCATCCATGGGCGCAAGCCCCCGGTAAGCATACTTGTGGGTATAACTGGGTTTTGCACTCGGATGGTCCTTGCCAACGATGATTTGTCTGACCTTCGACTTGATGCCGTCGCATCCGATCACGGCGTCCGCTTCAGCTGCGGTCCCGTCTTCGAACTTCATCACCAGCCTCCCACTGTCCTTGTTCTCCTGGATATCGGCAAGTTTCTTGCCAAACCGCGCGACCTCCCGCGGCAGCAGCTTGACGATCTCGTCCAAGTACGCCGCACGGTGCACCCCGTTCTGTCCCAACGAATTCCGAATCGTAAATGCAATGTCCTGCCTCTCTTGGCCAGGCTTCGGCCCGGCGTACCCATCAAGGTAGTCGAACCAGACTTTCTCCTTCCCAGGCCAAACATTGCGGGTGCAGACTTTCTCGAACGCCTCGTAGACCCCCTGGTGGCAGACCTTCATGGCCTGCACGGCGTTTGGGGAGAATGAGACCCCGGCACCGATCTCGCCGAATTGGGGCGCCTGTTCGTAGACTTTCAGCGCGACGCCGCGGTGGTATAGTGCGATGGCGAGGGTGAGCCCGGCGATCCCACCGCCGATGATGGCCACTTCGAACTTTCTGGGCCCATTGGCCGGCGTTTGTTGGGACGCTGCCATTTGATTGTGGATGACGGAGAGGCGTTCACCCATCGACTCTCTAGACATGGTCTTCCACAGCTTGGTACCTGAACGAGATATGCACGTTGCTCTGCAATTTAATTATGCGACAACAGAGAGACCGTCGCCCAGGTGATATGATATAGACATATGTTCGAGCAAGCCGAAAAGCTTCCGCACGGCTGCCATCCTTGGTCCAGAGCAGATATACGACGGAAAGGCGAAAAGAATGTATCATCGAGAGGGCATGGAGTTCGGGGTCGTACATCATTAAACCGAAGGATCCGTCAAGCCATGCGTGTGTCATCCATCACCTCCGGTATCTCCCCTCCCTTTGTTCTCCACTCCTTGCGCCCTCTTCCGGGGCCGCTTCGGCATTGTACCCCGGAACGAGTCTCGGCGCGCGGCGCTTTTGGCAGCGGAAGCAACAACCTCCGGGTCGCCCGCCGTCTCCCATATCTAACATCCGACGGCGATTAATTTGCCTCTGCAGCGGGAGCAGGGGGGGTTGGAACGTGTACAGCGCGCGTACGGGGGTTGGTACGATCGCCCCCGGCCAGAATACATAGAATGCATGTCCAAATCCTCGTATGTCGGTATTCGTGCACTCACAACCGTCATAACCTCCCGGCTCCTGCAGTATATCCCGATCAACAACGCCAAACCAAGTCCACACACGGCTTAATGATGTCACCTATGCATCAATCATGGGGAGATATTCGCTGATGAAAGCCGAAACGACTCCGAAGAGGATTATGTGCGAAGCGGTGTTGGGCTATCTGTCTGGTGAGCGAGCGCGAGTCCGTCGGTAGAAGATCGAGGCGAGAATGAGCGCGAAGAGGGTGGCCACGGCCACTGCGAGGAAGATGGGGTAGCTAGCCTTGAGACCGAGTTTGAGATAGGAGGCCTCCATGAAGATGCGGCAGGCGTGCATCGAAACCAGCCCTATATGTCGCCGTGAGGGAGAAGAAGATCATACCGGTTTTACGAACATGGCACGAGGATATAAATGACACGCAGGCTCGGTGGCAGGCATGGCTTGAACAACATGACAGAATACATTCCTAGCGCACTGCTCACCGAACCCGCCTACCCTAAATGGCAAGGATGGGAAAGCTCTTGTGGTCTCCGTGATATCCCAGATAACGGATATACTTGATCCAGCAAAGTGAGTGGGGCAGATCCGAAGCAGCCCCCGGAAGCAGACGACAATCTGCGGGCCACCACAGCATAACGCTGGGTACCGAACGTGACCAACGCCCCAAAGTATATAGGAGAGAGGACAAGCAGATCGGAAAGTGGACTTCGAGGGAGTGTTCCAGTACCAAAGCCATGGAGGCACATCGCCGTTGCTGACAGTCTTTCCACGAATCCTGAAACGCAAAACACCTTCGTTGCGGTACGAGGACATCTTCGCTTATCGGATTCAATTCCTTCTGCGCACTTCTTCGCAACCATCGTGCTCGGTCCTCCCACAGGTGGTTGCGAATAAGAAGGTGCAAAATCCGTGTCGACCTTATTCCTTGATGAGAGGCGAGTCTCGTCTCCATTGAGCGTCAGACGCTGCTCACTGAGGATACCGCATCGCATCACTTCGATTGTCTCAAGATGCATTTCATGGTCAACTTCCTGATCAGTCCAGGTGAGATGGAAACTTCACTGACGAAGCCAAAAACATACCACTCTATCGGGGCGCTCCTCCGTATGCAGTTGAGCTAAGCATTAAGGAGCATAGTGCTGCATCCGCCTGGCACATATACGAGTAACTCGAAACTATTTGCCCTCAGACGGTGACTCGGCAATACAGGGGTTCGACTTGCATGATGGTTAATGCCCTACTTTGCTACGAAGAGACGCCCCGGGGAGGGGCTCCGCGGCTCATGTGGGCTGCTCGTCTGGGTGGAAGCTCGCATCACTACCGCTGCCGATTTGCCTGCGACTGCTCCTCTGCATTTCCGCTACTGCTGTGTGACCTTGGCAGTCTTTTCGCCTCGACGAGCAGAGCAACGGACATGAACCCGTGCTGAAGATTCCGCAACATGCGGAGAAATATAGCACGAGATGTATCCCCGGAGTTTGATCCGCAGACTCGTGCGAACCACGTACAGATACACAATGCTGCCTGCAAACGACGTCGTCGAGGTTACGGATGCCGATGCCCATGCTGATGGTGTCAGCGAGCGAGAGGAAGCCACGCAAGTGCACACTGATAGCGTCTGGAGTCGAGATAGGTCAGTTGGTTTCTCCGTTCCCGCAGGTCCGCAAGCTCATCTTCATTCTCAGGTTCTGTGGCGCCCTTGCGTACAATTTCGTCGGCTTTGTCCTTCCAGCCCTCTATAGCACACTTTCCAAGCTATGGGTCGCCAATATCGACGCTTCCATGGTCGTCACCGTCGACTCATACACGTATATCGGCGTCGTGGCGGAAGTTATCAACGAGGGTCTCCCTCGCGCCGCCTGGGTGATTATCGGTGACAAGGCCTCGCGCTCTCTCGCGTCCCGAATCGGCCTGACGCAGACGTTGATCATCTTTCAGAGCATATTGGGTCTGATCGTCAGTGTCATCATTCTGGGCGCTGCCAAACAGTTTGCCGCCGGGTTCGTTCCCGAGGAAGTCCGTGCCGCAAGCTTGACATACGTCCGCATCAGTTCGTTCTCTGTCTTCAGCGCGGCGCTGGAGACCGCCGTCAGCAATGCCACGAGGGCCCTTGACCATCCCGATGTGCCCTTCCTCATCGCCGCGACACGCTTCGCCATCAACATACTCCTAGACTTGCTCATCATCTCAAAAGTCCACGTCGGCTCCTTCGCGCCGTCGGTGAACACCCAGGCAGGTATCCGCCTCGGATGTGACTTTGCAGCTGCCTTTGCTGGCTTGGGGTACTTCACCTTGATTGTCTGGAGACTTCGGGGCAAGCATGGTCTCATTGAGAACATACCACGTCCCAGCCTGGGGGCATTGAGAGTGCTTCTCAGACCTGGTGTCCTTACCTTCGCAGAGTCCGCCGTCCGGAATACGCTCTACCTGTGGCTCGTCAGCAACATTGTGTCCATGGGCTCTGACTATGCCACGGCATGGGGAATTTTCAACACGATCCGATGGGGCCTTGTAATGGTCCCGGTCCAGACGCTGGAGGCAACTTCAAATGCCTTCACCGGGCACCGATGGGGTGAATGGCGGAGGGAAGTCGGCATCGATATACAGAAGGCCAAAGCCAGCTGGAAGCAGATCAGAGGTACGTGGGGCTCACTTCGGGTTTTGACCGAAACTGACTGACTCCATTGTTTGCAGGTATCGCAACCCCCGCTCTGACCTCCGCAATCATTGTCCTCGCGATCGAGGTGCCTCTGTGTATCTTCCTCTCCGTGTTTGGCTGCAAACCGTTTGCACATTACCTCTCCGACTCGGACCCTGTGGCCTCGATCACCGCCCATATGTGGCGCACCATAGACTGGTGCTACATCTTCTATGCGCTGAGCACGGAGCTCGCGACAATCCTGTTGTCGACGGTGCCGCGGTGGTATCTGTATCAGTCGCTCGTGTCAAACTTCTTCTACGTCCTGCCGTGGGCGATCGTGTGCCAGGTGGCGAATCTGAATGCCAGCGATGCATGGAGCTATCATGCTTTCGTCTTCGGAGGCTCCCTTGTGTTTAGCTTCTTTGACGTGCTGCTGTTTGTCGGACTGTGGGCCTGGAAGCTGAGTCGCGGGACGTTGAACTTCGACAAGGTGCGACTGGTTGACAGCAAATGAGACATGAGTATCTAGAACTGTGGCAGGCAAGCGGATATTTGGTAAGAAGCCACAGGCTGGATTCTATTCCGGTGCGATCTGTACACTTCCCGTCGTGTTCGTCCAGTTCGGGGTTACCGCTTAACATTAGTTTGTCATCAGGCTTGCGCGCCCTCCCTTTTTGCCTTCGTGATTCTTCTCAAAGCCTCTGGTCGATGGTGGCACGCAGGGCACGTCGAGTGTGAAGGTCTGACCGCGAAAGATGCCTAAAAGCGACATGGCAGTTTGATTGGACAGTGATTGAAGTGCTAAACATGCTTAACGGAGATCGAAACCTCACGTGTCGAGCCATCATTCTTAGCGGGGTCTGCCAAGCCGTTAGCGGCATCTTTTGTTTACATAGTACATCTTCGAAGCCTCAACTCGCTATCGTCGAGTCTCGAACTCGAATAACATCCGACATTGTTTGACATTTCAAGACCAAATTTTGCAGCTCAGAACATCCCACAAACCCAGTAAACAATATGGCACCGGCAATGACCCGCAAGAGGAAGTCGGAGGAGATCGAGGAACAACCCGTTGGCGCTGTCACGCCGACAGGGAGCCCAGCGCGCAAGAAGATGAGAATCACACTGCAGCAGAAGCAAGCATTGATGGACAACCTCCAGCTTGAGAGTATGAGGACGCCACGCAGGAGTTGCATCACAGCTGACATGTCTCCAGTTACTGAACGAGCGCGACAACTTCGAGCGGGATATGCTCTCCAGTGCGCCGACCTTAGAGCTCGGATTGAAAGACGCGTCAACCGCATTCCTCTCAGCGTCCGCAAGATGACTATGGGAGAACTCATGGCACAGCACCAAGCTCCGAAGGCGGTCAAGGATGCTCCTCGAGCCTCGCCACCCAAACAAACAATATCGGTTGACATCCCTGCGCCCAGACGCAAACCCCTGCCTCCTCTCCCGCAAGAAGAACATACCTCAACCAAGCTACCCTCTCCGGCTCGGCAACAACCACAGCCAGCTCCGACTCGAGGCAAGAAGCGCATGAGTTCCGAGATCCAAATCGCTTCAGACAAGGAGAACGAAAGCTACCCCGACACCCTGCCCGTGGTGAAGAACACCAAGCGTGCCAAAACGACAGCCACACAGCCAACCCGCACCACTTCCCGCACAGCCAAACATCCAGCCACCTCGGTGCTGTCCCCTCGTTCCCACAATTCGCGCACCCTCCCCCGCTCACCGATCAAAGACCTCTACCTCCCCACGTCGCCAGCAAAGAGCATGATCGCGCGCCCAACCACAGCAATGTCCCCAGTGCGTGCAAACTCCCCTTTGAAATCGGCCGCCACCGCGGCGTCATCCGCAATCTCCGCCAGCGTGCACGGGATGATCGAACAAGCCAGACGCGGCGGAACAGCCACGGCTGCGAAACTCTCGCGGACGGCGTCGAAAGAGAAGAAAGAAACCGCCGCCGCAGCGGTAAAGGGCCAGATGCTCCCTCCACCGAAGCCAAAGCCAAGCGCTCCAGCATCTCCGCAACGCGCATTCTCACAAGCAAGCACGCACAGTAACTCGACGGATTTTTCCACCGCGTCGAGCGGGACCACGGTCGTGAAACCCAAGCGTGGTGGCCGGACGGCTGCCACCTCGAAGACCGCGAAGATGGCGGCCGAACCAAGAAGCCCAGCGGACAAGAAGAAGGGAGGAATGGCCCGGGCGGCGTCGGCGGCAAAGACCGCGCTCAAGAAAAATGCAGGCCCTGCCGGCGCAGCAGGTAAGAAGGTCGTGGTTGCAGAACCGGCAGCTGGAAGGAGGGTGCTCAGGAAGAGGGCTTAAATCCCGCCGCATCCGGAGAGACCATGGAGGGGACGTGGAGTCGTAGTACTAGGGTATCGGTCTAAGGCTGTTGGCTCGTCTGAATGGCGTGTTTTGCCCCTGGGAGCATGTCACGCACGGTTTGTTTACTCGCGGCATGAATACAGAGTATGGCTCTTGGACGTCTACGTTGGATGCGAATACAACCTACTCCCCGCTGAGATGGGTCCAACGAACCGAAGAGACGATTTACAGATCCAAGTCTTCACGATTGCAGACATTGATTTCAATTTTGTTTGCATTTTTTCGCCAATTTCAAGCACCTGTTGACTCCATCCCCTCAGTTGGTATTTGCAACAGTACAAACACAAGTCGATAAAGGTATCTGTTGTAGCAAGCCTCCCAGAGTCTGGCGCTGGTCGACGACCGCAGCAACCCAAGCCCACTCACCTGTAGAGTTTTCTGGTAAGACATATCCGGCTCAACATATGTAATTCTCCTTCCCCACTCAATGCATACGCATGCCGCGCCGCGATGCCTCGCTCCCCTGCCGCCAGATCAAGCCTAGTAGTCCAGCTCCGCCCCAGCTCCAGCTTGAGCTGCTGCTGCCGCACCAGCATTACCTCCACCACCGCTAGGCTGAGCATCAAGGTCCTCGTAGCTCTTGATACTCCGTCCTTGGGTGGCCTCTCTTGGTCCCATGGCGTTCATACCACCGCCAGCACCGTCACCCCACTTCCCACCTCCTCCACCTCCACCTTGAGCAATGAACGCTTGAGTCATACCAGGCACGAGACCTCGGATTATCCCTCCCATGTTGTTGTATCCACGTTGGCTGCCTCGTTGGTTACGGTCGTATGGCCCTGGTCGATGCCCGTATCTGCCTCCACCACGCCGAATAGGTCCACCAGTATGGGCACCATTGCCGTTCATCCCATCTGGGTTGAAGTTGACGCCAGGTACGAGAGGCGAGATGATGTTGCCCATGTTCATCATGGCATTCTGACCAAAGCCCATCGTGTTGATACCCATATTCTGAAGGCTGAACCCACGAGGAGTGCCATTGTTCAAATGATGATTCTGGGGCAGAGGGAAGTGGCCATTCGAGTTTGCGTCTGAGCGTGATGGTGCAATATGAGACGGATCGAGAACATATGTGTTGACAAGTTCCAGCTACAGAAGGTCAGCATAGGTGCAGGAGAGAGTGGGCCTGTACTCACGTCTTTCTTGAGGGCCAAGTACCACTCGTCGTGTCTCTTTTCCACGTGCTTCCGCCAGAAGTGATCGGCTTTGAACAGCTTGGTGCACTCGGGCACCTTGCATCGATACTTGGCTTCGTCTTCCTGCTTTACATACTTCGCAAGCTCTTCGTCTAACGCTTCTTCAACTGGCTTGCCTCCGATCTTCTTCAAGTCCACGTATTCAGGCTCGAGGATCTGCAGAATCTTCTCTTCGAAAGTCTTGACCCAGTTGAACGCTCGAACAAGCTGTTGGTCATTCTTGTTGTATTTCTGAGGTCGCTTCTCTTGAACAGGGCTGAGTGCTTCGTCGTCTGCACCGTTTTCTTTCTTCTTGCCTGGGAAGGGTTCGCCAAGTGCGCTGGCTCTGGCTGCCGCCTTTGCCGCCGTGCTCAGGCCAGCTCGCGGTCTCCGAAGATGGCCTCCAGGACACTTGCGGACCAACTCATGGACGGAGTCCGACTCAAAGACACAGAACAGGCAGAAGTTGAAGACACGGCGAAGATACTCGACCATGAGGTCAAGCTTCTTCTTGATGACCAGCAACTCTTCATCGTCCTGGTCATCTTCGTCCTCTTCGCCTTCTTCACCTTCCTCTTCGAATTTGATCTCGTCATCATTGTCTTCGAAAGTTGGCTTTTTGGGCTTGGGAGGAGGTTGCAGAAGACCCTGGCTTCTCATCTGCTCCACTCGAGCATCAATCCTGGCCAGGCCTCCTGATGTCTCGTCCTTCCCAAATTCAGCATCGAGCTTGGTAACCAGTCGCCTTGCGAGTTCGTAGTCCCGCTCGACTCTTTCCGGAGCAGAGAAGAGATCCCAGAGTGCCTTCTTTCGAGGTGCACTAGGCGCATTGTGAATACCGACGTGGCAGGTGAAATCGCCTCTGACGGCATCGGTGATAGTCTTGCCGTTAATGAGATCAAGAGCTTTCTGAACAGGACTGATTTTATCAGCGGGGGGCTTCTCTTCACCTTCCTCGCCGTCCTCGTCACGGCCATCGCCCCGTTCGACATCTTGCATTGCGTCGCCATCCTCTTCCGGAGCAGGGTTCAACATGATCCAGCCAATGCGGTGGAATTTCTTGGCAGGGTTCGGGTCGCTAAGCGAAAGACCTTTGAAGCCACCAGCCTCTTCACCAAGGTGTTCTTTGCAGAACTCCTCAATGCGTTCTCTACCCACGTTGGGCGCAAGCGTCTTAATAAGTAGAGCTGCTTGCTGGGCGGATTCATCTCGCAGATCACCACCTTTGGCAGGCACAAGATCAAGAACACCCAGCACCTCAGCGCCACCAACTGCTTCGCCCTCTTCTTTCTCCACCATGCCACCGGCGCCGTCGCTATCATTCTTGTAGATACCCTCGAGGGTGAACTCGTCGAACACGCCTGTTTCCATATCTTTGATCCACTGGTCGAAAGCAGGTTCCCGAGACTCCATGAGACGCTTTCGAATAGGATCGCGTATTTCCGGAAGGTATCGCTCTTTGAACCACTCCTCGCCCTTGTGGAGTTGGACAAATTGCCTTGCCATCTTCATCTGAAATTCTTGCTTGTACTGATTGTAAGCCTGCTGGATTTGGGCGCGCTCTTTATCGCGGTCCTCCTTGGCTTCCCGTTCGCCTTTGACACGGTCCGACGGTCGTCTTCCGCCAAGCTTGATTCGCTCTTTCTCGTCCTTAACTTGCTGCTCGAATCGCCACCAGTCTGCGAAGAAGCTAAAGCCTGCCTGCGTGTCCAGCGCAAGGGGATCTGCTAGGGGATTAACCTTGACAATTTGCTTGTTCGGCTCTTGGCCTGGAACGTAGCGATCAATGTTGGCGGCGATAGGAGACGGTGCTCTTCTGCGGTCGTCCCGTTCTCTTGGGTCCCGTATGTCTCTTACATCCCGTCCATCTCTGGGATCTCTCGCGTCTCGTGTTTCTCTGGGATCTCTCGCAGCAGGTCTAGGAGCATCGTAGTAGTCGTCCCGTGTGGTCCGATCTCGTTCGCGATCTCTGTCTCGGTCTGGTTGGTATCGGTCGATGGCTACTGGGGAACGTGAACGATTGCGAGGAGCAGGTCGACGTCTGTCATTGACTAGTTTCCAACTTGTCAGTCATCGGTCACGGAGTTGCATGGCTTGGATCAGGCTTACCAGGAGATCTCCGTCTGTACGAATCGTTGCGGTCGCGGTCCTCATCGCGACCACGGTACCTGGGTGGTGATCTGTCGTTGGTGGGCGACCCGTACGCCTCGTATGGATTCATGTCGAGAGCGCGGGTTCAGGAACCGGCAAGGAAAATGTTCTTGATATCTTAGAATGGCCGAGTGACCTTGTCCACGCCCAATCACGCGCTATGTCATTGGGGAATTTGCAACCCAGCCGAGGGCACAGTGGCCTCAATTCAGGTGTTATCGCTTTCGAACCGTTGACACGTCGAGGTAGGATAGCTAAGAATAAACATGGCAGAGGTTAGACTTGAGTGAAATCGCGATGAACCGAGGGGCAGCTTCGAAGAGTAATGAAGAGTCATGGCCAAAGACAGAAGAAGGTTCGCAGGCATAGATGCCGCTATTTGAGAGTAGAATGCAGCCAACAAATAGTAACAGTGTGGACTGGTCTGAGGCAGCCAGGGGAATGAGAGGTTGAAGTGAGGGCCCGCTGAGTGGTGGCGGCAAGATAGATGAGCGACAGAGGCAAGGTAGTGAGCTTACAAGATTCGAAGCAGGAGAGTTGGTTGCACACTGGTATCGCAATGGAGCAACAGTGTTGATGATAGATAGGAGCAGGTCGAGGATTGGAATCCGCGGCGTGAAACCCTCGCCCCGACAATGGCTGAGGCGCTCGGCGAAGCGCAGCGCAGCTTCCATGTAAAGAGCCTGATTGGTGGTTGCGCGGGGGGCAACTCTGCTGGACGACGATGGCTTGGCAGATATTGTTTGTTTGGCCGCTTGTCGCTGCAGAGTCACAGAGTACAGAAGCAGGAGAATCTTTAAGAAATAACTCGTGGATACTCTGATATTGTTATGGATGGCCTCGTCGCGCTCTTAGAGCACCGAGGTATCAGTCACTCTACTTTCCCTTCGCCTCAACGCCGAACATGTTGACCCAGGGGCATACCCTTATCATTCCACTCCTTGAGCAGCTCCCAATCTCTCTCATCCAAAGCTGGATCATCAGTGCCGTACCTCGCAATGAGGAGTCCTGACAAACTACCACTCTTTCTGGCTGCCGTCATGCCAGGCCGTTCGCCAGGAGGGTCCACCCAGCCGTTCTCCTCGAGGATCTTGTTGCGGTTCTCGATGGACACGTCGTCCGTAAAGCGCTTGAGGAAATCCAGATTGGCCTGGTCAAATACGCAATCCTCCGTACCGTGTAAGTTGATGACGGAACAGGCGAGTTTGTGCTCGCGAATCTGTTCGCCGGTATCCCCTGGCAATCAGTCAGTCAGACGTAAGATTTCTGCGAGACGGAAGCGACTTGCAAGTTCCTTTGGTGGACGACATTCTGCTCGCGTAGGTTTACTTGATACCAAGGTGTGTTTTCAGTTGCAAATTGGGAATGTGACATGGACTGCAACCATATATACTCTGTCTGTCCCCAACTGCCGCCTGTTTCATCGTCGCCAGAGACACCACCGCTCTGCCAATCACAAACATGCAGCATCTGCAAGTTCTTATGCAGGGTCCAAGGCCAGACGCGACCATTGCACCGCTGCCTCCAAGGACACGTCCAACTCTCGAATATCCAAGGTTCGCATCTGTGCTGGGCGCCCCTGCTATTGTGCCGACGAAGGTCTCCAAATGCCTGCCAGTGCGGCCGCTAGAACAAAGCCTTCGCACGAATGTGTATGTATATGCGCGTCCAGCGCAAAGTGCCAGATTTATTACTGCCGCGACGTAGAAAATGGGCAGATAAAGATGGCCCGTGGTCAACAGACGAAAGCACGCACGACGCTATCGATATCAAGCAAAACTCCAGGCGGTTGAACAATTCTTATTGCCTGTTCCATACAAGTTGAGGATACGAAAGCTCCGCTGGTCTCCTCGAGCCTCGGGGCCCAGTTCCGCACAGCCTCGCGACGAGAGATGTCAAGTTCATGTCATGCTCCGTCCTTTCAGCGCACAGTACTCTCGGACCGCGTTCCGTGGCTCAATGGATGGACCTGGAGACACGTCGTGTGGAGGGGAAGACACTCCGAACCAGGCGAGCGACGCCCTGTATGAATATCCACGTGGACAGGGGCCTCATGGATGGCGAGGTATTCGATAATCTTCGAATTACCGCCAAAGAGAGAGCAGACTCAAAGGTTGGCTGGTACTGTATGGACACAGAATTCCGGAAGATTGGACTGGTCTAAGCGCTTTTACGGATCATATGCAACTGTATCGCCGTTGAAGCGGATTTGCATCCAGGGGAATACTGCAAAGATCAGGTCGTGAGAATACATGTGATTGAGGTTTTATCGTGCTCCCCTGGGTTCTGCCCCCCTATGGACTAACATTCACGCTTACGCACGACCTGCTTCGAAGGTTTCCATTCCCGTATGCTAGCTTTCTTCGCGCCCACCCATCCGGAATCCTTGGATGCAATATGCTCCACCGGGTCTTTGGACCCAGCGTCCGCTATCCCAAATGGTATACTATTCCCAGCTCGTGCCCATCAAGTAGCTTTACCACCTGTTGGAACCGTAGTCCTTATACTCTCGTCGCTATGTCATGCCAAAACCAATCACGCTTTCCACCAGTGTCGATGCTCGCGTATCATGCTGGGGATTAGCTGAAAGCACTACCCCGGTATCCTAACTTCATCCGGGGAGCCCGACAATTCGTGCTATAAGTTCACCAACTCGCCATGCAGCAGATACCGATACTGTTGCTGCTGCGGTGTCCCTACTCCTTTTGTCCGGGCTCGATCTGGCTCTCCGGCGTTTGCTTGATGGTCCAACCGTTCAGATGGCCAGTGCCAGCGGTCAGGTAGGTCGCAAATGACAACCACGCGAGGTATGGCGCCATCAGGTACGCGGCCGTGCTGTCGACCTTGTTCCAGACATAAGTCATGTATCCCACCGTGCCCGTCAAGGCCACAACATCGAGCATCGCCTCGATGGGTCTGCCCAATCCGAAGAACAACGGCATCCACACGAGGTTCAACCCCAGCTGTAGCGTGTAGAGTGTCGCACCTCTTCTAGTATTCTCGACGGTCTGGGGGTTCATGCTTGCCATACCAATCGTCCAGACTCTATGGGCTGCATATCCCATCAACAGATAGAGAGTGGACCAAGCGGGCGCAAACACCCAAGGTGGTGGTCTGAAAGGAGGTTGTTTCAGGGCCCGGTATTGTTCTTGTGTGCTTCTAAACGTCCCTAGCTCCTTTGCAGCTGGGTCTGAGCGTTTCTTTGGGCTGAGCTTTCCAGGCTGTGACACCAATCCTGAGCCAAGACCCAGTCCGAGGGGAAGGAGGATCGATATGGGGGCATTGGAGAAGATGGACGCAGGCAGCGTCAGGCCTGGAACATAAGCCATCGCGATAGTCGGTCTGATTCCCGAGGGGTACGAAAGCTGGAGCGGATTCCGATCTGCTACACTGTGAGACACGCTGATGAAGGGCTGATGAAGGGCAGGACTGCGCCTATGTAGGTCGACGAGAAGAGTCAGAAGATCATCTGGAGACGCGAATAGTTGGGATCAGATGAGCCGTGCAGTACGAGTATGGGTGTCCATCAGGTGATATCTCGGTCGCTATTGGATCCAGAGATGCCAAACCAGATCAGCTGCAGGATGACGCACTTTTATCGGCCAGGGCACAGCCTCGCCTCCTCAGCCTTGTGCCTATTTCCGCCTTGTACCTCGTAGGGAGGACCATGGGTACTCGTAATCCAATGTCAAAGATCTAGCGCTCAAAAATAACACGCGTTGTGAAAGCAATGACGCAAGTTGAGTAAAATTAAATGATTTTGAATTTGAAGTAGTCTATCGTTCATCATCTCCTACGCCCAGGCTCCTACCGCACTCATCAAGAGCCCCCCGAGGGTTACCGCTAAACAAGCCTCAATCCTCCGTCTGCCTTTCAAACTTTCATAGCTTTTCTCGCTGAGAAAATCTTCCGCAATGAGCTGCACCAGTCCCGCGAAAAGCAACAACCCGCTGCTGATCGCATTTGTAATGCCCACCATTAACAGCCCCACCTTGCTTGCCGGATCGTACAGCGAATGCAGAAAAATCCCCAACGCCTGACCCACTGGCGTGGTGATGCCGTAGGCCAGGGACATCAGCCATGGCTTGGGTGAGCTTGCATCGAAAAGCACAGGGATCAGCGCCGCTATGCGCGAGCCCAGTGCAAAACCCTCAAAGGTTTGATGAAAGCAGATTGCAATGAGCAAGACGACAAATTGCGTACCCTGCGCGACGGAGACGGCCATACCGATGAAGATACTGTGGAAAAGGATCCCGGCCTCTAGGAGAAGGCATTGGAGAAAGAGTCGCTGTGGGTTCTGCTCATCACGACCGGGAGTGGTGTGGTGGTGGTGGTCATTTTCGTGCTGGGAGATCTTGCGCCGGTGTGGGTTGCTCAATGTTGCAGATTCGTCCGCCACAGGATCGAGATCGTCCAGGTCCAGGTCCGAATCGCTGTCGGTAGAATTGCGAGGTTTCGGCGACGCATCTGTGTATGGCACTGTCGGGGCCTGCAGGTTGTTCAGAGGAACGTGCCCGTTCGCATGACTTGATGATCCTGTTCGATTGTGCGGAGCCTCGGGTATCCTCTCCCACTCTGTGGAATGGCTGTGGCCGGCACCTTTGCTCGCGAACCACATTTCAATCCCTACCACCATGAATACCGCTAGCATTGCGATCAACCCCGGCATTTGAGGATATGTCCGTGTCCAGAAGTCGGGTAGACATGGGTCGGTCATGGATATAAACGCGGTAGGGAGCAGATGTATGAATGCGGTCGCGAGGAGGACACCTGTGCCGAAGTGTCGGGAGAGGAAGAGAAAGCGATGCGGAATCGGGAGTTCAGGAAAGCGGCGGGCGATGACGGGAAAGGAGCATGCTATAGAACCATTAATAAATACTCGCTCGGTCCTTGCTCGTTGGCATACCCAAGGTGCTCAGTGTGAGTATGAGGAAGAGCGCAAAGACGTGGATTCCCAAATTGTAGGCGCCATGTCTTCCCACCGTGCCGCATGCTGGCTTCGCCGGAGCATCTTGTCGTCGCTGGAGTTCAGCTTGGAGAACGTCGAGGGAGAGTCGGCTTAAGAGTAGGCCATGGTCATCTGTTCATAGTCGTCAGTTTCTGGACTGCTTGAAGATTGACGGACACCGAGCAGATCTTCACATACCTCGAGTGGAGAGTCCAGGAGACTCTGGATGCATCACTCGTGCGTTTTTCCTGTTCGATGATCGACCAATCCATAAACAAGGCGAGGATGGCTCTTGTTAACTTAGCATACGACGCATTGGGATAGCCATCTGCCGTTTACACAGCCATATCTCACTCCGAACAATTGGAAGGGCCGCACGCTGACGAAGGCATGCAGGGGTCGAGCGTGGAGCCAAGCCGGCGTGCCGGGCATGCCGAACATTATGTGAATATGCACCAACAACATTCAATAACAAATAAAGTTCCAAGAAATATGTTATACCAAAGTTAGACGAAATATTCTGTTCTTCGAGCCTACAAGGTCTTATGTTTCCAGGTGGATCACTTGTAGCATCTATGCAGGACTGAAAAGATTCAATTCGGGGTATTTAGCTCAGTCATCACCAAGCGCTCTACCACCAAGTATCATTTCTAGAAGGACAACACACCAGATGTCACTCAACCCCAGTTCACCCCTGTTCCAGTAATCTCATTTCTATCCATCTGGAATTCGTCAGGGCACTAAGTCGGGCTCCTTTCTCAGACTACCGCTCACAAGATATTGGTACGTGTCTCTGAGTTGCTCTGATTCGAACATGGACTTGCCGACAACAGGTCTGAGCTGAAGGCCCTCAATCGCCCTGTTTTTCTCTTCGGACTGCACTCTGCTGCCGACGACCACATTCTCTAGGCTGAACATCGCTTGTCTAACCTGGCAGATGGTAGCATATGGATTTTGCTCGACACCGCCTAGCAGTCCGATCAAGTGTATATCTCCCCCGGCCTTGACAGCCTTCAGACTCTCCTCGACGGTGCTTGGAACCCCGACTTCAAGGATGGTGACGAAGCCCCCCCCCCATTCTGTGTCAACTTCATGGCAGCGAGGCCCCAGTCGGGTTCCTCCTTGTAGTTCACGACGTGGCGGTCACCGCGTCATTCAAGACCGTATCATCAGGTATGACTTGCCTTTCGCCGTAGAGACAGCAACACACCGTCAGAACCGCGCATGGGAGCCTGCTAGCCTCCCTCCACCTGAGATGTCCAGGTATTCGCACCAATCCATGTGCAGGAAAGACTCCATCCTGGTGGAAAACACCATCCCTGTCCGCCGTTAGAGCTGACGCGACTTGGGAGGTTCATGCGTCCGCCGATGGCAGCAGGCCGCCTCAGCATGTGCTGACTGATCTCAGGTCGCACGTACGGATTTAGCGATTCCACGCGCAACCAGCCTTTGCCAAACATACTGTACTATTTCGCGGCGCCGAAATCGTGCAGAGTTCAAGTCCCGATGGTCGTATGGAACACCCCAGACCGATCGAGGAGCCAGAACTCGCGCTTATGCGGCAGCCTTCGCTATCGTCTGAGTAATCCAGTCGTTGATAAACCGGTGGATATCCTCGTTGTTCTTCTCAATAGCCAAAAGATGGCCGTTGCCGCGAATGCCTTTGTCGGCGAGGTACACATGCTCCGCAGGCACGCCGGCTTCCTGCAAGAACAGCACTGTGAGGTGATCGTATGTCACATGGTATGAAGCTTCCGCTGTCACCACCAAGACGGGCACACCAGCCAGGTTAGGTAGCTTGGGTGCTGGCGCCTTGAGTCGCGCGCCGTCGAAAAGACCGTCCTCTCCGATCTTGCTCGAGGCTTGCGTATACTCTAGTCTCTTCGCGCCGGCCAGCAGTGGAGGATCGTAGGTCAACGGAGTCGAGGTGATGCCAAAAGGGCGGACGAAAGTGCCGGCTTTTGTCCCTTGCGTTCGGACGTAGAATAGGGGCAAGCCGGGGTAGATGAAGGGAGGCCCGTTTGGCTCCAGAGCCACAATGCCACGCACCATGCCTGGGCATTCGTCTGCAATGTGCCAGCCAATAGGGCCTGACTGGGAGTGTGTGACCAGGAAGGCGGGCCCTGTACGAGCAAAGAGATCTTTAGCAAGGGGACGAAAGGCCCTCTCCACGTCTTTGTACTTCGCCCGATGACCGACTTGGCTTGCGTAAAAGGCATCAAAGATGGGATCGCCTTTCTTTCCCGAGCCCGGCCACTGCGTGAGCAGATTTGCCTGGGGGAACGAGTCGTGCGGAGGCGAGGTGAAGCACTCTTCCAGTTCTTCTACCGTGTAGTGGGTGAGTTCGCCCAGGTCGTCGGCATGGTAGCGAGACCTGCCGACGCCCGGCTGGTCAACGACATAGCATTCCCATCCCTCTTGTGCCTGCAGCAAGGCCAGCCCCGGTCGGCCATCTGGCGTGGCTTCCCAGTGAGTGCCTGTCTGCGCCGCTCCATGGATATAGATGATTGCCGGCCGGTCGTCAACCTTCCTGCCGTACCGACGTACGCAGATTTGGCCGGTCATGTGTGTCCCTCGATCGTCTCGGATGTACTTCCCACCGACATAGAAAACGTCACACATGTCGCTGAGCCGCACGCCGGAATCCATGGCTGAGGAAATGTGAGGAAATGGAAGAAACCCAGTCTTGCTTGGAGACTTTCAAGCCCGAGGAAGACTTTATTCACCTTGCGTTCGGCGACTTTCCGGCGGGGAGAGAGTCCTTTACCTGAGATGCCATCCTCTCGCAGCCGTGATCCTATGTAGGTGGAGAAGTTAATACCCACTTATAAGGAACGTAAGAATCGGGTGTTGTCCAAAGGAAACAGGAGGTTAAAGCTTCCCCGCTGGAGGTGCTGTTCTCCTCAGTTCTGGCTCATCTTCCACCCTATCTTCAACTTGTGATTCTTGCCTCGAGACTCCAATTTATTCCTTGGTTACTTGAATATAGAATTGTGGCACCCGCTCACTATTTAATCGCTTGGCTGGTATCTGGTCACTAGATCTCTTCGAGATCGATCCGCATCCTTTTGTGCCGTTGAAGGCCAATGGCGCTTCGATTTCAGCCGCCCGAACGCCCTGGGTCTCTGGACCACCCGCGCATCTGCCCTTGATGCAGATAATACATTATGTACTCTTACCGCAGAAGAACCTCCCATAATACACTATCGGTCGCGTCTGCACTCTGGGCCCGTGGGTGATTGACCACAGACACCGCAAGTGTCTCGATCGACGTCAAGAGTGGGCGCAGGGGACCGGACTTTGATACAGTTGACTGCTGAAGTTCATATTTCCGCGGTGATCTGTTTAGGAACGTATCCATTCTGAAAGGACGACGAATTCTGCCAGGCGGTGGTTGGGTTGGACTTCATCCGCGCAGAGGTTCGAAACGGTTTGGATATTTGCCCCCAGACTGACGAACCTGGTGTCTTACAGCTGAGTTGCCCATGGGATAGAGGGGCGTGCATTCATGGTTGTATGGACTAGGAGACGAATCAATCATCTGTGCCGCCGTGCGAAGTGTCCCTAAGCCTTGTTAATAGCAAGCCATGCCAGGCTGGACGAAGGTGTACTTGTTTCCTGGTCGCCTCCTTAGCAGACCGGAAGGCAGAATCGAGGCATTTCGTGGATCTCAATAAGGACTGTTCATCTTCAATCTTGTTAAGCTGCATCATAAAAGGACTGGGGATACTGTGTATTCAGCCGGATCATCGCAATAGAAGCGCGTTCGAAGTACTCGAACTCGAACTGGAGGTTGACTGGATCTGATTCAATTCGTGTCTCCATCCTGAGTCTAGCCGTGGTTTTTACTATTCCTAAGCTCGGACCCTTGCCGGTTCCTTTACTCTCGTTACACCTGTGCCATAGTCATTCGTTTCCAGCAGGTTGCGCTGCGCCTTTTCTAGCGCAGGTTGATCGCTCATTTCGTAGGGATGCCCTCCGCCTGCTTAGCCACATCACCGGCGATCTGCTCCTTGTCGTTGTCACCAAGCTCCTCTCGTCCCTCTTCGAAGACTTTGTCAAAGTCATACTCGCCCCATCTGATGGTAGGGTTCAATCCAGCGAACTTCCACTCTCCATCGACCTTCTTGTACCAATGCTGGTTGCTACTGTGGGCATGTCCCTTGACCAGGACCTTGCTCCTCGTCTCGTCGGTATACTTCTGGTGGGGGACGCGGAGTTGATGGTATCCGATGATTTCCGTGTCCGAGACCTTCTCCCACGTGGACGCGCCGCAGAAGTGCTGGGTCATCAGCCGCGGGTCACCCAGGACCTTGGGGTCGGAAATCATGGCGATGAAGTCGTCGGCGGGCATGGCCTCCCAGAGTTTGTTCAGGAAGGAGCGGTAATCGATGCGGACGGTGGGGGCCACGATCTTGCGTAGGCGAGGCCAGTCCTGCAGGGCACGTTCGCGGTGAGTTGAAGGTGAAATGCAGGTTCAGGTCTGTGTGAAAACGTACCTTGGAGTCGTAGCTCTCGGCCCATTCCCAGTACGCTCTGAGACAGCCTTGGTAGTCTATCCATCGTTGTAAAAGGGCGCATGTCAGCTTCACGGCATGCGAAATGGACGTTGAACGAAGTAGGACCTCAATTGAAAAGCACAAGGACACTGACCTTCCCACGAGATGAGTTTGCTCTTTGACGCCATGATGTCCGAGAAGCAACGAACGAAGCAATGCAAGCGAGAAAGAAAGACTGCTTGCAGGTGAATGGAGAAAGGAGATAGGGTCCGTGTTTAAATAAATGGTTCAAGTTGCACGGTTGAAGGCGAGAGGAGAGAGGGTGGTGGAGGGAGGTCAAGGTGCTCGTCCGTGTCTAAATAAATTGTCGACTTGCACACCGCCCCTTTCGAGATGCTTTATCCACACGCGCCCACACATGGCCCAGAGCAAAAGTGAACCATCTCTAGGGCTTTTCGGAACCTAGCGTGTGGCACACCAGGGCTGCTCACCCTATCTTCTTGGTCTGTTGCTCAGGAACAGCTGCAAGAGGCGGGCGCTAAAGCGGGCAACGCGGCGGGGCAATGACGGCGCGGGGTCCGACCCCCTAATCGGAGTGGGGGGCGAACGCCATGTGCCATTTTTGGAGGACGCACCTCCGATTGACATGACGAGCGGAAGCAGTATGTGTTGAAATTCAGCAATTGTTCAGTATTGCGATTAGCAGCATCACAGTAGATAAATGAGACTCCGGCTTTTGTGTTGACAGAGGGATGCCTTCCACGAAATCACAGGCCTAACAGAATCCATCCATGTGCCTCCTCAGGCTACCTCGTGTAGCCTCATCGGCCTCACATCCAATACTGACGCTTGAGCCGCCCCCCTTCCGCTGCTGTACGTTCACACAAGGCATCTCACTCTCAAGCTCTTTCCCAACCCCCTGGCAACACGCTTGGCAGCCATAGGCTGTGCGAATCCACAAGCCAGACCGGTCTTCGCAGTTCTCACCATCCCGCCACATCGCAGATGTTGGTTCTTGTCCATGGGCAGCTGAAGCGACGCCACAGCCACACGGCGATAGCTGCCAAAGAACGGATGTGCACGGACATCGTGCTTGCGCTGACTCTGACTGACAAGGCCATGACCCAGCGTGACGCAGACTTGACCCCCAATCTCGATGGCGTGACCGTTCGAATGTCGGAATGGTGTGAGCAGGATCGAATAGACGCTGCCCTTGAACGAGATGCTCCGCGTGGCGACTTGATTTGGAAACACCCAGTGCCCGTCGTGTTTGATAGGATGCCAAGGCGTGACCAGCAACTCTCCGATACGACACAGTTTCTGCTTCTGGCCGCGGATTCTGGTTCTCAAGATCGCCGCGATAGCTCGCGCACCCGTGGGCGTCCAGACCAGCATGCCAGGCTGGAGGCTTTTGATCGGCTTCGAGTCCCCGTCGCCCATCTTGACGAGGCAGTTTCCTTCGAAGCAAGGTGCGGAGCTTGAGTTGTAGCGAGCCATACTCACTTGCTTGTGTCCAACGACCCGGCTCCCCGTCACCGTCCCAAACGGATCGTACGAATACTCGATCCTTGGCGGCAGGGACGGCTTCGGGGCCGGGAGACTGTCAAAAGCAGCATCGAGCTCGGTCCGACATTGGACGAACAGCGGGCTGTCCTTGCCGTAGAGCAACGGGCCAGGATCTTTGAAGGTATTGCACATCTGGCGCTGGTGGGCGTGAAGCAAGCTGGGAAGGTAATGACGGCCCCATTTCTGCCAGTAGTTCTTGTCCTTCGTCGAGACGAGGGCTTTGGAGATTTGGCCGTGAGGCTCGTCGCCGACCAAGTCGGCAAGAAGGGAGCTGACTTCGAGAGTGGCTTCAAATGGCGAAGATTGTATGGCTTTGACGATGTTGTTCAAGCGATTCTGAGCATCGACCAAGGCGTCTTTGCCTTTGACTGCCATATGCTCGCCGTTGTTCTTCAGTGGGAAAAGGGCTGACAGAAACTCGCAAATCTGTGCTCTGTGCATGTGGTAGTGGATCAAGTGCTGAGGTAGGCCTGGCCTGCTCGAGAACGTTGCATGGGCCTGGAATCCACGGGCGGAGCCATCTATGGCTCTGTAGCTGAGTGTCGCAGTGATCGCGGTGTCTCCTTGTGTGGATGTCGGGCACATGAAAACCAGATCCCGAGATTGGCCGTATTGGATGTTACCAAGTTCCAGTAGATGGCCTCGTCCCCCCGGCACCAGGGACATGCCCCCGGTAGACTCCAAGGTGATGTCCTTGGAGAGTTGGATCTCGAGCGATGCAGATGTCCCAGCTGTTGTATACAGGTTGGCTACAGAATGCACAAACGCGGTGCCAATCATGCCAGCATCGGGGATGAATGCATAACTCCCTTTTCCCACCTCCGCAATCGACTGCATCAGCTCAGAGCGGATTTGATATCCAAATCCAAACGTATGAATTGTGGGTATGGAGGCTCTCTTGCTAGCTGCGTCTTTAAGCATGGGCCCCAGCTTGTTGATATATCTGGTACTCTTGTCAGCAGATGGCAGGCATAACTCAAGCAGATATCGTATCATACCCTTGCTTTGGGCACATGTGGTTTGGCATGCCGTCTGTTAGAACGTAAAGGCCTTGAACGTTGTCGACGAGCGCGGTTGTTGAAAACAGCTCCAAGCCACAACGGATACCAGCCCATAGATTTGTGCTGGTATCCTCCTGGAGCGATTCGATCCTTTGTCTTGTTTTCTTCTTTTCGCTCGCTGACATGAAGGTAAGTTGCTGCACGACCTGTACAATCGCGACATAATGTTATTAGACTGTCTCCGTTGGGATTGAGAGACTCACCGTTGCGTCGTCTGAGAATGTCACGATTCCGAGCCTATCGCCAGGTCCCAGGGTCTCCAAGATAGTTCTCGCAGCATGCTTCACGAGGTCGAGCACGCTGAGCCCAGCCGCTTCTTCATCACTGTCGCCCGTGGCTTCGGGCAGCGGCGCGGCATCACCCATGCTTCCAGAGACATCGATGACAAGGACGATATCACACGAGGCGCGCTGGAAGGGATACTCCGGGACTTGGGGTGGTTGGACAGACACGATCAACGCATCGCTCTCGCGCAAGGGGTGAATTTCAATGATAGCTTGATCTCCATGTGGCTTTGGTCGTGGTCGCAGTGCAAGTCCGGCGGGATTCTCCACCATGGTGAAATCTGCTGGCAATCGATTCAGAGAATCGGTGACAGTAATGGTAGTAGACAGGGGATGGCTATTGATTGCCTTGGCTCTGAGGACCGTGTTGAAAGGTCGCTACCGACAAAGCTTTTCCGAGCAGAGATGTTGTTTCCTGGACAGTCGGTCCCTTTGAAGCAGAGGGTAGGAAGCTGAAGTGATGATCGCCTCTTGGTCTGAAAGAATGCAGAAATCCTGAAGTCACAGCAGATCCTTCACTTTATAGCTGACAGTCGTCTTCCGCTGCCTCCTCGGACAGACAAGAATGTCGAACATACTTTTGCATCGCCCGCAAGGCTTCTTCTCGGTGGGCATCAAGAAATCCTTCTACACAGTCCATTTTAACTCCCCCTGGTGAGTTTGGCAGACTCTGCAACACGAGTGTTCAGCTTGCAGCCTACTAGTCTCACCGGCTGTGGAGGCGGTGATATCGTTGGCATCAGGGACTTTGTCGAAGGCGAAAGCTTATAAGGCTGTCGGCGGTGGAAACCTGGAGTGCAAAAATGCTCTATGTCCAAGCGCCGGATCCCTAGCGATGAAGCTTGAGTCAACTCCTGGATCACGGGCCTGTGACCCAGCCTCATCAATGCCCGCGCTTGCAGTGTAGAGTAAGTGAGAGAACGCCGCTCGAGGCTGAACGTCATGTGCCCACTTGATAGAGGAGGAGGAGAGCACAAAACCAAACTGCCTCGACTGTGCCTTGGTGTCCGTCAACGCGGCTGAGACGCTAGCTCCAGGCCATTGTGGGACTTAGCGTGAAGCAGACCAATCATCGGGCGGAGTAGTCAGCAGGACTTGGCGCTAATTTGCTGTGTACGAGTCTTGTGTACGACGCGGAGATACTGAGTACCTAGGTACTTATGTCGACCCGGGGCCTTTGGATAAAGTTCTGGAGGATGCTGTTCAAAGTTCTCGTCTCCTGGGCTCAAGGAGCATCCACAAGATAGGCTTTCAAAGATGTTGGTTTGTGTGGGCTGCAGAGCCATCGCAGAGGCAGTGTTGGTGTATCGTATCTGTGATACTAAGAGGAAGAGTGTCGGAGGTCTGACTGTCGAATAAATGCTGTACTGTGGGTCGTGGCTGCCAAAGGCGCAACAGCAGCGATGTTGCAGCCGCATCTCCGGCATCTCCGTGCCTCTCTTAAGTCCTCTTCGGATTCTGCCAAGGTTGACATGGAAAGCTTTGGTGTCCTCCGCCTCGTGGAGTGCTCGGAGCTTGCATTCGCAGCGTTCACATGCGCGGTAATTATCCAAAGATGCATTGTCTCCGTCCGCTCCATGATCAATCATGTTGCATAGCGCCGAGCAGAGGTGCGGGTTGGCGGCCGCCCACTCCTCTTAGTCATCGGACCGGCGGCGATACGATCATGCTGCCTTGGGACTGCGTGCTAGCCAGGGCTTGACCTGTTTTGACAGGAGTCAGATCTATCCTACTTCGCCGGTTCCTTCGGCCAAGAAATGCAGTATTAGTCAATCGAGCGGCCGCAGGCTTGGAAAAGAACAACACGAGCGACTTACTTGACGTGCCATAGCAACGTGTGACGCAATGGAACATCGTAGTCAAAGAAATGAGTAGGTGAAACCGCGGAAAACCTCCCACCGGTGTAGGGGAGGTATGAGGGTATAAAAGACCTCGCGGTCCGAGGGACGACCCTTAGTTGAAATCTTCCAAAGAAGCACGAGTTACCACAGAGCAACAATTCACGCCTGAGAGAATCCAACCAAAACAATCACTGATTTCCTTCATCCACACCGTCTTCCAACATGGGCTCGCTTTCTCCGAAAAAAGAGACAGTTCTCATTACCGGCATCTCAGGTTTTGTTGCGTCTTGGATTGCACATTCATTTCTGGATGCTGGATACAGTGTTCGTGGGACGGTCCGATCTGAACGTTCCATTGATAATATCAAGAAGACACACGCCGAACATGCCGATCGATTGTCATTTGTCATTGTCCCGGACATGGCGGCACCGGATGCCCTCAACGAGGCCGTTAAAGGGGTGGCAGGGGTCATCCATACTGCCAACCCCTTCATCCTCGATCCCAAAGACAACGAGGAAGAACTGTTGAAGCCATCAATTTCCGGGGTCATTAACGTCCTCAAAGCCGCAGCCAACGAAGGTCCAACGCTGCGCCGTGTTGTTTTAACCGCTTCTTTTGCTTGCATCCTGGATCTTAGCAAAGGTCTCCGTCCGGGCTTCACATACGACGAGTCGGCTTGGAATCCTGCGACGTATGAGGAAGCTAAAGCTTCGTCCAACGGTGGTTTCACTTACTGTGCAGCAAAGGCCCTGGCCGAGAAGGCGGCTTGGGACTGGATCGAGGAAAACAAGCCATCTTTCTCATTTTCCTCCATCAACCCCCCTTGGATCTTCGGGCCGACTCTTGGAGGCGTTCAATCCCTTGACCACCTGAATGAATCGACCGAGGCAATCTGGAAGCTTATCAACGGGTCCGCAAAAGAACTGCCACAAATTGACTTTGCAGGCTTCTGCGATGTAAGGGATATCGCACTGGCACACCTGAAGGCGTATGAGCTCGAAGAGGCTGGAGGTCAGCGATTCCTGACCGGATCCCATTTTGACTACCAAATTGCGGTGGACTCTTTGAGGGCAGACTTCCCACAAATCAGAGACCGTATACCCGAAGGAACTCCGGGTCGGTCAGAGACAACGTATGAGATCAATCATAGCAGAGCGGAGAAAGTGTTGGGCATCAAGTTCACTCCGTTGAATGTGACATTGAAGGATACGGTTGCAGATCTCCTGAGAGCGGAAGGGAAATAGGTGTCAAGAGAGCCTACCACGTGCAACAAGGGGACTCACTCAAGCCCGGACTGTTTTAAGAGCTATGGATAGGTCAAAAAGCACCCTCATGATCAGTGAAAACCCTCATTGACAGAGTTAAGCGACGAGATCGTCCAGCTTGCCTTTTCTTTCCCGCACAAGCGAGCACTCCTGTCGAGTATCTTACCGCAACTGTGACCTACATATGCCCCTCGTCACCAACGAAGTAATACAGGTTGACTTGTCTTGTTGTAAGAGATAATCGCGGTCGAAACTATCGGGCTCGAACAGCACATACCGTTGACGAACCTCTCTCCCTCCACTCTGTGACTCCAGGTCTCTCGAAGCATCGACTGCAGCGCTTTCCTTCGGAAACACGGTGGCAGTCAAGAAGCGACACTCCGGCTCGAGCCCGTGCTGACATACACCCAATCTTGCTTGAGTTTGTAAGGGCAGTGAATGTCAATCTTGTCGACAGACCGAAGGACGTCGTCAGATGGCGAAGTACGAACCGTGATGCTACTGAGTGCAAGGAGGAGTTCCTGCTACATCCACACTGTCCTCTTGCTGCTGCATTCTGTCTCTCTTTAGATTTGATCTGCTCTGAAGAAAACCTCAAGGACCTGCGACGTGTTCTGACAAAAAACCTGGGAGATGAAGCTGTCTTGCTCAGTTTCCAGCTAGGATTTAGTAAGGTTCTCAATTTCCAATGTTGTTCAAGCGGAAGGAGAAGGTTAGCACAATGACTTGAGCTGACTAGCCAGCCATGCTCGTTGAATCAAGTTGAAGATGGAGGTCACTGGAGGTGTTTTGACAAAGCCTGTCGTGCCGAAAATCCGGGATCGCGAATGATCGAGTCTCCACGCCACGACAGGACAGGGATTCTGAGTGGATGGCACCCACATCCGATTGTACACAGTTTGTACAAGTATTCGATCTACCGCTATTACCTCGCGCAACCATGGACTGCAGTACTTTCAGCCTGTGGGTTCTGGCCATCAATAGTCGGAGAAAAGTGAGGCTCGAAAACGAGTTGAGCCATGAAAATGGCAAAGATCGACGAGCGCGAATGAGGTGATAGAACACAGCTAGCAGTTTGCAAGATTTGATAGGCCATCCGCGCCATCTTGGGTTGGAGAACGCTCGTCGGGCTTGAAGCCCGCTTTGCCAGGATGCGAGCCGTCCCTTTAGGGGGCAGCGAGAAGGGGCAGAGGCTTCGTCGTGTTCGGCGACCAGGCCCCAAAGCAGCATAGTTTCATCAATGTCGGGCATCGACTAGCAGGTGGCTACCACCACGACATGCTTGGCTTGACCTATCGGATGTGTAAGAGATTCCTGCTGGTTCCTGGCTTGGTGCTTGACACTGCACTCGTAGAGATGAGCTGAGAAGAAGGTGAATCTTGATTTCGCGCATGTTTCGGTCGCACGGAGAGAGGCAAAATGGACCAGCATGAGGGGACGATCAGCCAAATTGCGCAGCAGGACACGCGGTCGCCACGAGTGGAATGGCATCGTCCGACAACGATGGAAGGGTTAGGGGAAAGGATTGGCGGGCTGTGGGCACTTCTACTCGTAGTTAGGTCGGGGGACTGGCAGAAAGCCTGTTGATGGGCTGCAGGTGACGGCGCACGTGGCTGAAGCCCATCGCATCTTCGACCCCGGATGCTTGGAAACAGATAAAGGGTCCAGCACTGCTGCGATCGCGGCTCCGGGCAAGTCCAAGGAAGGGCTCTGGTCTCGCTCTGGAGAGCGTGATGTGCATCTCTATGACTGCTACGATCAGAAAATTTGCATGTGGGCATTGGACCAGTTGGGTGCTGTGGGCGCTCCGACACGCTGGGATGAGATTGATGGCGAAGATGGTGCTTCATCTTTGACAGGAGGGGAGGGGCAAAATCGCGGCGGAGGAGCAAATGGTCGACCAGTCGCTCCGCATCCTCGCACCGCTCGCACCGCTCGGCCACAGGTGCCTCCTTCCCACGTTTTCGCGTTTCTGTGCTCAAACCAGATCTGCAGTGGCCAATGCGAGTCCCGACCATGTGAAACACCAGCTGCCTGTGTTTTGTACTGTGGACGCTGCAGAAATGCACTCCTTCCACACAACAGGGCCGATGCTGCTCGGGGCATTCAGTAGCCAGTATAGGTATCTACCGTAGATGACTGCTTTATCGCTTTATCAGAACCGGCGGATCTGTCCCTGCTGTGTGATACATCGTGCCCAAATTGACCATCGTTGGCGTGGTATAACCTAAGGGCTAGGTAACTTTCATGCCCACCGCAAATCCTTAAGACAGCTAGTCGACGCATGAAAGAGGAATGGAGGGTCCGGGAGTGAAAGATGGCGACCAGGATTAGGCATGGGTCCCCAGCAGATCCAGTAGCCAGTTAGCCCATTCCGGCCTCTGCCATGTCGACTCGACGACTTGTCCACGCAATTGACATCTCCACGTTTGAGCGTCGTTCGGGTGTCTGAGTCCCCAACTCTCTTGCATCTGTATCTCTTCGCCTCTCAAACTGGAATTTCTGCATCTTGCTTCTGACTTGACTTGGCCTCTGCTTCTTCTGTTCGTTGCATGCTGGAATCACGCCCGGCGTCTCTTCTCCCTCTCCTCACTTGCACTGCAGGAGACTGCCGTTTGGCACATGTTCCGGCAAGGACACCACTATCTTTCGCATCCGATCGCATCTCCGATCTAGCACTTGCGCCTGCACCCTGGCTCCTGGGCAAAGCACCCGCGCATTCTTCCATACTACTACTACAATTTGACTGCGCTCCGGATATTTGACTGCTGCAGTACATCCCACCTCCTATCTTCGCTCCGCAACCGACATTTCCCAAGGTTCGACCTGCGCTGTGCTGTTGGCCTTTCAACTTCCGGCCTATTGACTGCAGGCATTCTTTCCTCAGGAATTGTAACAGCTGGAGCCCGGCTTTGCGCTCTACCGGGGCTCGCTCAAATCATTACCCTGCCGTCTACCGACGACCGGCCCTTGTACGACTATTGCTCCCGCAATTTCACCCACTCGAACCACACTCCCTTTAGTGATTATTCTCTGGAAAGCCACATTGCTTCGAGCCTGCTCCACGATCTCCCGCACCACGTTTTTGGGGCGAACACATATCGAACGGCGTGCGTTCTTGCGAGAAAGAGAAGTCGGCTCGGCGCATACTGATTCACCTGTGTTGACCTGGTTTCTACCTCTCAACTTCACCCACGGCGACTAGCCCATACGAGAGCCTTCCAGTGAAGAGCTCTGCGAGGATACCGTTGAAGCCAGGGCCGCAGGCATTACCATTTGAGTGGTCTCCCGCCGGCAAGAGTTGAGCTGGATCTCAGCATATTTTCTCGACAAGCACTGTACCACCGAAAGCTGCGGTGTCAGCTTCCCTGAACCACCTGTTCGAACGAGTACTTTTCACGTTTCATCCTCCGGAAGCTACGGGCCAATAAGTTGCTCCATCGCTGGAGTCTTGGACGACGGGCCTAGGGACTTTCGATCCACGTTAGAACAGCCATATGCGCGACAGCGCCGTCTTGCTCGCTATCTGAGCTAGTCAAATCGACACATCAACGATTTCCCCATGATGGAAACCACGAGCCACCGTCCATGGGAGTCGGTTCCCCCTCCCAGTCTTCCGCAGACAAATCAAACTCTGCCCTCGATAGCTTCTTTGACCTCGAAGATGCCTGTCCAATCCCTTGATAGGGCCCCTTCAGACCTTTCGATCCTTCCACCGCAAAGAGATTCGGGAAGCTGGATGACTCCTGGGACACGTTCGTATATCCCATCTTACTGATCTGCAGATGAGAGGCTGACCACTGCACACCCAGTATCAGGATCATCCACAAATTCTATGCCGTACCTGAACTCTGCCCACTCCCCGACCGGCCCAGGTCTGTCGCCCTACACTCCAGATAACCCTTCCGCTCCTCCAGCACCTTTCAACAGCAATGGTATACACCAGCTCTCCAATGGCCTCGCCGCCCCTACATCTGACCCATCTACGCATCCAAACCGGGGAAGTGGCGATTTTAACGACTCACGAAGGAGCAGCGTTGCTTCGAACGGCATCCACGCCGGAATGAACAATCTGGTGCTGGGGCCGACCTCTCCGTATACTAGCAACAATGCATCTCAGACTTCGCTCGTCTCTGGCTTGCAAAGAGAACGAGGAATACAAACAAATGGATATCCCGGAGGGAGTGGTCGGTACTCGACGATGAGTGGTGGGTCCATCTCGTCGTTCGGGTCCGCTCGAGGCGGAAGAGGCGGCTTTGCCGCAGGTCGAGTAGCACCTCCCATTCTGGAGAATCCCAAACAAGAGGTCTACAGTGCGGAAGCGCCGACTCGTGGTCAAGCCTATGCTTTTCCGGACCCAGATGCGCCGCGGCCGCCGGGACGGCCACCCTCAGAATTTTCGCGCAGGAATAGTTTCGCCGAGTCATTTACTAGCAGTATTCTGACCGTCGAGTCGTCCAGATTGCCACCCGGGCAGCACGGTACGCATGCAGTTGGCTAGTTGTCGTTAACAAAGCTAACGCTGCCAGAACTTCCCGAGGCTCACCATCACAGCCTACAACACAAGCAGATCGATAGTCTCCGGGGCGACCCAGATTCGCCCAATGGGACCACTCCATACAGTCGCACACCGGAGCTCCGAGTTACTCACAAGCTCGCGGAGCGCAAGAGGAGGAGTGAGATGAAGGACTGCTTTGAACAGCTACGGACTAGACTACCATCCAGTCAGAACAACAAGTCGAGTAAATGGGAAACTCTATCGAGAGGTGAGGATTTACCGTAACGATCGCAGGATGGGCACTAATCAGCCATAGCCATCGATTATATCACCCACCTAGAACTGCAGAACAAGCAACAGCGTGCCGAATCCGAAGGTCAGCGACTCAAGATGGCAGAATTGGAGGCCAAGATGATGGAGATGAGTCGCCAGATGCAGAGCATACAGCAGTCACAAGGCTCCTTCCCTCCACCACCCAACGTCATGCCGCAGAGCCCACTGGAATACGGCTCTCATTATAACAACCACCTCAACGGTGCGAATGAGCCTGCACGCACACTCCCGCCAATTATGAACAACAACTCCATGCAAGGCATACAATATGATGACAGACGATAGCCGCATTCCCAGGACTCTCGGCTTGAAGATTTCGGCGCTTTCCGGGTTGCATCTCTGTCTTGGCCTTTGACGCCAACTTTTCGTTCATCAACTTCCGAGTTTGTGCTCTCAGCAAAAGCTAGAGCCTTCAGCAGGAGGCCTCAATTTTTTTTTCGGGGACGGTGGGATTTGGATTGATTTATGATACCACGCGCACGGCAATACGCTCGCAAGAAAAGAGTAAAATACGGCACTGGACAGTGCCAGGACTTTGGAGTTGCAATTGTATGATTGCAAAAACTATTATGTGCCATAGCTAGGGACAGCTTCTCGACTGTTAGATAATCTGGCGCTCTTTAAGCTGTGGAACTGAGACAGTCTTTGTATATGACGAGCATTGAAACAAAGCATGATAGTCGGAGATGATTGTGTCACAGCCTTGCGAGCCTTTGGTGCAGCCTTGTGAGACGCCCAGCAGTGATTGGCTATGGGCTCTTCATCTCTCGCCCGGTGACCGCGCGCTTAATTTCGACTTGGTCAAACTTCAACCTCCAGTCATCATCTCTCTTTGCGATCTCTGAATCATTTTCGCGACCGGGACGCTTGTCAGCCAAACATATGCAAGGCTCGCCTGAGAAAGCTATGTTTGGGACTTCCACGAGGCCCATGGAGCCGCAAGCTCGAGTCCAAAGAATGCCGTCCCAAGCCAGAGCCTCAAACACCAATGACTTGGGCTCCACGAAGCCTGCCGCGTCTGAGAATAAACTCATCAGATCGTGGCTCGCTCTTCTGTACAAGACTTGTTTCCAAGCGCGATCTGAAGTCGCCTCCTATGATCTGTCTCTGCCAGACCAGTATCCACTTTTGATTCAGGGCAGTTGATCATATCATTCACCTGTCTTTCGCAAGTCTCAGCTTCTCTATTGTCCTTTCCTTTTCACAGTATCTCCTCCACAGCAGTTGATTCACTTCCATTTCCGCTATCCATACTTCCATCCAAGGCAGACTAACGTGACTTGAAACGATCTCACTTGTTTTCCTAGCAACAAAGATGGTTTCAATAGACACGAGGCGATTCAACTGAATCTGGGCTGCACAGTCGACCCCGTGTCATAATAAACGAAGGCATGCGAGCCCTTCCCCCAATCTACCTCAGCACTGCGCTATTTTCTCAACACCCTCAGCTTCACCGACTATGGTTGCCAGTTTTGAGCCGCCCAGCGGACAAACCACAATAACTAAAAATTGGACTGCTGCTCCAGCATTCCCCCTATCATCACCGCACCATGAAGCCCTCACGAAGTTCAAGCCTGTCAATGGCGGCGCTGCGCTGGCCGCAAACGACGCCTTTTTCTCACCGAATCCTTTTGCTTCGGGCTCTTCAGATGACGACAGTGGTTCTTCGAGCGGGCAAGACGAGTTTCACCTAGAAAGATACAGCCAAGAAACCAACCGCACGGCTCAAACTTCAGGACCTAATCGCAAACAGTCTCGTCGGCGAAACCAGCAACACCCAGCGCAATCAGCTTCCGACAAGAAGGCTCGCCCAGGGCTAAACATCGTCACCAACTTCTCTGCGAAAGCCAAAAGGTCCAAGACCGATGGACTGGTCATTGATCAGGTGCAGTCTCAAAGACCTCGACTCGGTCCGAGACACGCCACATCCATCAAGTCGGCTAAAGCTGAGCACATAAACCACACGTTGTTCGAACCACTTCCTAAAGCTGGCATAGATCACGATTCAGGAGATAAGGCGAGAGTCTCAAAGAGGGCCATTGCTCGACAAGCTGTGACCAAATTGCAGGAATCGCAGGCGGCCAGAAGGAGAGCGGCAGAAAGGTCAAGGACCAAGGAGCCAGCCTTTCCGGGTGAACAAAGCCAGCAGGACCAGGGGAGAGTCCACCTCCAGAATCCAGTAAGTGCTACCAGCGCATATTCTCCAGGAGCTCGGTCGATCGTTATCGGCATGAGCGTTCCGGAGGATGAAGTCGACGCGCATCGATCTGTAGGTGGAGGTAACAACGCCCACTCTGCAGAGACGCCCAACACGCCGGCGATTGTGATCACCCCGGCGGAGGAGGTGGGATTCGGAAAACCAGCCTTTTCCAATCCGCAGCAGCCTTCCGCCAGGGTGGATTCACCTCATGCCCGGATCGGGTTCCAGGTGCGACCAAGCGACTTACCTTCGGTACCCGGTATACCTCCACGTTTTGGGCAAAACGATAGCGAAGATCGACCAGTGGCAGGTGCAAGCATAATTCGCTCAGAGCACGGGTCCGACCTGACGCATCCAGAGCACTTAGACGGCTACGACGAGAGCGACCACCAGTCTCTGGGGGACGTACAGAGAGTCTCGACAGATAGCCAGGAGCGCATACTGCCCTATGACCTTGAGAGCAGCCGTCACAAATCGCAGGGTTGGTGGAACTTGATGCTTTCCCCTATGTTGTCCCGAAAAGGGACGGTAGTCGAAAGGGGAACCGATAGGAGTCCTGGGATGCCTCCTGTTCCATCTATACCGGCCAATATCAGACTCTCCAAGACTGACGTTGTATCTCCCTTGACTTCCGAGTCTCCAGGAACCCCACGACGGGCTGGACTTGCCAGCGCAAGAGCCAGCGTGTGGTCCAGGTGGACGACTTGGGAAAGACAAAGGGATGAAGATAAAAGAGCCGATCCAAGAGAGCACGGCAATGAGGACACCAGACAGCGCGGAGAGTTGGTACAGGACTCGAACAAAACGCCCCCGCTCCCATTTGTCGACTTCGGCAAAGGGCTCGCCGCGGAATACTATCATGCCTGTGCCGTCGAGCAGTTAACGGGCAAGCCCTATTTCGAGTGCGAAAACCATTCTTGTGTAGAGAAATTGCCTCGGCTTCAGTCGGTATTCGAGAAGGACGTGGGCACGGAGCCGTCACTAGATGCCGTAGAGACACAGGACAAGAACCTCGAGGAAACCTCCGACGCACCTACAGTAAGCAGTCTCGTGTTGGTTCGTGGCATCTCTAGCCCATCGGAACCAGAGGAGCTGTCACCGAATGTCAGACAAGCAAATACAGCCACCGTGGTCCGGGCACGTGCCGTCGAGACGCCCGATCTTGCACAAGAGTCACGACGAGAACAGCCTGAGACCCAGGCAGGGGCAGATGCAGCAACCGAACGGCGTTCGGCTCTGAGTGCAGAAACACCTCGTCGTGAACCTCAGTACCCTAATATCGCCACTATCGCATCACCGAGTCACCAACCACCAGTTCCATCACCTGGCCCTGTATCGCCCGCCATGCAACGCACAATGGCGTTGCAGGGTGCTGTTCCCATGGCCGAAATCGACCATCAGCCAAATCAGCCACGTTTGCTTGAGCAATCACCAGCATCGGCTGACCAACAAGCGTTTGGAGCAACGCAGCCACCAGGGGTGACCATACATAATCATACCTTCTACAACGACAGACTTGCGTTTGGAAAAAATGCCGATGTCGAAGAGGCAAGGAAAGAAGCCATGGAAAGACTAGAGTCTGCCCACCTTCACCGCCAGGTTGACCAAACTCCGAAAGCAGCGAGAGAAGAGCCCACAGTAAGGAAAGATCCAGAGCCTGCAGAAAAGAAGGAAAAGAAAAGCCTGTGGTCGAGAATCAAGAGCCTCCTCCCGAAGAAGAAGACACAAGACGCTGTCGCGCCTAACAAAAAGAAGCGCCGGTGGACACTTATCATTTCCATTGTCTTGTTCTTGATCATACTTGCGTGCATTTTACTGGCTACACTTCTCACCCGAACAGGCGATGGCACACCTGTTCAGAGCCAGTGGCTGAATCTTACCGGCTATCCCCCCATCCCCACAGGCATATCCACGATAGCGAGACCAGATGTCGTCAAGCAGCAACCCAAATGTGTGGCACCAAACACCATGTGGAGCTGCGCGCTACCGAAGGAAGACCAGTTCGAAGTCGCACCGAATTCTCCAGATCAGCCCAACTTCAGGTTTCAGATCACCTTTCGAAATGGCACAGTGCCTGCGAATATGACTATTCCAACACAAGCTCTAAAGAGAAGGTCAGCGGTGACCCTAACAGAGAGAGCGGACGATCCCTTCACGAACGACCTCTTCACGCCGAACCGCATTCCACCAAGTCGGGCGGACCAAATTTTTATGGGCAACACGACAGACAACATTACACAACCTTTCGAAGGAGAACAGACGCCTTTCTTCATCAGTTTCATCCCTGTCTTTCCCATCGATCCTTCGAACGCGACTGCCGATGTTTCCCGGTCCGCCGCCTCAAGATTCCGCAAGCGTCAGTCTAGTAACTCCGCTGGCGATATCATTCCCAATCCCGACGTCTTGGACGACGGCAGTGCTGCGCCCGCAAATCTCCTGCCAACCGAGCCCTATCCAACGTCACAACCAATCAAACTCTACAACCGGGGTCAAGTCGACGAGCACTATGGCTTCTACCTGTACTACGACAAAGCCATCTTTCTGCATTCCACTGCACCTCTAAACACTTCCGAATTTGCAGACAACGGCGGGATTGACCCTCTTGATGCTAACGGCGGGTCAACCCGCGATCAGTCTCAGCTGCGTTGCACATTCAGTCAGACGAGGTTCCTTGTGAAGATGTGGACAAATCCCGCGTTTGGGGCAACGCTTCTGCCTCCACTCGCCGGCAATGGTACCAATAACACAAACACGGAAGACAGCAACTCTGCCACGGACTTCAGCCGACCAGGGTCGTTCCCTTACCCAACGACGATCAGCATTGACCGGCACGGAGGAAACATCAACAAGAAAGCAGTGTACTGCTACGGAGTTAATCAGTTGCAAGTCATACAGAAGGATGTGAAGACAGTGGTGGCAGAGTTCAGGGCAGTAGAAGGGACGTTGGTTAATGCGGCACCTGCGCTGGTCAATGGCACAGCCAGTGACGATAACGGGTTTGATCAGGAAGCTGGTGGGATTGATGGAGGGACCGGAGGCTGCGAGTGCGTCTGGCAGAACTGGAACTAAGCACATCGATCATTCTGTACTCGAGAACGAGCATCTGGAATGCCAAAAAAGTAACGGGCTGGGAGTCGCTGGATTATGGGCGTGGAGTATGGAGTTTGGTACGTGTGCTCTGAAAGGCATGGACAAGGCCCTAAAAGCGTGAACAAAAGAAAGAAGGCAGACATAAACCATTAATATAAGAAGTACAGCACGCTCAGCACGCCGCTCAAAATGAAAGGGCAGCAGCGCCTTCCAAAAGTGGCACGGGTCAGCATGCACTCAGCGAATGGAGGTAAAGCCTTTATGAGCATTCATTCACTTTGCCCTCACATCATGCTGAACCCCACCTGAATGAGGATGTGCAAGTAAAGTGAGAGTGAAGTTTGATCGTTGGCGGGACTTGACCCGGATAGTGACGTATGATGAGGATTTGCAGTGACGGCACGAGGCGACGATTACGCAAGTGAACTGACAGTGCGATCAGCAAATCCGGAAAGCCGCCAACCTGATCGTACTACTGCACGACGCTTGACATCCATATCGAAAAATACCGTGAGCCAAGGAACGCTTACCACTAAGACAGAAATGCCTAGGCAGACGACCACAATGAAGCACGAGGAGAACATCCCAGCGGGACACCATTATCATCGGTGTGTATACTCTATACCAACGACCAGTTCCTTAACATGCCCAGTGGGAACTGACATATTGAAATTGGCAGATTGGGCGAGTGGCTTCCGCACGACCAGCGGGCTCACAAGGAATGGCTGGCCGGTGTTATCGACCTGGTCGACCAGAACCCCCAGCGCCTGCACCCCGTTCTGGTCGAGTTCAAAGACTTGATTGAAAACAACACCCGCGTCTACATCCTCATCTCATCAATGTTCGAGCAGATCCCAAATAAGGAACCATACACCAATGATCCACAGGGTGAAGGCCATCCTCAAATCCGCGACTACGTCCACATGCTCCAAGTCATCAACCACATCTTGACCACCGCACCATCCTGGAACGACAAGTCGGAACGGGTGGGGTTGGTCGGGCTGCCGTTCAACGCCCTATTCGACTGGCCCATGGGGACCTCCTCTGGGTTTGCCGTCTTTCTGGATCCCGACATCAACAAGGTCCTGAAGAAGGTGCTGAACGCGTGGGCGGACTACCTGGGCTCGCCAGAGTCTGCATACGTCCTCGAGAAAGACGCAAAGGGCAGCTGGTTCAGTCCGCATGGTGAAGGGGAGCTGACTCACGTGGCAAATGTCGGGAAGACAGATCACAAGTTTGAAGAAATGTTCGATTGCGACGCCAGTGATCCGCACATGGGATATAAATCTTGGGATCACTTCTTCACCCGTCTGTTCAGGGAAGGGGCACGGCCGGTTGCCAGCCCGGATGACGACAACGTGATTGCAAATGCATGCGAGTCCAAGACATTCAAGGTCGCACGAGATGTGAAAGCTCGAGACCATTTCTGGTTGAAGGGCCAACCATACTCTGTCATCGACATGCTGGCTCAAGATCCTTGGGCTGAGCAATTCGTCGGTGGAACCGTGTATCAAGCGTTCCTCAGCGCGTTGAGCTATCATCGGTGGCATGCTCCTGTGTCCGGCAAATTGGTCAAGGCATATGTCGTGGACGGGACATACTACTCAGAACCCCCGTTTGCTGAATTCAAGGAGAACCAATCAGCAGACCCAGAGGGCCCGGTAACAAGTCAGGGGTATCTGACAGCCACGGCAACGAGAGCCATCATGTTCTTCGAGGCAGATAACCCAGCCATTGGCCTGATGGCGTTTCTAGGAATCGGCATGTGCGAGGTGTCGACGTGCGAAATGACGGTTCAAGAAGGCCAGCACGTCAACAAAGGAGATCAAATTGGCATGTTCCATTTCGGCGGATCGACTCACTGCTTGATGTTCAGGAAGGGGGTTGAGCTCGAAGGTTTCCCGGAGGCAACGCCTGAGCACAACATTCCCATTCGCAGTGCGTTGGCGAAGGTGAAGTCGAGGTAAAATGGAAGCAGACGGGCGACCGAAGCAAGCCGTGGCAGCGACGACAGAGCAGCTCCAAAGCGGCGTGAGCTGTTAACATGGCCGCCATTTTTGGCGGGACGGCAAATGGCCTCGCCGCTTTGGCCGTGAGGTGAGAAGTGACGAGGTTTGAGTGGTTTACGACGTCACCGGCGCTCAATCTGGAGGACATTCTCGCCTCTCAGGCGCGACTTTCACCCTGGACCGCAATAATTTTATCCTGCGGTCACTTAGCGGAACGACTGACTGGGAGCTACAGTCCAAACTCTCGATACGGAGTAATCATTCTTCCGTTCCGACCCAAGGGCGCAATGTGCACCTCTTTCTCAATGCCGTGTTCTTGCAGTGACGCGCGCTGCAATTTTCTCTCCCTTGCCTCTACCCCAGATGCAGGAACCAGACCCGCCCATTGGCCGCTAAGCGAGCCTTTTCTGGTGTTTCCAGAGTTGCGATGACTACAACTCACTCTTGCCAGCCAGTCATCCTATTTCTCTCATGTAAGACTCTACTCGTCTCTCTCCGCGGTCTTGATTTGCCGGGTTTCGACCTTCAAACAGTAGTACTAATGTTTCTGTCCACATTGCGGGTTTGACCACTAAGTGCGGGCCTCTCATTCCAGCTGTGCTCTTGCACCACTGAGGGCCGTGGAAATGCCTTGCTGGGAGGAGAGGCCTTGCAATGCCCGTGATGGTGATGGCGTTTAGTCCATACCTATATATCCCATTTTCGTCTGGCTGACACACTTGTACGCTTCTGAACTGTCTCCGGTACGGGCTGTATCTTCTTCCAGTCCCTTTGAGGGTCTGAGAAGGTAAGTGGAGCGTGTTGTGAAGCCGGCTTAGGAGCAGAGACGCGCTGCTTTTCACATTCACTTGCCGTTTGGTTTTCAGAGCCTCATCACCTCGTCGAATCTTTTACCCGACTCGCTGGGAATTCGACGTTCTATGTCTACTTCACTCCTGTGATGTCCATGATAAAAACAGTTGACTGCCTGCTTCTCGTTGACCTTCACGTCGTCCACTCTCAACACACACGCACCACCAGGTCTACGGGACACCACCATGGCGGAGCAACAATCCTCATCCAAGCGCCCTGGAGCCAAACGTCAGCGGTCTGAACCTCCGGCGAAACCGTTCGACATCGACAACTACTTCAACCCGTTCATCCCGCGCAACCCGCTGCGCTTTCTGCCAACCTACATCTCATACTGGTTCGGGTATCGCCAGCACGCCGCACAACGACACCCGTATTTCAGCCTCCACTCGTCCATCAAAGACTTCAGACTGCCCCGGTGGTACTATGCGTGGCATGCCCACACCGCGTTTCTGTACGCCTCGATCTTGATCGGCGCGTTCTGCGGCGTCGCCATCATCGAGAACGTCTTCCTCGCTCTGCCTCAACTCTCGGGACACGCCGTCCCCATCGTGATCGCGTCGTTCGGCGCGGCAGCCATCCTCGAGTACAACACGATTGAGTCGCCGCTTGCGCAGCCGCGCAATCTCGTGCTCGGCCATTTCCTTTCCGCCGTTGTGGGCGTGGGCGTCACGAAGCTGTTTCTCCACCTCCCGCCGGACCGGTTCGAGGATCTGCGATGGCTGGCGGGCGCGCTTGCGGTGGGCGTGGCCTCGATCGTCATGTCCTTTTCCAAGTCGATCCACCCGCCCGCGGGGGCGACCGCGCTGCTTGCCGCGACGAACCTCGAGATCCAGGACCTGGGATGGTGGCTGCTGCCTCTCGTCCTGTTGGCCAGTATGCTGATGCTGACGAGCGCGCTGGTGCTCAACAACGGCATGGGACGACGATATCCCGTGTATTGGTGGACGCCGGTCGATCTGCAAGCCCTGGGAGATCAGAGGAGGAAGGAACGACTGGCGAAACGGCTGAAGGAGGAAGGGGATGTCGAAGGCGGGGACTTCAGCCAGACGAACACCGAGACGGACGTCTCGGAGGAGGATCTGCGCAAGGAGATCTCAGCGGAACAGGGGCGAGGTCGCGACCGAGCCCGCCATCTCAGTCGCGTGGTGTCGTATTCGTCGGCAGATCGTGTTCCTCGGCCGGAGAGAGAGGCAAGTTCAGGGTCAGGGTTGGAGTCCGAAGACGCCGAAGTCGCGGCGGAGAAGAAGCTCGGCAAGCAAGTCATCTCCGGGAAGGCCATTCTCGTCACAGGCCACAAGATCTTGACGCCAGAGTGGCTCGAGCTGAGCGACTGGGAAGACGAAGTACTGAGGATCCTGATGGAAAGGATCAAAGAGGGACAACAGTGACGGGGACTGAGTAGATGGAGGAGTTGAATGGTTTTTGTTTTTCACCACACCGATTCCTGTACGTTTGTACAGACCCATACGCGTGGATGCATAGCGCGGCGTTCGTGGACATTTAGCATCGTGGATGGAATTCTGGCATGGCAGCATACACCGGTGCATAGATGGCATGGCATGGGAGCGACGTACGCAGTACATACATACATAGCATATGGACGGACCGACGGACGCGCAGGCGGTACACATATGTACATATCTTCCATTGGGAGGAAGCAGGCGGTCGAACGAGCCCTGCGAACGAGCCCTTATCAGGACCACAGCACAGTACGAGACCGTACAGACAAGATTGGTGCATGAATCGTGCTTAAATATATATATTATATATGCCCCGAACTGTGTGCTTTACCCCTCAGCATTTTTCGTTCAGGAAAAGGGAAGCGAGGCCGGACGCGGTGACGGATGCCGGGAGAGCGTCGCGGGAGCCACGGAGCTTATCTGATGCCCCTTAACTTCTCAGAAGCCAGTTCCGGCTCAGGGGCCCCCCTTTGGGCCTCGACTAAGAGCCTATATATACCACTACACTCAGCGGCGAAATCTTGATCTCTCCAGACTCCATTTCCGTTTCCAGACCTGAGCATCTCGCTAGGTATTTGACCCGTGTCGTGACTAGGCCATTCTGAGCTGTAGCTGTGCAATCCGGAGCTCGGCCTTGCTAGCCCTGCGGCACATCCTGAGTGGCGTGAGCACAGCCCTGAGTCTTTGAAGCGTTCATCCATCATCTCACCATCTCGGCAACCTTGGCCTGCTCCTTCTCCTTCTCCTTCTCAATGTCGATCGGCCCGGGTCTCGCAAACGCGGCCCCAAACAACGAGAAGATGTTATTCGCCCTCAGATACATCATATAGAACAGTGTCAAGCCCGTCACGACCAGCTCATCCCGCAGCGCGACATTGCCGCCGACCCTGTCCCCCACGAATTCAAAGTGGCCCAGTTTGCGCAGGGCCCAGATGTTGACCGAGAACTTGGCCACGGGGTTCTGCGCCTCGTCCATGCATATAAAGTCCCATCTCTTCAGGCCACAGCTGCTCTTCCAGTTCATGGGCACGGGGTTTTCCGGGTCGTCTGCGTACGCGTACGACAGGTGCGTGTATTGCGTCTTGAGCCGTTTCAGCGCCTTGAGCGTGCCTGCGTGGCCGTGCACGGCGTACTTTGCGTTGATCGACACCGCCTGCAGTGTCCCTGTGCCGATGACCTCGTTGTCGTCCGCAGACTTGAAGGTGAGGTGCGGTGATCGGAAGGCGCTGTAGTGCACGTTGTAGATCGGTTCGGACGGGCGGGCTTGGTCCGTGATGATGCTGCGGTATTTCTTCCATGAGAAGTCCACCTGGAGCGTCGGCGCCGGAGGGGACGTCTTGTCACCGGTAGACTGGGCGATGTCGTGTTCGTATTCCATTGATTGAAAACTTGGCTGGTGGTGGTGGCAGTGGTAGTGATTGTCGTGATTGTGCCAGTGGTCAAGCGAAATGATGGGAGGACTCTTTGTTTCTTGTGCAGGGATGCGTGGCAACTTGCACGACGTCCATCCATCGGGTCCAGCCTGCACTTATATAGACTCCTCGACAAGCCTCCTCGTCCCATCTCAGGCCTTCTGCCTTCTCTCCCTCATGCACCTCGTCCATGCAGATCAAACCACTGGCCGAGTCAAGTGTCTAACCGCATTGGGTTGTATGCGGCGCTGGTCTTGGCCTACGAAATCGGCATCTGTCCTGCGGGCGGGGCGTAGCGTAGCAGGCAGGCGTGGCAGGTATTAAAGACAGGAAACTCCACGCTAAAGCCTTGGCACTGCTCTGATTGGTACGAAATCGGCATTTGTATCAACATACCGAGTACTCTAGGGTATGTGATCGACCAGCCTTGGACAGCGTCGCTACCACCGCCCGCCTCAGCCTCCTCCGCCCACTTCGAAATTCTTCCACTTACTCCCTTTAGACGTTGCCATAACACTGGGCCCCCAGAAACCTTACTCTGTCGTACCTAGTGAGCGACCTTCTCCGTCCTGAATGGGAAGATTGTACCGCACACTTCCCATCGGCCATCTCTCTCTCTCTCTCGTGATCGCCCGTTACATTAACATTCGTCCCAAATCCACCTTGCACCGAAAGTTGGTACTACGATGGACTTTCTCCGCGCCTGAGCTTCCACGATCGAAACCTATCACTACTAAATTTAGCATTACACCAGCGTGAGTCCAAACGTCGTCATGGCAAGCGTGAAACTTTCATCAAAGTACTGTAAGTCCCAATTGTGTTCCGTGGTGGTTAAGAGGCGTCAGCCTTGCTACTAATACAGAGACGGCCCTTTTCTCTGATCTGTACTCTAGATCGATCGATCGATCGATCAGTGCTAGCGTTTGGCATCGTGTATACGAGTATATATCCCTTCTCTGGCCGGCTTGCGTCCTGGTCGTTCATGATCTTGATCCTCGTTTCATATGGGTAAATCATAACTCTCGAAAGATGCACCTACATAGTGCTGTTGGTTCGATGGCTTGCTTGGACCATGTACACATGTCCCTCTCCAGACAAAACAATAAATGCCACGTCTTATCTCATCTACTTCGTCCCGAACAAGTCTTTGGCAACCATGCCCCGACAGATCGGATGGTAAAAGTCCTTGTTCTTCTCAAACGTCTCAACCGCAAGCTGGTAATCCATCTTCATGAGGCCTCTGTAGAGCGGGCGCACAAACTTCATCCGTCCGACCTCGCCCAGGAGTTTGACCACGAAATTCTTGATCGTCCAATCATTCGCTTTCATGGCGATCTGGTAATACCGGGCCGAGATCTCCACGTTGCGCGTCTCCTTGAGACTGTAGATGAAGCCCATGTAATTGACATGCGGCTGTGGCAGCTTGTCGGCAAAAGTGAGCAGCTTCTCGAGGAACACGACGATCTGGTTGGCCGACCAGCCGTCAATGTCGAACTTGCTGGGACCAAAGTCGGGGTTTGGATTGTGCGTGAACTTCTCCCATTGGGCGGCCAGGTCGTAGCACTGGTCGACCAGGCTGGTGTCGAAGTCCGGTTTGGGCGGGTAGCCGGGCCCGTAGAACCACGTGTCCCAGTCTATGCTGGCAAGTTTTTTGGAGACACTGTCGTTCGGCTTGAAGAAGTCCAGGAGCGTGACTTTGAAGTCGTAGCTGTCGAGAGATTTGCCACGCCAGGTCTCAAAGTAATGCGGAATGAACTTGTCGAATTCGTCCTTGGAGATCAATTTCTCAATGTAATACAGGAAATTGAATCCCTTTTCGTAAGGGATGCTGGAGAAGGCGTCGTCCGGATCTTTGCCCTTCAGGTCGATGACCAGTTTCGTGAACTCGTGCTCCTCGCCAAACTGGTCGATGCTGTCGGCGAGAGCCCTCCAGCCCACGATGGCGCTAAAGTCACGCCATTGGTCGCCTCCGTGGACAATGGCTTGGATCCTTCGCTCAAGGTATGTGGTCCAGCCTTCGTTGAGCCAGAAGTGTTCCCATGAGGCGTTGGAGACGAGGTTTCCGGACCAGGAGTGGGAGAGCTCGTGAGCGATCACATCGACGTTCTGTCTGTCGCCGGAGATGATCGTCGGGGTGGCGAAGGTGTAGACAGGGTTTTCCATGCCGCCGTAGGGAAATGAGGGCGGGAGAACGAGGACGTTGTATTCGCCCCATGCGTAGGGATAGACAAGCGACTCGCCTGCCTTGAGGAATTTCTCCGTGTCTTCCTCGAGTTCCCATTTGCACTCTTGGAGCTCGTCCGGGCCGGTTGCCACGCTGCTTCGAGGGCCAACTTGTGCCGTTGCGATGTCCCCGCTTGCCATGGCAAAAAGGTAGGCTGGGATAGGGACTTTCTGGTGAAATCTGTAGACCTGGCTGGTGGTTCCCTCCGATGCTGGGTTTTCTTTGACACCGATACCGGATGCAATGACTGGCAAGGGTGACGTGAAGGTGAAGTCAAAGGGGGCTTTGACATCTGGCGTGTCCTGACAAGGGAAAATCGATCGAGCGTGGATGGCCTGGCATTGGGAGAACATATACGGATGCTTCTTGTTGGACGTTTGAGCCGGGGCCAGCCATTGCAGCGCAGAGCAAGCATTTGTCGTTTCGATGTCGATTTCTACGTCGATTTTCTCTTTCAGTTTGAGTTTCCGGTCCAATTTGATCTTCAAGGGATTGCCGTATGGTTCCAGTCGGCTGAGCAGCTCCCATTCTGCTGCTTTGCCATCAGCCTTGATACTGTGAATTTGTACATGGTTCGAGTCCAGGAGGATCGCATCACTCTCGCCGTCCGTGAGGGACTCAAACCTGTGCGTCACACTGCCTTTCAGTTTCTGCTCGTCGAACAAAATATCAAAATTGGTCGAAGTGTGCACCGTCCGCCAATTGTTGTAGTTGGAGAGTGTGTTCGGATCACGGGGGCTGTTGATGGTCGCCATGGTGCGGAGATTGTTCCACACAGAGTTTGCTTGTCTGCTTCTAGAAAGGGCGGCAGATTTCCGGCCGATCGAGTGTGATAGAGCTCGAGACACGTTGCCTGTCAAGCTGAAAGATAGCCAGGCCCGACTGGTGACCATGCGGTGAGAAGGGTATCTGTGCTTGCTGGCTGAATCCGGGCTCACACAGCTGTCTGGTCAGTCAAGGCGCATTAGTGGGCGTTTGACACATGCACACTGTCTACTTGAACGAAGGGGGAGAGACAGCCGCCCGTCGTCTATTGAGACTGCGGTGAGTTTCTTGGCACCGGGACGCGGAAGTACTTTCCGCCGACGACACGATGCATTTTTTATTTTGGGCCTCACCGGCACGTGATCACTGATTGCAGTCACCGTTGACCTAGAGCTTCCGTTATTGGGGCCGATTGAATTACGCAGAAAGAAAGTCCGTAGTACTGCTGGCTCCCCATGCACGAGTTACTTGTCTCTTCTAGTCCACGTCCGAGCTCCGGGGCTGGTTGTGCCTCGTTCCCACGGCGGTTACTCCGTAGAGGGGGTTGGGATGTATGCAGCTTCATCCCACCCGGAACGATCCCACCAAGGATTTCATCGCCGTGAGAGATCTTTGCGCCTCGCCGGCGGTGTGTTTCAGAGACCAACAGCTGCTCAGCTGTCAGATGGACTAGTAAAATGCGCTGGGCTCAAAGCTGTGCAATTTTTGGCCGGTCCAAAGATCCAGAGCCCTGGTGCCTTCGGACGAGAGGAGATTGGGCATGTCAAAAGGCCGCAGTAGTTCCAGACTATCGCTTCTCCACATGGCTTGCCAGCGAAACCCTGCCAGCGCGACGGCGGTAGGAGTAGCCAGTGGCATGACTTGTTGTTGACCGGACCTCGAGACAGGATATTGCTCTCATGAGCGTTGTGCGCCGCCACGGTGGTACGGAGTACAGCAGGAGACGCCCAGCTCTCCGGAACACCACGACGTGCCCTGAAGGTTCCGACCTTCTCTCACCGTCTTTACGCTGTAAGACCGACACAGCCTTATGGTGCCAGAGGTCAAGTTGTCGAGCTTGCTTGAAAGAGCCGGCTGCAGGCTATCACTGTTACGCGCTTCGCTGTGCACGAGGGCATCTATCCCAGAATCCGTTGAAGAATCGAGACTTGTCTCACGGTCATTGATTAAAGGCATAATTTTGTGCCTCGAAGCGGCTATAGGAACATGCACCTCCAACCAACTTCGTCGTCGTGACGCTATGCTGACACTGCGGCTGGCAGCTCGATGCTGTGCTCTACACCTCGCACTTTTCCATTCCAGTCCTCTCCCTATGCACATTTTTGCTGTCCCTGGCTCATTGTCCTACAAGCAACATCCCACCATGCACGGCGGCTTCCTTAGTCCTCTTTTGCCGAAGCTCGTTCGCTGGCACCCTTGATGAACCTGCTGAGGTCGCCCACGGGGAGGTTGAGAGGGAAGTCAACCGCAGCAAGCAGTTGCACGATGAAGAGGTACCATCCCAACAGGGCAGTGGTGAACGTCAAGCCTCCCGCGGCGTGTTGCAGACCCAGGTTGACCTTTCCCTCGCCAATCTGGAAGAAATACTCGGCCAAACATGCAAAGGCCGCAACGAGCGTTGCAAAGATGAGCACAAAGATGATGTTGGTCCGAAGTGCCACAATCAGGTACACGAAGCAGAGGACGCCCATGTAGACGTGGAAGAAGGCGAATGTAGACGCGAAAACGGGATCCGAGGAAGATGCAGCCGGATCTGACGGGAGGTAGGCGATTGAAGCGTTGAAGTACGGTGTCAAGGTGGCACCAAACGCCAGCCAAAAGGCCCCGAAGGAGGAGAAGACGACGAACGGGAAGGTATTGCCCAGAACGAATTCAAGGAAGCCACCCAGCACCATGAGTAGACCGCCGAAAAAGTAGTATACGCCGCTGCAAGGATAATTAGCATTGGCCTCCTCTGGTACGTCCTCTGGCGGACTTACGTTTCGGCAGCACCAAGTCCTCCAGAGCCTCGCCATCCCAGCAAGACGTTGGAGAGAGGCGTCAGAGAAAGCAGGAAACCGACAATGGCACTGCGCTGGGTCAGCAGGTAGTAGTTCATTCACCAGAGGCGACGTACAGTGGAGTCGGGTTACCAACGGTAGACCGGATGTTGTTGGAGACGCGATTCTTCGGAGAGAGATAGATCTTCTCGAAGAGCTCTGGCGTGATCGAAATGCTTCCGGCGGTCCGGATCCTCCTCAACGCCGACTCTTCGTTGTGATGGTCGTGATGAAGATCATATTTGCCATTGACCGAGTCACTGCCGGCGTGATCCTTCTCGACATCGGGCATGTTCGACATGGTGACGGTAGTGAGTGCTGTCGGGAAGTCTTCGCAAGTATAGCTGTGGTAGAGGTACCTGGAGGAGGACGATACACAGGGGGATTGAGCAAGATTTAAATATGGTGGACTTGCAGAGCGGCAGTAACGAAACACAAGCACGACAGGGACAAACGGCTCGCCCTGCACTGGGTCGGGAGGACCCAGATAATATAGGACATTGCCAGGGTCGCGTCACAGAACCCCCAAGGGTAGCTCAATGAACCTCCTCTCGGTGGAGTGGAGAGCCCCTAACCCGCTCAGCCGAGCCTTGTCTCTGATGTCGTTGGTGGAGGCCAGTGATGTCTCTGAGCTAGTCGCGAGATTGAGCAAATGCTTGAGAAGACGCCAAGGCATGGATCTGGGCTCTGAGCCAGCGAGTAGTGCATCGATCCTCGACGCCGTCGAACCTGTTCAAGCCCAAGCTCTCCGGTTCTACTTCAGTCGCCCTGGATCTGCACCAATGACACGACGGAGCGTTCTTTCAAGCTCGAGGCTAGTGTGGGAACTAAATGCACTGTCCTGGCTGCGGGGAAATGCTGGGGAAGGAAAGGTCCTACTCGTAGTGACATGATGTGATGTTCGCTAGGGATGGCCTGCTTCTCTGAACGAACGAGTAGCGATCGACATGTCTGTGGATCCTGTCGATTTCCGGGAACCTGGACTCCCGTTCCTGGAAGTCGAGGACACGACGGCAATTCAAGAGTGCAGAGGAGCCCACGGGCCATGCAGCGACAGGACTAGAGCGCCGCACCTAAGGCGCTTTGATGGGATCAGCGGGGGGTTTGGCATTCGCGGACGTACTGGCACACTGGGTATTTAATGCGGCCTTCTCGGAAGAGCAGAATTTGCGGGGTTGGCGCCAATCCAGTTTCTCGACTCGATCTCGAGACTCCTGTATTGCTTCAGTCGGGCGCTGTAATCGGGTGTTCGGGCTGGCGGCCAAGCCAGTGAGGGTCGCCTCTGGGTTGGCTGTGAAGGATGAAGAGCGTAGCGCATCGCCTCCCTGAGCGTCACAACACCACAACCTGGCGTGGCAGTCTTCTGTGAGTGGTCGTCTATGCCTGCCACCCAGCTTCGGATGACACGTTTAGGCCGGCTTTTGTCCGGGGGCGTACCCACCGTCTAAAGAGGGGGTGTTGATCGAAGCCACAAAAAGCAGAACATCACAACTCGAGAAGACGTGAAGCGAATGGCGGTGATTGTCATGCGGTTCCGGATGCCGTCGTCATCGAAACAGGCCTTCGCAACATTACTTGTAAAGCACTAGTTCGCTCCATCCGGAATTGCTGCGCGGCCCTGCCTTGGGTCTCCGCCTTTCTCCCTTGGCCGGGCACAGGCCTCTTGGGGGCCCAGTCGCCAGTCACGCGGTTCAAGTGGACGGAGCACACCAAGAGCAGGACGAGGCGACGTGAACAGAGCTGCTCTCGATTTAGGTTTGATACCTCATACGAGTAGTACTACCCGGGAGCCGCACAATGTCGAGAAATTTAAGGTCTGACGGTGATTCCGATCGATCGGACAGATGGGGCGGGTCCTGTTTTCCGTTGGCCCAGCAAGAGCGCCTGGAGTGTGTCGAGGGATGCCTGAGCGGGAGGATCAGGGGGCGAAGTCGTAGGCGGGGTCACGTGGTTTGGTGTGCGCATAACCCTCGACAGCAAGAATGCAACATCCGCCCGGAATAGATCCAGCCGAGCACGGCAATTGTGGTCGCTGTGAGGACCAAAAAGCATGTGCTGGGGTCTCAATGCGGAGTGTCGCTGCACCACCGGCACGCTGGAGACCTGGCTCTGGTCCTTTCCGGCATCGGTTGGGTGCACTGTGTATCAAGCGAAACGCGGGCCCGACTCCGACCGACAGCCTCGACAGGGTGACAACTTCTGTGTCGATTCAATATGCTCCGGCAGTCAATAAATTGTAGCTCTGGCACTAACCAGGAACAAGCTTGCGCGGGCGAGACAAGATAGCCCTGCTGCTGGACGAAACGGGAACGCATTGCAGCGTTAAGCACAGATCCTTCCACAAAAAGCCAACAGATCGAAGTGTATCTGATCCTTTCTAGGTGCGTCTGGCTGTCGACCAATGGGTCTGCAGGGGACTGAACATCGAATGTTGGCGTTTGTCAATAGAGTCAGAGCTTCTACGAGAAGCAGTTGCATTCTGTCTTCCAATACCTGTCCGAGGTCGAAGTTCATGTCAAATGGATCATGATTTTACAGCTGAGGGCGCCGCCTGCCACTTCCCAGTATGTACAAGTTGTATGCGAGTCGCCTGTGATTTTCCTTGCTTTGAACATGGTAATCCGCCATGGTTGAGACCAAACCGCACGGGTATCAACTCGACTCAACGCCGGATCTATTCGTCCTTCCCAGGCTTTTTGGACATGTTGCCCGGTCTCGTCCAGGTTTGTCTTGCATCCGCTGTTGGCACCGTTCCTCAGCTCTCGGCCTGCAGCTTCGTAAGGTATGCCTCGAGGTCGAAATTCTTGTCGTTCGGATCCGTTATAACTGCATTTCAAGTCAGTCCCAGCTCTCCAAGTCCAGCCAAGGTCGTAGAGAACAGAACATACTATCACCACTCCCGGTCTTTGACTGAGGAGGGAGATTCTTCTTTGCCCATTCCGCCTTCGCCTTTGATATTAACTCTGCTTTGTGGTCGTATTCGGCCTTTTGGTGTGCGGCTGCGTTGCGCGCAGTAATTGTTCTTTGGTGGGTGAAGCCGTAGAATATGCCAGCCACTAATGCTGACCACCGGAGGACCTGCGAGGACTCAGTGCCGAGCTCAGATATAGGGCAGATGCGTGGAATCGAGCATTTCATACATTGACTCCTTGGGATGTTGACATGGCGAACGAAGTGTGTGCAGTCGCGTGAGCTCCTCCTCAAATCGATATCGAGCTCAGGAATGCGACACCAGGTTCGGATTTCGGACCGCCTTTTCCGACTTCAATGGCGTTGGCTGTAGTTTAATGTTATTGCGGGAAGTTGAAGCTGCGAAATGTTTCTCAAAAATCGGAGCTTATCCCTGCCTCCTGCGCTGCTCCGACCGACTCAGAGGCTCACGTGACCACGCGAATGCTGACTCGCGCCCGCTTCCACGCTCAACTCCTGACCACATCGTCCCCGACATACATCAAGCCCCGCGTCACTCCCAACATGTCGTCGTTGAAGGAGGAACTAGCCGCCAAGAGGGCTCGCCTGGCGGAACTGAAGCGCCAGAGGGAACTGCGCCAGGAGCAGTACACTACAAAGCGGCAGAGCATTGGGGAGGTATGCAATTATCACTGGCTTCCCATCACGGCCATCCTAATGATTCCTAGGCTCCGTCACCAGGCAGAAATACAGAGGAACGGCGCCAGGAAATTGACAACCTGGTTGCCACGCTCATAGAACGCCAACGAGACCGAGACCGAGACTCCATTCTACCCTCTCCAAGCAGAAAAGGAAGTCGTCCTAGTTCACTCCAAGGGACAGGAACAGGGCATATCAGCCCCCAACAAGACAGTGAACCGTCTCCCAGGAGGGCTGTCCGGGAAATCGCAACCCAGACGGAGAGCACAGACACTTCGTACCCCATCCACGTGGATGCGTCTGCCCGCGAGCCGGCACCGTCGAAGAAGGAGTACATCACATATACCAAAGGCGTACAGACTGAGCCATACCTGGAAGAACCGATAAAGCCGCATGAACTTTCCGAAGATGAAGACCTGTCGCTCCGTCATAGAAAACGCGTTAGCCGGCGCGACCTAGAGAAAGAGGAAGAGATCAGACAAGCACTGCGGCGGGAGATCGAAGAGGAATTACGGGCAACCTTGAATCAGGATTCAGCATCCACCGTCTCCCCGAATCAGCAACAACTACGCTTTCCTTTGCGGACCCTTACCAGCAACGAACTCAACGCCGTAGTCGCCTCTACGGAATTTGTGTCGTTCGTTGAACGATCGTCAAAAGTGATTGAGCGCGCACTCGACATCGACGATGAGTACGACCTGCTAGCCGACTACACTCGTACATCTACGCTGGACGATGACGACGAGGACGATGATGCCGCCCCGTATTCGCGAACCAGTAGAAAATCCCAATCAGTGCGGGAGGCATTCCAATTGTTTTCTGATCGGTATACCCGAAGACGAATTGTCTCGGATATCCAGTTTTCACCACATTTCAATGAATTGCTCCTATCTTCGTACACCAAGAATCCTTCTGCTCCGCATGAGCCAGCTGGCCTGGTTCTGCTCTGGAACTCACATGCCCCGTCACGGCCAGAGTATACATTTACCGCTTCATCAGACGTCCTCTCTGCTCGTTTCTCACCATTCCACCCTAACCTCGTCATTGGCGGGTGCTATTCCGGCCAAATATGCTTATGGGATACGAGAACATCTGGCCGGACGGGACAGCCCGTCCAGAAGACTCCACAGTCTGGTTCTCACCTCGGCCACACCCATCCAGTCTACAGTATCAGCGTGGTCGGGACTCCCAATGCCCACAATATCCTGACCGCGTCGATGGACGGCGTCGTTTGTTCCTGGTCCGTTGACATGCTCACGCAAGCTCAGGAGTACCTGGTTCTCAACACCCCTCCGCCTGCAAGGACTGACGACCTTGCTCCCACAAGCATGTCGTTCCCAGCGGCAGATCCTACCTTTTTTATCGTCGGTACCGAGGAAGGAACCATTTATCCCTGCCACAGGTACGACCGAGCTGGCGCACAGGCAGGCGTGGATAACCGCATTGCATACAAAGGCCACACTGCGCCTGTCATGTCGTCACAATTCCATCCAGCGCGTGGTCCGGTCGACTTAGGTGATCTGCTCCTGAGTTCATCCTCCGACTGGTCTGTCAAGCTCTGGCGCGTGAAGCCTGCCGCAATCTCCAGTGCCACTGCTTCGAGCATGGTAGCTGGGGGCGCGGCCCCGACCGTCGTCAAGCCCATCTTGAACCTTGGTCGGGAAGATCTCGTGTACGATGCGAAATGGGCGCCCCACAAGCCTTCGGTGTTTGCCTGTGCGACTGGCTCGGGTGAGCTGGAGGTGTTCGACCTCAGTTACGACCTTGAAGTGCCGATTGCGAAAGCATCTCCGACGAGAGGAAAGAATGGCATAGTGCCATTCAAGGGCTTGAATAAAGTGACCTGGGAGGAGAGGAGGGGCAGTCATCTTGCTGTTGGAGGCCTGGATGGTGTGGTGACCGTGTTTGATGTTGGTAAGGGTTTGCAGTGCGGCAATGGTGAGGCGAGCATGGATGAGTGGGTGGGCATGAAGAGGCTAGTGACCAAGCTAGAGGGAGGGATGTGATGCTTCGTCGACCGCCAGCTGCCGGGCTTGACCTTGGATAACGTGGCACTGGCTCCTAAAAGTCCGACGGACCCCGAGTCGATCGTTGATTCTTGCTTGCCGGCTTGGGCGAAAAGTCTTGCTTGCTTCGAATTGGCAAATGATACCCCATTGAGTGTTTCTTGTCGGGACACATGAAAATTGCACCAGAAAAAAGTATTGTACTTGACCTGCCAATTTTCGCTCCCATGTCGCCTTTTCCCATTCTGCCAGATTGCCGGGTGGCTCCTACCATTACAACTTTGCACCCGCGCCCTTCTCATCCTGCAGCCTCAACCCCTTCAGATCGACGCGGACATTATTGCTCCCCAACAGCACCTCCTGGCAATCATCCTCGGCAACCCCATTCACAAACTGCGTGACGAGGAAGTCCACCCTCTTCTGGCCCAGCACGACCATCGGTGCGTGCCACGTCCCCGGACCGTACGTGACCGCCTGATCTCCCCTCGCGACAAAAGCACGCAGCCGAGACAAAGCGGGCGGATTGGTGATGGTTTTCGGCGATCCGTCAGGCAACGTCGCTGTGATCGAGCCCGCGAGAGACGGCGCCACAATAACCAGGAACACAGTCCCGGCATCGCTGGCGGAGTGACCCAACGGAGCGAACGTCTGCGTCGTATAAGGATGCCGCTCCAAGATCTCGACTTTGAACCCCAATCCCCCGGTGGAGCTCAGGGATGCGTCGATGCCAATCCCGCTCAGGTTCCGCGGAAAACAGGAGAACATGCTCATTTGAGGCGTCGACGGCCGGTTGGTCGGTGAGTGCGCGTAGTTGTTGACGAACTGCGAGATCGGAGACGTTTTGAGGGCGGAGTTCTGGTTTGCTAGCACCGGCGGGGGTTGATGGGGATGGTGGAGAGGGACAGGGACTGTGTGGGCTGTTCTGGGGGGATGGGTGAGAGTGGGCGGGAAGGGAGGAGAGATGGCTGTGCCGAAGTCGGCGAAGCAGGAAGGCGTCAGCGGTTCGAGGCTTAGATAATCGAGGCGAGAGTGAGATGAAAGGGTTGAGGGTGGTGGGAGAGTAGGAGGCGTCATTGTCGTTGCGGAGGACGTGACTGGAGGTACAGTGCCTTCAGAGGTCCTTTCTTTCTTTCCAATCAACGGACTGGTCGGCTCATCGCCCTCAAGCGCTTCCCATTTACTGCAGATGGTCAGATGTCACAAGGCTCTGGGTTGATAGACGAGGCTGACGCTCGTTCTTCTCGCTAATCCTGTCGTCCGACACGGGGATTGATGGCAGGCGTCCGTCACTTCAGCCACACCTCGATCCAACTGACATCACAGTCCCTGTTTGATCGACCGGTTTCACTGTGAGAAAGGTACTTGTTGTCTTCGGACTAACTAATCAGAAGTCATCAGACGCACTGAGCAGTACGAATGAGACTCTGCGATCCGGTGAGTTGAGCGATGAGATCCGAAGCGACTTCGCTTGAGCAGATACCAGCCAATCAGAGCACGCGTTTGTGCATGACTCAGCCTGGCCGGCAAAGTATCCGAGGGGCTCACCAAGTCTCCTCCCTTCGATGACCCTCTCCTAACCCTGGGAGTATTTGTTCTCTAACTCGAAATGTTACATTCCCTGAGCGTCTCAGCTTGCTCCAGCCTCGAATGCTTCTTCCGCGGACATGTTGTTCATTCGCCTTTCATGCTTTAGGTCGACGGCCAGCTTCGATCGCCCCTCTGCCACCATTTCTCTTACGAGAAGTGATGCCGTTTTAACGGTGGTTGTTCAGCAGCAAGAAGGTAGGTCATTATGCTTCGGTCTCACTTGTATGCTCCGAATGTCGCTGGAGTGCCTGAGGCCATGGAGACGCGTCACGTCAGTATTGGATCCGATGTCTTGCTTATATCTGTGAGACTCGCATTGCCGTTCCGCCTAATGTGAATACCCTATCAATGACGCCCGTCATTATTCGCCCGAATGGAGACATATCGACAATACCGCCGGATAGGGCGCTCCCTACAGAGCCAACTCGACGACAATGTCGAGGGGCTACGTACTTTACCATGTCTTTCCCGCCAGCAGACCCGAATCGTCAACGGCCGCGCCGTATTCGTTGTCGACTGGGACACACCAGATGACCCCTTGAACCCCAGGAATTGGGCCTTCGCCAAACGCCTGAGAGCGACCATGGTCATATGCTTGATAGGCGGGATGATGGGTGTCGCCTCTTCCCTCGACAGTGCTGTCATTCCTCAAGCGGCTCGTGGTCTGGGCGTCAGCGAGGTTACTGAAAGCTTCGGGGCTATCGGTAGCTTCCTGCTGGGCTTCGGTCCAGGCGCCCTGGTGGCAGGCCCCTTCTCAGAAGTCCTGGGGCGGAACCAAATCTACCTGCCCGCGCTTACCCTGTTTTGCCTGTTCATTACGGCTTCAGCGCTCGCTCCGGACATTGGCAGCCAGATTGTTTTCCGCTTCGTGGCCTGCGTGGTTGGGGCGGCGCCGTCGGTCTGTGTTGGTGGAAGCATTTCCGATATGTTCACCCCAATGGAGAAGACGTATATGTTTCCCTTCTTCAGTCTTTTCGGGTTCGGAGGGGCAGCGCTTGGCCCGGTTATGGGTGCTTGGATTGCAGAGTCGCCGGCACTGCATTCCTGGCGGTGGGCGGAATGGGTCACTCTCATGCTAGCCGGAGTTATCTTGGCCATTACGTTCCTCTTCCAGCCGGAGACGTATGCCCCGGTCTTGTTGAGCTGGAAGGCACGGCAGCTGCGCAAGATCACGGGCGATGACAGATACTACGCCGAGCATGAGATTGAACGAATACCGCTGTCCACGCGTCTGAAGACGGCTCTTCGCCGGCCCTTCGTCCTGGCTTTGCACGAGCCGATCATCTTGCTCATCTCATTCTACCTGTGTCTGGTCTACGTTATTCTGTTTACATTCCTCAGTGGCTACGACTTCATCTTCCGAAGGACATACAACATCTCCCAGGGGCTGGCAAACACAATCTTTGTGGCGATCCTGGTCGGCATCTGGTTGGCCTTTTTAGCAATCCCCTGGATCTACAAGCGGACAGTCCGAGCTCAACGGGAAGCCGAGTCTCAGCGCAAGAAACAGTTCGAACCCGAACTTCGGCTTTGGTACCCCATGTTAGGTGCTCCGGTGGTAAGTTTGACCTTTCCCGGTCTCGTGTTCGTGTCTTCGCTCTTGATCATAACGCCCGCTTGAGCAATATGAACCACTGAACATTTATCTCGACCGATACTGACTTGCGGGATTGATAGATGCCCATCTCTTTGTTCTGGATGGCATGGACCTCCTATCCCAGCATCTCGATCTGGTCGCCCATCCTGGCTTCCGTCTTCTTCGGATACTCCGCCGAGATGATCTTCATCACCAGTTATATGTACCTCATCGATGTATACGAGACATACGCTGCTAGTGCCCTTGTCTTCTCAACAGTGTCCCGCTATTTGTGTGCCGGCCCAATGGTCGTCGCTGCGATCCCCTTCTACGAAAATGTTGGACATCATTGGACAGTTACAATCCTCGGATGCTTCAGTCTTTTGCTCGCACCGATACCGTTCGTCTTTTACAACTATGGTCCTATTATTCGGAGAAAGAGTCGATTTGCGGTCACCAGCAAGGAGGACTTTGATTCCAGAGATGTTCCGTCCCCTCCCGAAGGCAGTTCGAATACAGATATTCCAGATACGGAAGACAAGGAAGAGCGGCCTTAATGCGTGAGCAGAAGCGCGCCATCAGGGTCAGGGTGGTGTCAATCGTACCCTCCACGAGGACATGTCTTTGCTAAAGAGATATTGACATTCAGTGGGGCGGAATGGACCGGGGTCTTGTCATGCCATTGACGACATCTTTTGTGTCTATCACTGATCCAAAGCTGTCACGGATGATATTGACAGAGGCATTCATCGACAAGCATCTATCAAATGCATCACCGTGGGTCCCAGCGATCGACGCGAGAAACATATACGTGTCCACCTCATGGCAATCGAGGAGGACAGGTATGTCATGTCGTGCGCCGGGACCATCCAAATTGGAGTTGCCAGCAGATCACTTCTCCAGCTTTGTGTTTGGAGTGGTTCAGTGGGTTTCCGACGCGATCGAGGCGGAAGACGCCTTCAGACATATTGGAGGGTTGATTGGTGAAGCAACTGATTCCGCGACCCTGGCGGTCCCGGCAGCCCTGGTATATATGAACCAGCCAAGGAGCCAAAGATATATCCTTGTTCGCCCGCACAGGTCGAACGCGGTGGTAGATTTTCCCAAGTTGGAGTTTGTCGATTCGTAGACAGAATTAGATTTTCCGGCGGATAGCATATCGACATGACTGACTCTGGCCTGCTGTGCTTGACAAAGTCCGTTCATGTGAACATGTATTTACACTCCCACGGAAGGAAATTTGAAAAAAATGGAAACACTCCCTGAGAATGGAGCAGGATGTAGGGAATGTGGATGGCTAGCAGAAGAAACACTGCCCAGAGCCAGAAGCTCATATCGAGCTTGCGAAAAGAGTAGCTGAGTAGCTATGTAGCTTGAATAGTAGAATCCAATGCGATTCGATGTGATCCTGGTACCTCGTATAGAGCGGAATTCTAGGAGAGCGAATACCTACCTACCCCGTACTCAAACATCTATTCAGTCTCTCGTTCATGACACGTGCTATGAACATCGGAGTTTTCGCTGGAAGTATACGGAGTATCAGCTATTAATTTGATACGAGTAACGACTATAATCCGATGGTCATGAATTGCAATAGGATACACGAAAATTTTCAGCCTGGCAACGTCAAATGCGGGATGATGTGAGCGTCCAAAAAAGCAATGGACAAAAAAGAATTGGCGGCACCCAGAGTCGAACTGGGATCGGATCGGAATAGGTCCACCTGGCAGATGTCGAGCCACAACGATACATGCTAACCCTTACACCATGCCACCCTGATGATTGTGGGCTTAAATTTGCACCTCCATAATATGTCGCTTGGTTTTGCCTTGCCTCGGTTAGGCATCAGCTCGGTGTGTCACCCGTCACGTGGTAGACGCCTTCTCGGAATGATGGGCTGAGAGATGTCATTGGATGAACAAACAACCGGATGAGATGATGCACGATATGGTCTTGGTATGCTCAAAGATAGACGACTGAATATATGTTCCAGAAGCTGTCATGGGAGTTTATGGTGTTGTTGGCGCCAGAGGAAGCGAAATAGCGACTTGAAACGGAACAGCTGCGCTCCAGGCGGTGCAGCCTAGCCCAGTTGGAGCCCCTGTGTAAGTATCTAGGTAATGCGCAAGTCGATGTAACGCTGGACGACCCGCGCTGAGTCACTGCTTGGAGGGCCGAAGAGTCTCTCATCTGACAAAATCTATATACCTTGTCATTGTGCTCCCATGCCAACACGCACAGACCTGAAGAGCCATGGTCGGTCAAAAGGTCACCGTGGCGAACGAGGGCGAAGAACTGCAACGGATACCTCTCACCAATGACGAGAACCAGCAAGAGAGCGCGCTTCCTCAGCAGGAGCAAAACTATCCGACTGGGTTGAGATTCGTCCTTTTGACTGTCGGACTGATATTCACCATTTTTCTGTCGGCCCTCGACACGTCGATCATATCGACCGCCATACCCAGAATCACCGACCAATTTGGAACCGTCAAGGATGTCGGTTGGTATGGATCTGCCTACACGATCACCAACGCTGCCTTTCAGTCGACCTGGGGCAAGGCTGTGAGTTAGCGTCTCGCCAGACTGTGGCTGTGGCAGAAGAAGCAGCAGAAGAGCGTCCGAGGCTGACCGGCATTGTTGCGGACAGTACAAGCACTTCCCCCTCAAGAGGGTATTCTTGCTTACGGTGTTTATCTTCGAACTCGGCAACACAATATGCGCCATCGCTCCAAGCAGCTCCGTCCTGATTCTCGGGAGGATCGTTGCGGGGATGGGAGGTGGAGGAGCCATGACGGGAGCGTTCATTACCATCGCAATCAGCGTCAAACCTCAATACAGAGCCGCGTATATGGGCGTACTGGGAGTGACGTTCGCGACCGCCAGCGTTGTAGGCCCGCTCCTGGGCGGTGTGCTGACCGATGGCCCGGGGTGGCAGTGGTGCTTTTGGTGAGGAAACGTGCCACAGCCGCTGATCAAGATCAAGGACTCATGATTGCGCAGGATCAGTCTTCCCTTGGGCGTTCTAGCAGCTTCTATCATGGTCTTGACCGTCAAGACCCTTCCGTCTACCGAATCGGCGCGAGTCCCGTTGAAAGAGAAGGTTGTTTCGCTAGATCTAGCTGGGAGCCTGCTTGTCCTGGGTAAGTGCCACGATGCATGGTTTGACGGAAGTTTTTCAGAGTGGTGACTGATCTTCTGCTCTGCATAGGGTCAATGGCTTGCCTCGTCCTCGCCTTAGAGAAGGGGGGACTTTCGTCGTCCTGGAAAAATTGGCGAGTTGTTGCGAGCCTCACATCTTCTGCCGCGCTCCTTGTCATATTCGTCATCAACGAATGGCTGATGGGTAATCGAGCCATGATCCAGCCCCATCTGCTCCAGAAACGTTCCATTGTCATCAACTTGATCTATCAACTGTTCCTCGCAGGGTTGTTTTTCCCCCTATTATACGCCCTACCAATCCAATTCCAGTCGGTCGGCAACCACTCTGCTTCGGAGAGCGGTCTACGTTTGATACCGCTGGTAGCGGGCGTTTCGGTCTTCACCATGGTCGCCAATGGGGTCCTCACCTTTTGGCGCCATTATACGCCTTTTCTCGTCGTCGGCGCCATTGCCGGGACGATTGGTGTCACAATGGTCCATACTCTGGGTGCTGATGCGAGTCTGGGCTCCTGGATTGGCTTTGAGGTTGTCACCGCGATGGGCGTGGGCCTTGCACTCCAAGTCCCCATGATCGCTAACCAGGCAGCTGTAGGGGCCGAGGATGTGGCTGCAGTGACAGCATTGACGCTGTTCTCAGAGAACATCGGCACGTCTATCTTCATCGCTGCGACGGAAGCCGCCTTTACCAACAGTCTGATCTCGAGTCTGGGGCACCACGTTCCGAAGCTCCAACCCGAGGTCGTGGTCAATGCCGGAGCAACAGAAATTAGAAGGCTGTTCGCGAAAGACCAGGTCCAGGGGGTCCTGGAAGCGTATCTACAAGGCTGCAAGGATAGCCAGCTGGTTCCTGTTGCCTGCGGAGGGGTGGCGACAGCGGTCTCGATGCTCCTCGCCGTTCCCGCTGTTGTTCAGTCATGGGACAGTTGGAAGCACAAAGCGCATGCTCACTGAGAGCAAGGCACAGCTCGGGTTCTCGATTCAACATCTTTCGGGAGGCTGGCAGGCGTAGTTCAGATGACCTTCAACCCATCACAAACTGATCACACAGACGTGGTCCGTGTTGTCGTTCGTTGTTCCAGCCCACCGGCGTTCCAAAGGCGGTCAGGAGACCAACACAGCATTCTCCTTTTGAGCATCGGGCCTCTGTCCGTATTTCATGCAATAATGGGTCATAGGTATGGATGTGCGGCAAGCATGGTCGGTCATCCTGGGGCTCTTGATTGGGCGAATTTGGCGGTGTACAGGTCGAGGTGCAGGGTGCCACTGTGCCCCCCTTCCACCAAGACCCCGTTCAGACCCCCATCCACCCCCCCATCAAGCCTCCATCAAGACTCCATCGCACTTGGCCGCTGCTCTTGGACACTTGTTACCAATCCATTCTTCAACACGCCCTCACTCTGCGTCTCTAGCTCGGCCGCCAGACCGCCAACATTGGCCATGGCCGCACACGGTCGCCTTCGCAATCCTCTCATCACGTCGCTGATCGTCACATGGCCCTCGACATTTCGGGCAACAGTGCTCCCAGCGTGATTGATAATGTCGGAGATCTGGCGCCGACGTGTCCACTCAGGCGCCTGGTCCATGCAGCGCTTCATCAACCGCCCTTGCAGCCATTTGCAACCGTCGCTTCTCAACCAATCTCTCCTGCAGACGAGCACGTCAAGTGGCGGCAAAGTCCTCGCCTTCGAGGCTTAGACGTGCAGCAGCGTCTCTTGATGAGCGTTGTCATTGCTAATTGTCCTTTTCCAAAATTGGCTTGTTCTCGCTACTAGTAGGTTGGCCCATTTTTCCAGATGGCATTTTGCTCGAGCACCGCGCATTCTTGGTCCTCCAGCTTTTTTTGTTTCAATGCTTGCCTCTGACTTGTCATCGATGTTTCAAAATGCCCTGAAGGCCCAGGATCGCGGTGGAAAGATTCGATGCGACATGGGATCATCTATGCTCTGCAACGCTTAGGGTTGCCGTCACCGTCCATACCCTTGCGCTTCCTCGAGCAACTGGTGATGATTGCCTCTCACTGAGCCCCTCAGCCACCACCCCCGTGTTCCAGTCACTCTGTCTTGTCTCTTTTGTTTAGCGTTTTCAAACGGGCCAGCGGCTGCACAGCTCCGCGCCTGTTACGACCCCAGCTGACCAGGCCACAATCCGAAACCAGTTGCGGTTATATCTACGTCGAGGTCTATGCATGATATGATGACGATACGGATCATGAGCTACCATTATGAAACGAAACCTACGATGCGCGATCGGATTGACGAATCAGACGCCGAGTCGTTCCACTCGGCCATCTCGACTGTAACGAAACGCAGCTGCAAAGGCCACAGCTGCAAGCGGAACGAGAACGCCGTGCGTACAGATCCTCCTATATTAAAACAAGACTTTGCCCCGACCAGGCCGCGGTCGAAGACGACAGATTCCCAAAGATCCAGCTCTTCACAGAAAACACAGTCTAGATCGTCACGCCCAAGGTCTTTGCGACAGGACTCCATCCCGATACCACGCCGGCGAAGCAGCTTGCCCAGGCCGAAGCACCAACGAGCTCGCAGAGATTCGGCAACCCTCCATCTTCAGAGCTGCCACCTGTTCTCCTCACTGGACGGCATGTTGGCCATGAGCAGAGACATCACTCCTCTGCCGAGCCTGTCGAGTTCCAGAACAACCACCCGACACCCCTCGCTTGTTCCCGACGGCACCTTGGATCCAGACGGCATCAAGCGCGTTTGTGGGAAAATCGACGCCAGGCTAGCGACATCAGCAGCAGCAGCCGACCCTGAGGATGACCACCACCGCCACCACCCGGTCGCGGATCCTTTAGCTTGCGGGGGGTACCTGTACGTCCTGCCAGCAGCAGGCAGCGTGGAGAATTCACCCACACTGTCCTCCGGGTTCAACGCCCCTGTGGACGAGCATAGCTTCCTGCTGTCCCGCGCGACGACAGCCCCAACAACAGCCAAAGCGGCGCCCCAAAGACCACAGCTCAACACGGTGATATCCTGGACATCCAACGCCACGCGGCGCACCGAGTACGAGAAGATCGACCGTGCACATCACGGCGTCCGAGGGTTCGTACGTCGCGTGTGGCCCCAGTGTCTGCGGAAGAAGAATGGGCGGCGAGGATTCTTTACCGGCGACTGCGACGGGGATAGCGTGCGGCGGTTCCGCATGAGCGTTAGCGACGACGACAGCAGTGACGTCGAGGATGAGATTGTGCAGGACCTTGATCATGGAGGACTGGACGAGAAGATGGCACTGGAGCTGGAAATTACGGGTACCTCCAAGAGTAATGCAATTGACAAAGAAACGCCGAGGGGGAAGGAGGCGAAAACGAGGAATCCCTGGTTGTCGTGCTTCGAGTCATGACAGATCCGGGCTGACGACCGTCACGAAGAGAAAGACTTGAAGGTTTTGACGATGGGGAACTGCTTGTGTTTCGTGCAATCAGCTTCTGCATTCCCATGATGCCAGCACCTTTGCTTCCTGATACCACCAACTGCGATGAGATTTGACCAGCTCTTGCTGGGGCAGTTACCATGTGGGCTGCTTGTGTACCAGCAATCATACCCTCCCTTGGACATACTCCCGTACAACTACATATGCCACATAAATCCAGCTTCTGAAGGCTCTCTTGGAGAGCAATCTCCTCTTGTCTGCGCCCCTTCTCTGCGCAAGTGTTTGTCTCGAAGGCCCTGACGCTTCGAGTATATGACATTGATGTAGGCATCCTTCGTCGGAGCTGGCATACCTCGTGGGCGAAGGGCCGAGAAGTGCTTCAGACCAGGGAATCGAAGCACCCTCACACAGCGCCGTGCCGTGTATGCTCTTCGTTTCCTGCATGGTGAGTCCATGCTTACGGCGGTCTAACCGTCGGCAATGCAACGAATTGCTCGTAGCAGATCCAAGAAGGGTCATCCCTCCGAATTGGAAGGCCGAGCTACGACTGTGAGTCTAGAGGTGAATATCTTGGTCGGACCACAGCAGGCAACCACGAATGTGTCCTTCGGGTCTTGGTGTCATCTCCTCCAATGCAGTCATCAAGCAAGTTCCTCGATGAGGACGTCGAGAATCTTCTTTAGCGCCTGAGCCGTACGTGTAGTCAACTTTCTTGTCGTTTGTGAGACGCTGTCTTCCTGCAGCCAGGTCTTGTCTCGTTCTCAAATTGTTGTTTCGGTTTCCCATGCGGTCATCTCTCGTTTGTCTTTAATCGTCGGCGGTGTTTTCCTGCAGTCACGCCTCCGCCATTGCCCCTCACAGCAGATCGAAATCATCCAACTTCTCTCTGTACTGCAGAACCTGTCTCTTGACCTTACTACCATCCACCCAGGTGACGAAGTCTTCCATGCCCCTCGACACCAGAAATGCTGGGTCCGTCACAACTTCAGTCCCCACCCTCACATGGCCCTGCTCCACGAACTTGTGTGCTGTAGCGACATGCTCGACCATGGCGTTCCGCACCATCACGATCCCGAGCCGGCGGCGACAAAACGCAGAGACCGTCACGTCCTTCTCTACGCTCGACAGACCGGCGCCCTGGCTGCGACTCTGCTTGAGAATCCCCATCTGGTGCAGTTTCTCCAGCATGGTGCCTTCCATCTCGACTCTATACGGGTCCGTCGGGTCGAGATTGCTCAGCATGTGGGCGAGCTGCCTCAGTCGGCCGCACAGGGCGTTGTACTTCGAGTAGTCTAGCGGGTGGGTGAGGTGGTAGCGCCGCCGGACTGCGGCTTCGCGGTGCGAGGGACCATCGGACTTGTAGGTGAGGAAGTCGACTTTGCGGAGGAGGCGGGATTCGTGGTGTTTGAGTTTGCGCACCATCGTGAAAAGGGATCTCAAGGAAGAAGATGGAGGATGACTAGAAATGTGAGACGTATACTGGCCGAGTGGATGCGTAAGGGAGAACGCGAGAGGGCTGGGGACTGTGAAGGATTGACTGACCCGTTCCGGCCCACGAAGAAAAAGTTCTGAGCAAGGCTGCACAAATCGGCACGAGGCTGTGCTAGGCCGCTCGTGGCCGATACGCAACTGGCTGCGGGGTAATTCTGGACTGTCGGTTATCCGCGGGTCCGACTTGTCGAGTTTCCGAGAAGTCCTCATTTAAAGTTGGCTCTTCATCCTCAAAGAAAGTGCTTCTTGCTTCGCCGGTTGCTTGTTACGGCCGCAGCGGAGGTATTAGTAAAGCAACTCGGGGCATAGAGGTTGTTTACATTACGGTTTATACCAAATTTCTGTGCACAAATCGACGGCAATTAACAAGCATCTGTCACAAATACCACCGTAGCGTGGAAAGTCTCAATATTGTCAGGTCGACTGGCTAAGGAGGTATTCTCTTTCGTCGACCAACAGCTTTCTCCCAGTATTGCATTCATGGGCACCGGCCAGGAGGACGCTACGTACACCAATGGACTGGTGTCGCGAACCCGCTGCGACTTGCGCAACACTAGGAGCTACGCTTATCCGATGGAGTCTGTGACTGTTTGTGCTGACAATTAGGCTACTCACGTTCACTTTCATCTTGAAGTCGTTGGAGCATGGCACCCAAATTTCGTCCAATGCCGTTGTTTTGAAAGCGACCGGGGTTTTAAGTGTCTCCAGTTGATAACTGCGAGCATGAAAGGTTAAGTGGAACTAGTATTCGTCATTGAATACTTAATACTCTTGGGTTCCCCCCTCGTTTGTGTGATCGCATTTCAGTCCGAAGCATACATCCCATCTTTCATCGTCTTAGACTACAGATCAGGCAACATACTCAATATGAAGGCCATTGTGATGGACGGCGAGCCTGGCAAGGCATCTCTGGTCAGTGACCGGCCTTACCCTAAGCTCAGACCGGGTTACATGCTTGTCGATGTAAAGGCCGTCGCTCTGAACCCCACGGACTGGAAGCACATTGACTATATCAACACAAAAGGCTCCCTGGTAGGATGTGACTGTGCCGGCGTGGTTGCAGAAACAGGCACCGGATATGAGACACCTTGGAAGGTTGGCGATCGAGTTGCCGGGTTTGCCCATGGCGGCAACTCGCTGCAGCAGGAGGACGGGGCCTTTGCAGAGAGGATCGCGGTCAAGGCCGATATACAAATGCATGCCCCGCCACATCTGTCGTTCGAAGACGCCGCAACGCTAGGCGTGGGCGTCGTCACTTGCGGACAAGGACTGTTTCAGAAGATCGGCTTGAACTGGCCGACTGATCCGTCGACAAAGGGAGAATTCGTCTTCATATATGGTGGAAGCTCGGCAACTGGTACTCTAGGCATCCAGTTCGCGAAGCTGTAAGTCAGTTCGGCAAAAATACTCTAGAAGTACTGACCGTTTCAGGGCGGGATATCGTGTCATCACTACTTGCTCGCCGCGAAACTTCGACCTGGTCAAGTCTCTAGGAGCCGAGGCCGCCTTTGACTACAATGATCCTGAAGTCACAGCCAAGATCAACGACTATACCAGGGGGAACATGAACTATGTGTGGGACACGATCGCTCTGCCAGATACTGCGAAGATTTGTTCCGAGGTGATTTCGCCTGGCGGCAGATACGGCTCTATCTTGAGGGTCGAATTTCCGCGAAAGGACGTCACGACAACGATGTCCATGGGATACACTGCGACCGGGGAGCCCACTGATAAACCCTTTTTCAAAAGCTTCGAAAATGAGGGAGATTTCGAGTTCATGAAGAAGTGGATTAAAGCTGTTGATCCTATTCTTGAGCAAGGCAAGTTGAAGGTTCATCCTCCCAAGGTGGGCAAGGGCCTAGAAGGGGTCCTTGCAGGCCTCGATCTCCTGAGAAAGGACCAGGTGAGCGGGCAGAAGCTAGTGTACACTCTGTAGAAAGAATACTATGTAGGCTTCATAGGTTGCTGTAAGGGGATATCTGAAGCTGAGGTTGCAATCACCAAAGGTCTTTGGATGACAAACTTCGAGAGAATCTGCTTATGGTTCATGCCCCGTGTGGTTGCTCAGGTAGAAGACCGATGTACTGCCTGAATCGTTTCTCTTTGGCTTCTCGTCCTCCATTTGTAGGCAATCCCAACTCCTGTAAGACAGACACAAGCGTCTGGTTCTCCATAGTCGAAATATCTCGAGGTCTTGCAGGAAACTCTTCGATGAGGGTATCGGTCGATGGATTTACCAGTGGTGCAAGTCGCTGAGTAGGCGTCGAGAGATGGGAGTTTTGGACTCGAGCCATACTATTTTTGTCGCTATAGAAGTTAGTATTTATTATTATTATAGAGTAGGGGTCAAACTTACTTTGCTAGGATTCGGGAAGCGAGCGTGTCAATCTTGTTGTCGACCTGGTCAAATCTCTGGTTGACCTGGTCAAATCTCTGGTTGACCTGGTCAAATCTCTGGTTGACCTGGTCAAATCTCTCGTTGGTTTGAGTAATGAACTGCTGGGTTTGAGTGGTGAGCTGCTGGGTTTGAGTGGTGAGCTGTTGGATCTGAGTGCTGATGTGTGCTAGGGAATGTTGGATGAAATTGCCTTCAGCCAGAGCAGGAACGTTTGGGAGCTTGACCAATTCCTCAAAGTAAGCGTGGCAACTCTGTATCATACGATCAGTGTCAGGCTGTGGGCCAAGATGATTCGGGTCCGCCATGGTGGTGACGAGGGTGGTGTTTTGTTGACTTGGGAGGGGTGAATCGCGAGCAGCTTTACGAGTACAGGAACACGTCTGGCGGGCTGCACCGCCGGCCCTGCCAAGTGCGGGTTCGTTCCTGCCGCCGCCCCCAATGACGCAGTCATCCTGCAACCTCGACCACGATGGCCGCCGCCAAAAAGTTGAAACGTGGACGCTCAGCCATGACAGCGACAAACAGTGGCTGTGACACCGGATTGACGATCCAGTCATCCTTGCCGTTTCGTAGCCCTCGCGTCAACTAGAACTAGCTTGCTCAAAGCCACGAGTGATGATGATCATCTGTCAACCGACAAGCTTTAACCCATGACCTGGAAGTGAGCTGCTCGTCACTCCAAGCCAGGCCACGTAACGGGGCGGACTTTTGCATTTTCCAACTTTTGTGGGAATATATGCTGCGGAGTGAACCCGTACATTTAGCTGAGGACGACATCTTCGTGTCCCTCGACCATCTGTGCCCCTCCCTTTCCTTGCACGGTCATCATGTCCACCTCCGATGCGGTCGCAAATGGCACCTCGAAGGCGGCAGTCGCTGCTGCTCCCGCCGTCAATGGAGACGTGAAAGCACCACAGATCAAGGTCGAGACGCCTAGCGATACTTCGACTTCGTCTATCGGCTCAACACCCCCACCCGGACAGTTGCTGACGGGCAAGCAAGAGCATTATCTCAAGCGAGAACTCATCTCTCGTCAGGTCTCCGACGAGATTGCGGAACTCAGCAGTCCCACCGCCCTCCAGCGATTCGGGGCACCCTTCCGCTCACAATATGGCGAAGTCTCGCCCATGGACTCTGAGCTGCCCATCCTACGGCATATCTTCGTCAACCATGTGCGCAAGTTTCCCTTCCTCAATCAGGCACAAGAGAAGGAGTTCTGGCAGGACAAACTACAAACCTTCCTCGAGTCCTTTGCCAGCAAATACATATCCTCTTCGGAAGACAGGCTGGAAGAAACCAAGAGAAAGAAGCTGGCGAAAAAGTCGGAGAAGCTGGTCGAGCTGATGATGGTGTCTGGACTGCCAACCGCCTCTGGCTATGAAGAAAGAATCCGCTTTGCCGAGATGGAGGTTATTGACCGCGGCGCCAATGAGCAAGGCCTAGTTGTGAATATCCCCGAGGGGAACTACATCAATGACTGGGATGTCAACGTCGCAGGCGTCAGAATCACTTCGGTCAAGCGAACGGTCCGATACCACCAGCATGCCGAATTTCTGATACGAGTCAAGAGGCCTGATCAGCCAGAAATCTACATTGGGAGACGGTATGGGGAGTTTGCGAGACTGCACAAGAGGTTACGCACTGAGATGCCTGGCAAGATCCTTCCTCCTCTACCCAGAAAGAACAAGTCCTCCACCTTCGCCTCCGTCTTGCCGTCCGGGGACAACGATACAGAGTCGATATCCTCTGTATCCACTGAAGCGAGCCTCGAGGAGTCTGGGAGGACCTTCTTACCCATCCACCGACGGTTGAAGTCGGGCAATTCCCTCAGCCCTAACCCTGGAGGTGGCTCACCCAAATCATCGTCCTCGCCTCGGATGAGTGTCTCGAGAGAAAGAAGTCCCAGCCCGAGTCCGCAAGCCATTCGGCTGCATCGTGAAGATCAGAGAGTGTCGCTGAGAGCCTTCTTACGGACTCTCTTGCAGAATCCCAATATCGCACAGTCGAAATCTATGACCGATTTCCTGACACTCCAACCCGTGCAGTTGAATGAGGAAGAACAGGAGGACGTCGAACGGCGGAAAGAAATGGACGCTCGACGCCTTGAAGAGCAGAGGAAATTCTACGATATCGCCAGAAAACGTGCGGCAGAGCTTGACACATACATGGAGACGTTCCGTAGGAACATTGTCGAGGCTAATGGACTCACTAAACTCTTCTCCGAGATCCGCGAGAAAGAAAAGATTGAGGATCTAAGCCCCGAGTATCAGAAGTTCGCAGAATGGTTGAGGATAGAGGTGGCCGCAACAATCTACCACTTATTCCTGGCCGAGGACAACTCTCCGGAACTGTTTGCGCAAGCGAAACGGATTCATTCTCTGGTGCCGTATACGGTACTGAAGAATGCAATACGGATCGCGAATCCCGCCGCAGTCATGTCAGCCGTTCTAGATCTCTTCCTTGCTCAGCCGTTCGGCACGAGATCGTTATTGCAGCGCATATTCTCACAGACCCTCAATGACGGGATACGGCAGTTTCAAAAGCCCATTGACGACATGGTCGCCAAAGTGGGAGACCAGGTGCTGACGAACAAGATCAAGGCTTTCGTTGACAGTCCCGAGGAGATGAAGACTGCCGTCCGGGACGAGGCGCAGAAGGAGGACGTTGACATCGTTGTCGCCATCCTTAGATCGGAGCAGTTCCAACCAGAACTCACGCCGCCACAGATCCAGCGCGTCTACAACGCGTGGGTCGCTTGGAACAGTGCGGTTGAGAATGATGACGAAGAACTTCAGCAAGGCGCCGAGATGTTCTCCCATCTCAAACAACTTGTCAAGTTGATGACACGCCAACGGGACAAGGCTATGATGGCTGCCATGATCGAAGAGCCTAACACCCTACAACTATTCCGAGATCTATTCACAATCTTCTACGAGCCCCTCGTCCGAGTTTACAAATCGGCAAACGTGTACAGCAGCATTACAGACTTCGCAGTATTTGCCGATGACACCATCAAGACGGTAGAGATTGCCCAGAGGCAAGATGTCTCGGCAGATCCAAACCAAACGGTACAATCATTCATTGACCTCTGCGCTCGCCATCAGCACAATTTGTACAAATTCATCCACGAAGTTCATACGCATGATAACGGCCTCTTCACCGCATTGATGGCCTGGATTGAAGGTATCCTGGAGTTCCTCCGCAAGGGACCCAGGTCTGGGGGCAAGCTGGATATGAACGCCATTCTCCAAGGAGCACTGGACATGGGCACTGTGGATCGGGCAATCGTCATTCGGGAGGTTAATGAGCTGGTCGCCTGGCAGGCGGCGAGAAAGAAGTGGCACAGTGACAAGACGAGGCAGAAGATGGCGGCCGAGGGGACGAATTCGTCAGAAGATTCAACTGGGATGCCTGGAGCTAACTTTAAGAGCAGCGATTTCGGGCTACACGAGGTGAGCAGCTTCCTCCTTTCGTTGCCTCGCAAACATTGCTGCCAAATACTGGACGCTGTATAGACTGACATCTTTTCAGGGTGATCTGATGGACCTCCGCATATCTGACGAAGAAGACGAATTCGACTCTGACGAAGAATCCGCAGAAGACGACCTTGACCCGATTTCAGCAGAACGCCGCCGTCGTAAGAAGGCCCAAGATAGGCTCAGAAGGAGTGCCGGTGAACCTGTCAAGCCCGAGGTCAGTGAGGTACTGAAGTTGAGGGAGCCCTTCTTGGCCATGTTGAGAGCTGTGTTGAGCGACTAAGCACGAATGCTCAAAAGGGAAAGCGGTTCGATCTTTGAGGCTATTGTTCTGAAGGGAAGCATATCCGTTATCGCATGCGGAGGAATAGAACGTGCAGAGGAATCGCGACACATCCTTATCACGCGGAGGCGCACTTGACCAGGTCACAGCTTACGAGCCGTATGCATATAACACGGCTGAATGCTGCACAAGCAAAGGATCTGGCTCTGACATGTGTGAAACACTCAAGCATGTGAATTTACGGCACGTCTCCACGTCGTCGGCTGGCGCCTGGAACCTTCGCCGGCCAACCAGTTCTTGCTCCTAACCGGTCGCATGAATACGTTCGGCCAAAAGCTCTAGACACTCCGTTTTGCACGAGACAGGACGTCTTTCTGAAGCTTCAGCAGGGTGAAGGAACTTGTTGAATTTCGGTTCTGAGAGCGAATCAAAGAACTTGCAAGGCAAAATGAGGCGGTTAGCGAATTTGATTGGGTATGAGGAAGAAGTAGGCAGCAACAAGTCACGGGGAGTGCCAGTCTAATTGGTCGAAATGATGAATTCCGCGAAACGAGAGGAGCTGATTGGGGCCCAACGGATTCCTCGAGGCAGACAGGTGTGGTCTGAGCAGGCTTGGAGCAGCTTGCGACGCGGCGGTCGTCAGGAAGAATACTGCGAGTTAAGGCATACAGAGTACTGCAGCTCGTCTGCTCCTCAAGACGAGCATGCTACGCATAGCGGAGAGTGTAACCTGATTGGGCGAGGAGCTGGCCTTCCGGCACGTCATACCGGCTGCTAAGCGATGTGGAAGCATGCAACGCTGTTGCTGACACATGAGACGCGGCAGAGAGTTTGCAGAGTCCTCTGATGCCTGTGCGAGGCGTCCTCTTCTCATCGATCCGAGGCAGGGATGTTGCCAAAATGAGGGTGGCAGGCTAAGATGCGGGAAAAAGAGGAAGCGTCTCTGACCAGGAACGCGCGAAGGGCTGGTGGCGGTCACATGACGGGCGCATTCCTTCTGCTTGCCCACCACGTCAGCGCTGCAGCCAGCGCACTGGTCAACACAACAACAACATCGGTGATGATTACCTGCTGCCAGGGCCATTTACACGCTCCCCGCGGCCATGTACTTGTAGTGTGTAGAGTAAATCTCGACCCGCGCATTCGTCGGCAGAAATACCCAATCCTGTGACGCTCAAAATTGCATGTGCGGTCCAAGGCCCAGAGGGGAATAGTGCGGCAGTGGATCAGCATGGTCACGAGATGAAATGATGGTTGGCTCTTGCCTCAACCAGACATTGCAAGCGAATGAAAAGCGGGGCTGCAGTGACTCCCGAACAGAGTTTTTGCAGGTCGCCGATGCCGACGAGTGCCGGGCTGGGCCAGAGGAGAGCGAGGCGTGAGAGGTCTCCCACTTTCCGCCCTCCAGCCAATATTCTCTCCTCTTCTTCCCTCCCTCATTATCGCCCAATAGCCCTCGTTTCACCTTCAGCCTTCACCCAATCAAACCCAGGTTGCGCTCTTCCTTCGTCCACTCATCACTTCAAAAAATACCGTTTCTCGCTACGGCAGCACGCAACACGCAAGACATCAGACCTGTCCTTTCACGTGGGTCCCAGGCTTAAGGCTGGCGTGTCACAAGAGAGAGCGACAAGTGATCAGAGAAAAGGCCGAACCAACCCCAGGCCTGGCGGCTCTCAGCCTACACTCGTCGCCGGTCGTCACTGGTTCACCGCATCACAATTTGATTCGACTGGCCTCTCCACGATCCACGTTCCTGGTAAACAACAACCACCTATCATCATTCAGCGTCGAGTATAGCTGTAGAGCCTTGCGCGCACCAGGCATATCAAACATATCAAACAGTGTCGAGCGAAACCTCGCGAGTCTGAGAGTTTGTGCGCCTGCCGAGCTGTGATCTCATCAGCCCGAAGCAAAGCGAGCAAGCAAGCCATCCATCAGCCCGACAGCCATCACCCCAGTCACTTCAGCCAGCTCTGCAATCTGCAAGCCCGCCCACTCTCGCACAATACGCTACTACTTCTACTACTGCTACTCCCCCATTACTCACCGCGGGAAACAACCCGCCCTCACCGCTGGCACTCTTTCCATCACCAGTGCAACACAACACAACTTGCCTGACACCCATCACCGATAGTTGACGGACCGACCGCCATTCCGTTCCCCAAAAATCAAACTCCATTGTTTTCCCGGCCTCCTCCACCGCTGCACTGCCGAAACTGCCATCGCCCGCACAGCGCTTGCGACCCAAACAGCATTCTTGATCTTGACTTCGCTGTCGCCATCCCCAACGACGCGTCAGGTGGTGCCTCAATCATCGCCGACGTCGCGCACGAATAGTTGCGACCCGCGCGACGAGATTTGTAGAACCTGACAGCTTCATTGTGGGCAGCAACCCCAACTGGAGCGGCCGTCGCATCACGTTTTGGGCAGCAACCGCGGCTGACCCAAGAAAAGCACAAATCGCAATCCCCGCCGCAGACGAGACCGGGAATTTCATCATTCATACAGGAATAGAATCCCAGCTGCCCAGCGTCGGGATTGCCTTGACTGTGGGACACGGAAACTAAGAGGTGAGTTGCATGGACTTGCCAACACATCACTGCATGCGCGCTCTCCAATCGATTGCTACATAACCATGCCCACCCAGCCCCGTCCTCCAATAATCGCTACTGCGCTCTACCAGAGCCAATACTGACCCGTGGTGTGCTCAGTACGTAGTCTAGCAATCGAATCGCAGCTTACCTTCCTTCCGCGCGCCCTCGAATCATTCCTCGCAGTCGCCGCGATTCCAACAATCCAATCTAGACTGCGCGGCGCGTCATATCCAAGCTTCTGGTAAGCTGGACGGCTGCCAGAACGGGTCGGCGACAACAACAGCAGCAATCGCGGCAGCGGGAGTGAGGCAAGAGCTGGAATCAACGGCGACAGCGTGACGTCTGGCCCAGCCATCGTCATCCATCCCGCGCCACACTCGTTGTGCTTCGAGCAGAAGTGACAACTCATCAAAGCGCTAGACCCCAGCTTTCCTGCAACGAAGCCCAATCTGAGGCGAACTCAGCCGGCCATCCTTGACCTAACCCGCCTCATTTGTTGACCTTGTCTTTCGTCAATATAGTGAGTGGACCGCTGGGTTCAGACCACTTTTGACACCTCGAGAGCAAGTCTCCATCACTTGCTCTGCCAACGATTAGGTGAGTGATCCAGTGACTGGCGGGAGCTGCGCTAGCAACTAACGCAAGGGACCAGGCTCCAACTTGCCGCTGCTAGACCCTCCTATCAGAGAGTCGAGCTGCCTTCGCAGCAACATTTCAAGGCACAACGGCCCCAGAGAGCGCGTCTCAGCCATCCAGCTATCACCTTTACGCCTCTCTGGACCTCTTGACTGCCCAGCTTAGCCTTCGGAAACCTGCGTCCTTCCGTACGCGCGACAGCTGAGGCGACCATCAAGTCACCCTTCGCGGGCCGAGAACCTTCCTTCTGCAGCCCTGCACTCAAGTATCAGAGCGAGCCATTCAAGTATTATCTCTGATCCGTATTCATCATGGAGTACCCGCCGCAGTATCAGCAACATACTCAACATCCTCATATGCAGGGAGGCTATCAGACCTCGCCACAGAGCGCCGGCCCGGGGTCCCTCCAGTCACCATCGGGACCTCAATCGCATATGCAACAACACAATCCAAATCAAGCGTCTCCCATCCTCCCGTCGCAGACTCAGAATCACTATCAACCACAACCGGCCGCCGGGGTCCATCAATCAATGGGCTACCCTCAATATGGCGTCAATGCGGGAATGTCCCAAGGCTATGGCATATCGCCCACTCAGGCTGCGGCTATGGCCACGGCAGCGGCATCAGGTAAGTACACGCCTTGTCCTGCGGCACTTGGGAAACATTCATGGGCTAACTTTAAATCCCTAGGGCAAATGCCGCCTCTTTCATCGACTGTGAGCATGCCTCAGGCAGGACAGATGAATGCGCAGAGACGCATGAGCCAGCACATCACCAGCCCTCATGGTCAGGTGTCTCAGCCCGTCATGAACCATACCTTGCCCCGGCAGTCAGTACCACCCGCCATGCCACCTCCTCAGCAACCGGTTCAGGCGCAAGAAGAGATCTCTGGGGGAGGTGCCGAGGAATCCCCCCTGTATGTCAATGCGAAGCAGTTTCACCGCATCCTCAAACGTCGCGTTGCCCGGCAGAAGCTTGAGGAGCAGCTCAGGCTTACCTCGAAGGGCCGGAAGCCTTATCTCCATGAGTCAAGACATAACCATGCTATGCGCAGACCCCGTGGTCCGGGTGGTCGATTCTTGACTGCAGACGAAGTTGCCGCCCTGGAGAAGGGCGAAGGTGCCGAGAATGGTACTCCAGTGACCAATAAGCCCGACAAGGCGACGTCAGGTACCAAGAGAAAGGCCGGGGCCAGCAATAATGAGACACCCAGCAAGAGGTCCAAGGTCGCCAGTGAAAGCGCAGAAGACGATGATGACGATGATGGTGAGGAGGATACCGGCTGAGCCTGGACCTCTGATCCGCGTCGGACGTTCTTTTGCCTGTATCTCCTTTGTCTCTGCATATCGAGGAACTGTCAGTTTAGCAAGCGTTGTCTTTGGCCTGATGATGGGGAGGGGGCATGGTCTAGTCGGGCCGGGGATCTTTTCGATTTCACTCAGGCTTGCTGGTCTTGCTGGAATGGTCATCTGGTTATCCTCACTTTTCCTTTGTCCTTCAACATTCAACATTACAGAGAGACGGGCTCACGCCAGGACACGCCAATTACCGTCACAAGCTACGACACTGATTCTCCCGCCCATCATCCTCTCTGCAGGGCGGTTTCCCCCCTCCTCCTTCACATCTGCCAGTCTGCTACCGGAGGGAGCTCATTCGAGCTACCCGAGCCATTTTCGATCACGACCGTCGTTTCCGATTGCTTCTTGTTCCGAATAGGGAGCGCAGAGTTCGATTCTCCCCTTCAGTCGTGGGGAGATTCTGAGCCCGGCTTTCCGCATAGGGCGCCACCTCTCGACGCAGTCCCAGAGAAACTGGACACGAGCTGCTTGCCTCTGCAGCATGAGTCACCTGCTTGCACTGGCCATGCTTCTCAGAACGCAATTCTGCCATCACATCTCCAGATCTTAGAGTCACGGGTTCACCTCACAGTAAAAGGGAACATTGGAAAGCGCAAGCGATAACAACACCAGCATGGGTTTTCAGGAGGATATTTGATACTTTTGCACAGCGGCAACACTGGAGGACACACATTCGGCAAACGAGAACGACCCACGTGCACGCGCACATATCATGGACGGCATATTTTCACTTCTGATTCATCGACTGAACCTTACACTTTTCATGGTCAACAATCGTTTAACTATTACCACCCCACTTCCTCATTGACGACAGTCGTTGAACGAACCACTCTGACGAATCTCCTTATGCATATCTGTGCTTTTGCTTTCCAAGTCGTGTTTTGAACAAATTGTGTTATGCATCGCGAGGGAAGGGAAGCAAAGGAATGGAAAGGGGTTGGAAGGGGGGAATGAAGGGTGCGACTGGGCTGGATGAACCTGGGCAGAATGAAGCGAGTGCGCACTGAAGGACTGGGCTGGCCTGGGCTTGACGAGCAAGCTAGGCTTCCCAATGCCGTGCCATTGGCCTGTTCCTCTACTTTGTCCCTCAGGATTAGTCCTCCCGCCGCCGACGCGAGCATTGTCTCCTGAGGAGGCTTCCCGCTGCTGGGCCGACGAGGTCACGAGGGTCTTGGACAAAGGGAGCACACAGGCTGAACAGATCATGCTGGCCAGCTAGTAATTGTACAGATCAGACAGGGCTGGATGCTCGAGATAGTGTCTTTTCCTTTCTAGCTGAGCTATGAGACTTTGAATCGATATGCTTTTTAATATCCCAGCTCGACTTTTTCGTCATTACCTCTGTTGTGCTGTAATTACAGTCCCGGAGCAAGCAGTCAAGCAAGGCGATGAAGAACGTCAGGCTCAGTTGCTGTGCAATAATGCTGCACTAATGAATGCATGCTCATTCTTTGGTGTTCTAGCTCTAGATGTCGCTGTCTCGATGCGTCTCTGGCTCTGTAACTATGTATGCTGAAATGTTGCAGTGCTGGATGACAGAAAGTGCGCTGTCAAAACCCTCCGAGTCTCCAAAAGAACGGCTTCATTGATGGAAAGGAATGGAGCGCGCAAGGTAGAAGTGCCCTACTGTGTGACCACCGTGAAGATGATCCGCTCAACTCATATCAGGCCTCCACCATCGCCTGTCGTTCGCTGAGTTGGTGGCTTGGTCCGTGTTCATCACCCTCAAGGTTTGATCGTGTGAAGTCGCCCAAGCTTCATTAATACTCGTACTCGAAGGTGGCTCGCTTCGCATGCTCAAAGAGCCTGGCGCTCTTTCAGACGCTCGAGTCTGAGTACTGTGCCGTGTTAAAAGTCGTCTCATCAATGATCATGTTTATATGGCAGTTGAAAGTTGTTGGACAAGTCTATGCGGCTTGTTGCGTTGGTAGATTGCTGAGATTCGGGGAAGACTGGAGATCTGTGTGGTCGCGTCGAGCTTTGTGCCAGGAACCGGGCTTCCTGGCCACCCACCAGGCTGCCTAGAAAGTCCAATTCTCATCGACGGATTTGAGAGCCCACTCGAACTTTTCCCGCAGGGTCTTCGAAAAGAACTTCTCGATGGGCACGTTGAACTTCTTGCTGAACACGACCGTCAATCTCGGATCAATGTAGTTCTGCGCATCAATCAGTCAGTAGATGGCCTCAAGCTGGATCACAAGATGGATCTGAACTTACAATCTTCGAAGTGCCCAATGCCACCTCTTTATTGTTCTCTTTGTCCTCTGCCTGGATCGCCATGGTAGCAATCCTCGTGTCCAACTTCTTGATTTGCTCTTCGAATTTGTCGACTGCTGGAGACTTGCCCTCGGCTTCGACCTTCTTGGTTTTGTTTTCCTTCTTGAACTTCTTCTCCAGCTCTGTGGCGACCTTGAGGCGTTCTTCGAGTTCCTTGTGTTTCATCTCTTTCCCGCCTTCAACCTTCAGCTTCTCGTTTTCTTTCTCGAACTTCTTGGTAATCTTGCTCTTTTCTTGTTCAACCAGGAAAGCTTGGTGTTCCAGGATCCATGCCTCATCGATATCGTCTGGCAGTTCAAAGTATTCGGCGCCCTTCTTCTTTTTGATCTTAGGGTCCACATCGATCATCATCTGTTTGATACGCCATTGCTGGTACTTGAGGCCCTTGATCCGGTCGCCCAACTTTTCCATCTGACCTGCATGTCCGGCTCCCACGGTGCGCTTGTGGTTGCAGAGAATGGCGACCCTTCGGTTTGCGTCATTGTAGTCCTTGACTCTTTCCGCAAGAGAACCTTCGGACTTCATTTCCGAAAGCAGTTTGGACATGGTGTACGATGCGTTGTAGGTACGGAAGACCTTGGCTGTCAGTCCATCCATATAACTCTTGAGATGCTTGTTGAGCGCGCTGGTGGACAGGCGGTCGAAGAGGTCATCTCCTTCCTGTTTGGGGGGCCTCTTGAAGATTTTCAGGTTCTTGAAGACTTGCGGATCTACCTCGAATTCTTCGTGGAAGCGAATGCTGTCCTTGCCTAAAAAGTCAAAGATGACAACGTTTGGCGGCCGCAGGGTAACGTTCTCGTACTTCAACGAACAACAACCGACGGTGTCAGCCTCGTCGTCTCCTTTCTCGTTCCCCGCTCTTAGCGCAAATCGGTCGATGAGGTACATGGCAGTTGCTCTCTGGCGGTCGACGGTCGGTTCTGCCTTTAGATCTTTCTGGTAGTCTTTGCGGATGCGGTCGATGTGCTTCTTCAACTCGCGGGCCTTTTCAAACTTCTTGTAATCACTTTGCCCCTTGATGTCCGAGTTTGCCGCTAGCATGACATACTTGTAGTTGCCGTTGATGTTTTCTTGCCACATAGCGAGCCAAGTACCTTGCTTATCGTGCTTGACCTCCTTCCAATCGTGTCCTTCGGGTGGGACAGGCACTGTTGCCTCTTTACCGATGTTGATGGTGATCTGTTCAGGCATGACCCTGGTCTTGACGTGGCCAGTTTTGGGATGGTCGCCACGGCCACGGAACAGGCCGGGAGGCTCAACTCGAAAGTTTCCCACCTTTTGCTTCTTACCATCCCATATGCAGTACATGTATGGGGCCTCAGCTTCGTCCTTTTCTTGTTTGAGGGCTCTCTTCTCCTCTTTGGACAGTGCCTTCTTGGCTACCCTCTCAGCCTCGTAGTGTTCAAAGATCGGCCTGAAGTCGCATTTTGCGAATTCTTTGATCTCCACCTTCTCGCCACTTCTGTTCTTGGCACCCCCGGTTTTCTTGAGCATATCCTTGAAGTCGTGGAAGAAGTTCTTTTGGAAGGTTGGATTCTCGACGTTGTGCGTGGAGTTCAGCATGGTGCCAAAAAAACCGGCAACTTCTTCGGCGTCCGGGTGGAGTGTGACGGGCTCCCCGTCGTATTTCATCTTGACATTCTTGGGCAGCGGCTTGTAGGGCGGAGGAAATACAACACCGCTGTGTTGCAGGGTCTCCCATTTGTTGGTGCCGTCACCCTTAGTCGGATCCTCCCACCATTTGATGTCTTCCTCGTTTTCCTCTTCGTCGTCAAGATCAGCACTCTCTTCCTTCTTGACGGATTTGGACGTGGCGGCAGTCTTTTTGGTGCGTGAAACAGGGTCGGGTTTGACCTTCTTGTCGGGTCCGGAGGTCTCGGCTTTGGCCTTCTTGGTGGGTGCACGCTTCGACAGAGGTTTTTCATCGTCGCTGGACTCCTCTTTCTTGACCCTTTTCGCGGGCACAGCTTTCTTTGGAGCCTTTCCGGTCTCCTGTTTCTCCTCCTTTCGAATTTGCTTAGCCTCCTTCTCGGCAGCTTTCTCAATTTTCTGTTTCTGCTTGGCAAGTTTTTGGCCCAGAGGTACGTCCGAGTCAGAATCTTCGCCGATCTGATGGGCGGAGAGTCGCGGTGGCATTTTCACCACTTGGCCATTTGCCTTTGCCTTGGACATGAGCGGCGCGTCGTCTGAATCGGACTCAACAACGGCTGACGTCCTTCTCTTTTTGCTCTGCTTCCAAATCAGTCCACGTGGTCTTTTACAAAGATGTTCAGCTTATCAGGATCGCATACCAGTGGAATATCGTCGTCACTGCTTTCTGCGGCGGCGTAGTCTGGTCGTGTGAGACTCTCCCTGAACTTCCTCTTTGCAGCTCCAGCACCATTGACGAGGTCACCCTTGTTGTCTGAAGGTGATGCGTCTTCCACCTTGACCTCGCCATGGGATATCGAGATACCAGGCATGACATTGCCGTTTGAAGGAATTTTGCGGTCCAACGTAGCATCGACGGAGGAGGGGATCTTGTCCGCAGACACGTGCGGGATGACTGTTTGCATCGTTAGTTGTACGCTACGCATATGAGGCAGGGATGAGTCGAGCTGCAGGTAGGCAACACCAACGCAGCTTCCTGGACCAGGTGAGATTTGTGTATCGAGGAGAGCATACATCCGTTTGTGCCATTTGGCTTTCTCCTGCCGGCGAGCGGGATGTCATCGTCCGAAGAAGACATGATGCGCGTGAGGGATGAGACGTAACGTGGTGGTTTGGCGCCAGTAGGTGGTGGGTGTTGGAAGGACCTGAATATAGCAGGAGAGGAAGGGGGGTGAGAGGCAAAGGATTGAAGAGACCTCCAGAACGCGCCTCGGATAGTCGGAATGACGGGCGTAGCTATTGGTGATTACGGGTGTCTGAGGTGAGTTGCATGAATAGAGGCGAGTGGCGAGTGTCGGGGGTGCAGAGTGAAGGAAAGAGAAGACTGGGACGAGGCGAGAGAGAGGGAGGGAGAAGAAGTGAAGGAATGGGCGAAGCCGAGAGGAAGAGCAGAAGCCAGCCAGTCGTGTCGTTTCGTGAGGCCAAACCGAGCCTGAGTTCCCACTCACTGGCCGCTCAAAACGGGATTCGCAGGGCCTCGCAGTCAAATTCCACCGTGGTCGAAAACCCACTAGCCGATATCGGCCTAGCGCGACTCAAGCAGCCAGCTCTCATCGGAACCTCAGTTTTCGAGGTTGATGCACCGCAAGCGAATCTCCTCTCTCCATTTCATCCCTCGTCATCGCCCATTGATAGCTCGGTGGCCAGCAGTCCTCACCATGATGCTGTCCAGAGCTGTACGACCTGCCCTGGCGGCCGGCAATGCTGCCGTCGCAAGGTGAGCTCACCCTGTCGACCCTTGCCTTCAGGAGCTTGCCTTGGTGCTAACCTGTGTCTAGGACGGCTGTCCCCCAAGTCGCCGGCTATGCCACCCTACGCGAAATCGAGGGTATGATGCGCAGAATGTATGGTAGCTCCATTGTCTGACTGCTTGCAGGCCGACTCAAGTCCATTCGCAATATTGAGAAAATCACCAAGACGATGAAGATCGTTGCTTCGACCAAGCTCACCCGCGCCCAAAAAGCCATGACCGACTCTCGACGTTATGGCCAAACCTCGAACCAGGTGTTTGAAGAGGCTGAGACCAAGCCACTGGAAGAGAAGAAGACACTGCTGGTGGTCGCCAGCTCGGACAAGGGTCTCTGTGGTGGTATCCATTCCGGTCTCTCGCGCGCCACTCGCCGCATGCTCGAAGCGGACTCAAGCCTCGACATTGCCATCGTCGGCGAAAAGTGCAAGGCTCAGCTTGGACGTTCCAATGCCAAGAATGTCGTCCTCAGCTTTGCTGGTATCGGCAGAGATGTTCCCACCTTTGCCGATGCGCAGGCCATCGCCGACCAACTTGTCTTGCTCACAGAAGACTACGCGAGTATTAAGATCCTCTACAACAAGTTCATCAATGCTCAGAGCTACGAACCAACCACTATCGAGGCGTACTCCGAGGAGGCCATCACCCAATCTGCGAATTTCGCCGCATTCGAAATTGATGATGAGGTGCTTGCTAACTTGCGGGAGTATTCTTTGGCCAACTCTCTTTACTGGGCTCTTGCTGAAGGGCATGCTTGCGAACAATCTGCCAGACGGAACGCTATGGATGTGAGTGGATGTTGCAATTCCCGCTGCGATGATAATACTGATGTTAATCTTCTAGAATGCCTCCAAGAACGCCGGAGACATGATCGGCAAGTTTACGATCCTGTACAACAGAACTCGACAGGCTGTCATTACCGGAGAACTGGTCGAGATTATCACAGGTGCTACCGCCTCAGAAGATATGTAGGCTTCGTTTCAGAAAAGAGAAAGTTGTACATACTACCCGACGTCAATTTTCCTGGCGCAATCGAGGCTTTTGAAGATTCAAAACCACATCCTGCGTGACACAATTCCTTTGCAATGCTTAGTTGTGAAGTTATCGCCTGCTTGTCCTGCCGCAATGCCTTTGTTTCGTGCGGCAAACAGTCATCACTGCCTTGATCAGTTATTGTACCATCACAGCTCTTTGACTGCCACTGCCTGGGCCATCTTCCACCCCATCTCATGGACTTCGTCCTGTCCACCACAGGGTTGCTTCGCTCACTTTATTATCGATTCCATCGCTAATACTGCAAACACCTTCGCGGTCCTCGATCATGTCGACCTCCTCGGAATCTACCGGACTCGAATCCCAAGATGTGGCTCCAGCCAAGGCTGACCCATCACCAAGAAATCTCTTCAAAAAGAAAGGTATTGTCCAATATCGAAATCGGTTCTTTCCATGTGAGAGCAGCAGCGCTGACTGTGGTTTGCGAAGCAGAATTCGGAGTCGGCGAAGTGCCGCAAGTGGGACTCATCCTGATCGCCGTCGGTGTCTCAACATGCATGCTGTTTGCTCTCGACCAACGCGAGTTCATCAACGTTGTTCTCGTCACCCTCCTCCTTGCAGTCTACCCACCGCTCATTCGCAAGTGCAGATGGTTCCTCCTCATTGCGCTGCTCTCAACGAATTTTTGGTGGAAAGTGAAATGTGCGGTCGTGTTTGCTTGCTTGCATGCAATGACGGCAATTGATTGGGACTATGTGATGGAGAAGGTCAACCACGCCAAGGGTGTCACAATCTGAGGTCTGCCCGTGCCGTTGGAATGCGGATCATCGAGTCATTGCTTGGGTCAGGACGATGATAGAGCTTTCCGAGTACTCAGCATCGGAGCCAACTAAGTGTTAAGTGTATCGGGGCTTGTGGATGAGGTTAAGCAAAGGGCCGAGTGTCGGACGGTTGATCACGCCGGTAAACGCTCCCATACTGGGCAACAATCCTCGCATCAGAGTTTCTTGCCTCGACATGCCAATTTTACGCTTCGCTACAATCACCGGCTCACCCACAAAGAATATTTCAGTTCTGGCCAGCTCCGGTATCTTACAGGTTCTGACTGCCTTTGTGTCTCCCTCTTGATCTTGTCGCTCAACTCGGCGGTCATGATCGCGTAGTTCCTAACTTCTTTGTAGAAGGTGGTAAACCTCGCTGCCTTCTCTAGCTGATGTAGATCGGGACGCCCCAAGTCCTCCAAATAGCTTCCTCCTATCGTGCCAACTACTCAATATCCATATGGGGCCGTCAATCAAATCGCTGTGCGCATTTACCATTACCTCCACTGCCCATGCCTCGCCAAACTCCGGAGAATGAAACTTGTGCCTCCGGAACGGCATCAGCTCTACGTGACCAGCATCCCCACCGACTCTTGTCATCAGCAAAAGAGGACAGTGGAAGTGCCAGCAGCCATTTGGCGTTGCCATCTTGGCTCAAATGAGTGTCGACCGTATCAAGGATCCAGATGAGGACGCCAACCACATTCCTGATCAAACACTATAACGGTGAGTGAAGGAGAGTAGGCATCATTACGAAGCAATCCACATGTCTAATGGCGCTGCAGACTGCGTGAACCCAGCGGCTTCGTCGGGTATGAATATCGGCTTGGAACGACAGCTGCTAGAGGGAGGACCATCACAAATCTGGTACACCCAGGTTCCTTTCCAAAAGGGTCAAAGACTAGCAAAGATGGAAAAGCTGTGCAACTACTCTTGTGGTTTCCTGCCAGTCAGTGCTGGGTTTTCATCTGCTTTGCCCACTTTTTTCGGGGTTGAATTGTCTTACAATCCAGCGGGAGTAAGATAAGATTCCGTTAGGGAACCCGCGTAGGTGAGTTTCTGGAGTGTCATGGTTTCTGAAACTGCGTGCGACGCCAAACTCCGGGTGGGAGCCGCTTCGTGGACTGCCTGAATCTTGTATTGAGTAAAGGTCTGAGACCCCCTCCCAGCTACCTAGCTATTTATGGACACTGCCTTGGACTGTGCCTTCCCAACCAATTCCCTGCATAGGGAAAGAAAGGGAAGGCCCACTACATGTCGAGCAACCTGTTGCACATCCTCAATGTAGGAAGAGCATAGGTGCGGACGAGGGTGAGGCTGACACTCTCAAGTGGGGCAAACATTCCGTTCGACAGGGATAGTACCATTTTTGCAAAAATGGTACTATCCCTGTCACCCGCCCATGGCGTTTATAGTCCAGGCAATGCCCGGGATGGAGATCCTCTGATCAGCGTCATGAAAACCAAAGCCCGTAGGATCGGACTAGTCGTCCCTGCTGGCGAGGGGCCAACAGTGCCCCTTCGAACACAAAGGAGCCTGTTATTAACACCTCCAAGTCATACCTCCCTTTCTTTCATCCATTGTTCCAGCTCTGCTTCCACCTCTGCTTCCAGCTCTGAATAAGTCTGCATCAATGTGCAGGCGACAGACGGAGGATGGCCGGCTGTGATCACGTGCTTCGCCCCTTTCGAGCGAGCCTCGTGAGTCTCACCCAGGGACTGGGTATGCACTATTGCAGGGTTTTGTGCAAGGACGGAGTGCCTTGCTTGAAACAATTGACGATGAATCCGTGCATAGGCCATTGTAGATGAAGACTGTGAGCTGCAGAGCAGCTTTTCCCCCTTGTCTGAACCTCGCTGCACGTGTTTCGTGTGTATTCAGAACTGAGAGGGCGCGGGCGCGCCCTGTCCTTCGCGGTTGACACGCTGAAATGCCTCTAGACATTTGGAAACGACACCTTGTGGATCTGTTCAGAGAATCTGAATGGTGTGGTTCGGTATTCATCATGTATTAACCGTCGAGAGGTGCCATAGAGGATCCAATTCGCTTGGAGTAGGCTCGCAGACGGTCTATTGCCCTCTGTCCATCGTCGTTATTCGTCAATCATACACCACCCCCGCGCCTTTCTGCCCTAGTAACTTTGTAAACAAGCGCGCCCTTTGAGAATAAAAGGTGCTGCGAAGTCTCCCTTCCTTTCTCACTGTCTAAACCTCTTTATTCTAGCCTGAAAGTAAGCGGAACAATACAGCAAACGCTGATCTTTCGGGAGCATATATTCAGCTCGATCCTACAGTCCAGCTTCCATACCCTTGCTCGACCATCCTCCAGCTCGCAGAATCTCTCCAAGCAACTCTCTTGACCTTCGAACTCGTCCCTTAGCAACTGTTCCTCATGGCTGACGCTAGCTTCGAAGCTGCTGCCAGTGGCAGATACATCCCTCCATTTCAGCGAAACCAGCAGTCCCCGGGTAATGACCCCGTGCTTGCTTCGTCTCCTTACCAAGCTAACTGCTCAAATATAGCGGATCTACCGACAACTCCCACACCAGTCAGTCGAAAATGGTATAGCAACGATGGAAGCTCCATGGGTTCAATCCCGAATGCTTCAGGCAGCGCCAGTGGCCCTCGCCATCCTATTCCAGGCGCCTTGAGACAGCAGAGCCCTATTATTCAGTTCAAGAAAGAGTTGCCGCAGAGCCTGAATGAGATCGACCAGGACTACCTCCTCATAATCTTCCGCAGAGCGCTCTTAGAGCAGCTTGGCAAGATGAACCGAGCCGCGCGTATGGTTGGATGGACGCCCCAGTATATCATCGATACTGGTGCTTCACTCGCTTTCATCAACGCTCTGGCATCCACCATCGATCAAGTCAAGAGCCGCCAAACTACCTCTGTCAGCAGTTCCGTTCGACACGCACAAATTGAGAAGTTTCTGGGTTCTTGGGAGGAGGAACATGCTGCCATGACAGAGGGCGATGCTGGCTACGCAGCAGCATTACAAGAACATCCTGACATTCAAATCACCATTCTTCAATCATTCGCCATTCTCCGCCAGCAATTGGTTGAGCTGAAAGGATCCATTGATGATGCTACCATCCCTGCTGAATTTGAGGAGCCAGCTCAAGTTTCTGAGCACAGACTCTTCACCATGGTGCTGGTCTTCTCGGCTATGATGCTCCTGTTGGCGGCAGTGATGTTCTACATTTGGCACGGGAAATAGTTAGCTACCTGGGCAGGGATGATTTTCTGCACCTTGGGCATGAGCTTGGATCCTCTCCCGTACTCAGGGCTCATGGTACTTCTTGGATAAACGACGTCGTGGTTGAAGAAGCAATGGGTCGAACAGCAAGCAAGTTGGCTGCCGAGGGAAGAGCATTGATGGTGATTCTAGTGTCCCAGTTGCGAGACCATTGACAGCTGCAACAAAGCTTTGGTAGAGCAGAGCATGTAAGTATCGGCTGGCGAGCCTGAAGGCCCAAGCCTCTTGGCCCCGCTCGAGAATCAGGCCTTGTCATTTCCAGTCTAGAACGTGCTACATGCCAATCACATAACATCAGACGCGTGCAACGGCTTCCGATGCTAGTAGCATTCACAAATTCCTCTTACAGTATCATAAACAGTCCTTGATTTCTACAGCCTTCAGGGGCTGAAGTATGGTGGTATAGAGGTCATTGAGCTGCTACATGGGTTCGACGTTGTCTCGACACGCAGGCCCTCAATTAAAGAACATTTTTGGGCAGAGATACGGGCATAGGCACCGTTTGTTTCAAAGATATCGTAATTTCAGCCAGCCAGCTTCTGGATTGTGACTGTGCAAATGCCTACCCGATGGTGGCAATCAGGGCCCAGACCCCGACATCCTGAACATGATCAACTACTTCATCAAGGTCTATCTTCCTACCCATGCCGCGAATACTGGTGGCAAGGACGCCGCCCTGAGCCGCAAGAAGATCCGCTGCGATGTCAAGGACTATTTCGGTCCGGGATTCGCCCTGAGGTTCGAGCAGTTGAGGACCAAGGCTATGTTCAAGCTCAACTGCGCCAGATTGTTCTGCAAAATCCGCAAGGAGATGCCCAAGTACGACAAGGGCGCTGATCTGACTTATGCGATCAAAGGCTTCAAGAGACTGGTCGGGCTCGACGATACGGACTACAAGGATGTCACTGTGGACGCTCTGGCGATCAAGGAGTAGGGCGACATGAGAGATGCCTTTGAGCAGCGCAGATATCGAGCCTTTCGCAGCCAAGCAAAGAGAACTGGATCTTCATCGGCGGGTACCAGAAGTGGCTCGACGCCAAACTGAGTGCCCGGCGCTACATGGCCTACCAGATGAAGCAAGAAGCAGACAGCAAGAACGAGGAGTGGTTGGCGCCGAGAGCGGCTGATTTCACGCACGATGGGAGAAGGGATTGGCCGCAAAGGCTACCTGTTTACTAGGGTGAATCCAAGCGTGACTGCGGCACGGTGGCAAAGGTTGCCGAGGTGTGCATTTGGATTGTCGTTGGTGTTGGTGTTAGGATTGATTTCTTTCTCCTTTCCTTTTTTCCTTTTTGTCAGTCGCTCGACTGGCTGGCAGGATACCCCGTGCCCTTTTGGTGGTCCGGTATCCTTCCGCATTACTTGCTGGATGGTATTCGTTTGTACGGTTTCCTTGCTTTTCGATCTGTCGCTCTGGTAGTGTTGACAAGAACAATGATGATGCTCATTACTGACCAGTTGCCTCCGCTATGTGGACGCCTCAATTGGATAGACGCCCTTCCTCTCGATGTTGTCTATATCGCTTCTAACAGCGCGAAGTATCCAATCGATTCGTCTTCCACGCTCATCTAAGAACTTTACGTCGTCTTCTCTTGGTGGAGACATCCTAAGACCTGCTGCCCCTGACGATCGGTCGCTCCCAGGTTCCGACCCATTGTAGTATATACACTTTGAGAGTCAGGAATATGGTCGGTCATTCTTGTGTTTCATTCGACAACGTTTCGCCCAGTCCATGTAGCAGCTGGGTACTTCGTAAGTTCGTTGCCCGGCCATGGAAATTCCCTCATATTGAAAAGGCAGCTACATATACACATCCTTCACTCCAACACGCGCTGCTGGTACTACGTACTTGTTGCTAGGGAGCCAAAATTCACCAAGCGTGGCGAAACTATTCTCTTCACGACTGGTTGCTGTACCAGTTACTTCCGAAGCACTTGTCGCGTCCAATGTTATTTCCCTCCTATATCGCCCTGCTTCAACTCTCCGGCCCTTTCCCAATTTCTCCTCCCCTTCCATACTTGAACTGCTTCTAAGACCACACAATTGGCTACCACACTAGCTCTCTTATTCAAGCCTCCTGGTTTATCCGAAGTGACCATGGCGAACATGGCAGGCTTCGACGTGATTTGCTGTATCCATTTGATGCGCACACAGACGCTTCAAGAACTCGCGAAGCTGTGTGATCAACCTTTGGAGCTTCCAGAGATGCCGAGTATCGTGACGGTATGTGTTCTCCTCTTCTTCCTGCTTTCCAGTCATTCGACTAGACTCGTTAGATCTCCAGATATTGACCCTGTGCTGGGATATGGCTAACCCAAGTTTACCGCAGACCGGCGAGCGTCTATATGAGACCAACCTTCGCGCCATTCTTCGATATCTCAAGCATGTCTACAAGGCGTGCAAGAGGCAAGGAGCTGTCAACGCGTCGCTCGAGGCCCTCGCACACCGAGCAATGGTCAAACAATTCCATGATGTCAATGAGTGGGCGGTCGACCTCCTCCTGACACTAGAAACGCCGTTAGGCGTGAAAGGGCTCGTCGATAAAGACATCACTGCTCAAGACCTCCGCGAATTTCTGAACGGTGCCGGCTTGCCTTCGCCCATTCCCAACAATGCTCACTTGCACCGGGTCTTCAGTCCCAAGCGACTCTTGCCCGCGGAAGATCCGACCGCAGATGTACACATCATTGCTCAAACTCCAGAGGTTCGTGACGCTACCCGTTCCCCTCTGGTTGAGTAGTTGCTAAGTACGAAGTCACAGGCATCTGACGACGAGAGCACGGTCTTCGAGTTCCGAGGAGGAAGCAAGGTCGACAACAGTCCCAAAGTGCGTCCGCCGACTGAGCCGCGGAAATTTGGCTTCAGACACACGTCTCTTCCCCTGCTCCCTACCTTGCAGCCGGCTGCGAGGCTTGACTCTTCCTCCACCAGACGCGTCTCACTACTCATCTTCGCCAAAGACCAGGCATCACCTTCCTTCTTAGCATTTTCTGGCGAGACTCTGGAGGAATTCATCCGTGGTGTCGAGGTCTCCGACAACAAGCTCAGTAACAAGAACAAATGGCTCGACCTCATTCAGACTCCGGAGGCTATTGCTTTCCTTGGAAAGTCGCCGACGATTCAGAGACTGAAGCAATTCATGACGCTGTATGAGCTGGAATGGGTTGTCCGAGTCCGGGGTAAGTGGGAATTTCAGTCCAGTTTGCAGACTGTGGAAGAAGAACCTCATTCATCGGCGTCGCCTGCCCGAGAGTCTGTGGTTGTTGACAAGGTCTCCTGTGGTCAAACATCAACCGAAACATCTGCCGCCGAATTTGCCTTCCACTCCACAGCCACTGATCCTGCATCATATGAGGGACCGTTGTCCGAACCAACCGCATTTCCTGATATCTCACTTAGTGCAGTACCAGCCACAGAAGAACAGAAGCTGCTTGGCAGCACAAGCAATGGTCGAACTGCTCCGAGCTCTCGGCGCGCTCACGCAGACGGTGCCGCTTTTAAGACGACCTGCTCGCGACTCTCTCTCTTCTAGCTTTTCTTCTCACCCTCCCACTCACGCTCTCACGCACCCTCGCGGCGACGGTCTGATTTCTACTGCAGTCCCCCCTGGTACGCCCCGTCCCAAGATGGGTTCCATAATTGGCGACAACCAGGGAGACTCCATTTTTGGGTCCCCACGAAGGGGTCTTGACTTTCAGGCCTGAAGTCTGCTGCTTCCCTCCTCCCTCGTCGACTCGCCGACCCTGGGTACAAAATGGCGTCCCCCTCGCCTCTGAGTGTCCAGGCGACAATCTTCTTTCGAATCCTGCAGCCTCCAGCGGCTATCCCTCCTCGCTCCGTCCACTGTTGCTTCACGACCGACGAAGGCCGAACTCCCGTGCTTTTAAGCCGACCACCATGGGCAGCCAGAACGCCACGACAGACGAGCTATGGGCTCGTGCTGAAGCCAACGGCTACAAGAGAGGAGCACACGACGAGACAGACAGGGTCCGTGATGCAGAGAAATACGTTTCTAAGACGAAGAAGGACCACGACCGAACATTACATCGGTATCTCCGGTAAGAAGCCCGGGACAGTCATGTCCTCCCTCCCGCCTCTCTTTCTCTCTGTTTTTGTTCCAGACTATGAGATGATTCTGACACACCATGTTAAGGTGGTGTCTCAAAATCATGCGAGAAGATTATGACCAACAAGGGCTGGCTCCTCCGGATGAAGACACAGTCCGCGCATGTTGTCTTGCCGAGGGAGTCCCTGCACCCGACTTAGTCACTGTGAAAGACTTTCTCCGGTTTTACATTGCCACAAGCCATCCGCAGCTGGAAAAAAAAGCGCCAAAGCCGAGACCGACCGCAGACGCCATATGTACCGTCGCCGAGTGGTTCTTCGCAGGCTTCGCTCGTAGTACCGGGTCCGACACCAAGGCAGAGGATAGAAGCAAGGTCTACTACGTACGATCCGACTATCGCTTACTCGTCTTTCGATCTACAATATTAACTCATTTGGCTGACACTTTCTACGTGGGTTCGGCGGTCCCTGGTACTCGAAGGTATTGTCGTCAATAAGCACCGACCGAAACATAACTTTACGGTCCGCGACCTCACTCGTGTCCTCGTCGCGCTGTGGACTTACGACGACCTCATCTTTATCCATGAACGGTACCGAGTTCAGACCACCTTCCTGATACATTTATACTGTTGGACGGGCGCCCGAATCAGCGCTTTCTTCACGGGAGGCCTGCGGTACAAGGTAGACCCATCTCTACCACCATGCGTAGCAGGAACTAACTTTCCAAGGACGTCGAGCTGATTCTGCAACGTGTCGATGGCACAGAAGACGGTCGGAACTGGAGACTAGTATACAAGGTCGATCAGCGCTGGGTGAAAAACAACCGCGATCCTGAGAACGTGACGTAAGTGCTTTAGGTCCTTCCGAGTACTCTCTTCGCGTCCGCTGTTCCTTCACGTGTTGACATTGTGATGTGGTCCAGCTTCGGAGCGGTGGCCAAGGATCACACAAGGCTATTCTACAACGACGCAGGTCTCCTGCTCCAGTTGGCAATTGCCGATGGTGCCCTATTTGGGTACGACACTCTCGCCGACCTACGTCAGCAGGTCATTCCGGCCGGCAAGGATGAAATGATTCTCCGATTCAAGGATGCAGCATTGGACCAACCGATCTTGCGGAAATGCACGAGGACTGGCGGGGTGACCACCGACCAGATGCCGAAAAGCGCATTTCTCGCGATTTTCAAGAGTACACTGATCAACGCCGGCTACTTCTGGAGTTTGTCCATCCACGCCATTAGGCGGATGTTGGGAAAAGGTGCTGACCGTAAGTCTCTCGCTCACTCAGCGTTCCCAGAGACACCTTGTAGCTGCTACACCATATCCACGCGACTGGCGTTCCCTGCCCTCCACGCTAATTCTACACGTTAGGGCGAAACACCGCCGTCGAACGCTCACAGCACTGAGCGCAAGCCGATCTTCGTGTTTTTAACTAAAGCTATCCGGCCAACTGCTCCTCGGTCGACGGTCAAGCGACTTTCCGAAACGAAGAGACTAACGAGCGTCACATCGAGTTTTTTCAGAGTATCGAAAAGTTCCACGAGGATAGTTTACCTAGTGAGCTCTCTATATATCTCGAGAAAGACTTAAAATAGAACGAATACCTCTATAGCCTAGAAGTCGAGATATAAAGACTTAGAGAATTCGACGGCGGCGATAATTAAATCATTTTTTAAATAAAACGTCGATAAGGATATTTAATTAAAAAATATCTTTTAAATATTATTTAATAGTGAATTGAGTTTAAATTATCTTCGAGTTCTAAACTATAAAGCTTTCGTTTTAGTTTTATAAATTAATTAATTATAACTTTTAAAACTCGATTTACGTATAAGACGGAGAGAACGACTGAATCCTCCTGCTGGTTCCCGACCGTCGACCGACAATCATCCCCCCATTCTCCCCGAAATCCAGCCGTCGACGAGTCACTGGCCACCCCTCCCTCCTTCTGCCTTCCAGCTCGGCGCTTCTCTCCCCTCCGATCTATCCGCACCGGCTCTCTTTGACGCCCTGGCGGCCCTGCGTGCTGTGACGTCAGTCGATCGGGATGATCCTCCGCCAATGTCTGGCCTTCAATCCGCGCCACCTCTTCCAACAGCCGCACCGCCTCCGTGACCTGTCCGTTCGCCTCATATGCCATGGCCAACGCGTGCTGCGACGCCACAGAGGAAAAGTATGGAACCTCCACATGGGAAGGCGGGTTTCTTGTTGAATTTATTTTGTGTTCCGTCCTAGAAATATGGCAATTGTCCCGGTCTTGATGTGTCCGTGCAGCCGAGCGCGGAGGATCCTCAAGTAACAGGCTTCTTACATATGGCGCTAGGAGTCGAAGAGAGTGGAATTGCGGAATTTGGGATCCACCACCGACCGTCATCACGTCCCATTGCGTGCCTGCACCAATGGAGCCCATTTTGATTCAAGGCTAGTATAAGATTGTAGAAGAATGAGAGTCTGTATAAAGTTCTCACAGCCTTGTGGGAGAGGTAATGGTACCGTGGTAACTAGGTATTTTATCGAATGTAGTAATCGGGCATTTGAGTATGCCTGGATACCATACTCAGGTTGGGGCCGATCAGGCACGCAGAGTCCGTCCAGACGCTCAACCAGGCATTAGAATGCTAGGGTCCATCCCCTAGTGACTGTTCGATGCTCGTCAATCTACGGAGCCACAAAGGGAGGGGGAGTCAAGTCCGAAAGTGTCACCCAAACCCAGCCTGAAGTCCATTCAAATGCTCAATGATAATCATGCTACTCACATGCCACTCCACGGCCAGAGCAAGACTTCTCCCGATCAAAGCACACTTTTCACCGCTTGACCTTTCGCCTTCTCCAGCGTGGCTTACAACTTCTAATCCCATGTACGTGGGCAATCAAAGCATTCAGAGCGCACCATTCACGACAGAGATTCCCTGCTGCATAGCAGTCACTCCATTCTTTGACCCGTTCATGTATGTCAGCTTCTGCTCTAGGAGAAACGAAGGCTGCTTGTTATCTGAGAATACCTTCGCTTCGCCACGCTGAGTGGTAGGTATATGCGATGGGCTTTGCACCAGCATGAAGCCACTGAAGAAGCTGTCCATCGCAGCATAGTCGTCAAAGTCACCCACCCAGCTTACGTACTGATCTGGTCGAAGAATGACTGCGGCGCCGATGGACGGGTCGATTCCATAATTCTTGTAGGCCTGGCCGTGTCCCTCATGGTAGCTCTGTTGGTCCAGATGTCAGTATACAGACCCAGGTTTTGGGTGCATTTGGCGGCGATACTCACCTCGTCGTCAACAAAGATCTTCCAGTAGTCCCAACCATCCTGATCAGACCAGGGTCGGAAGGGCTCCGGGAGATCGAAGATGGTGATCTCTCTTCTTGGTGCGGAGTGCACAGCCAGAAGCTCAAACACACTGTCGTATTTTTCGTTTGCTGGCGTGTACCGATTCAAGAAAGACTCTGCCGAAGCCAACTTCCGACCAAGGACATCCAGCCTCGCTTTGTTGTCTGCGTTGCGAATATCACCAGCAAAGATAACCACGCGCCATGTACCATTGCTCTTAAGTAATTCTTGGAAGTGCCAGGGTCGAGCATCTGATTGATTCAAGACTTTGAGACTGGGCATGCGCATACCAACCTTGACGTCTTTCGCACGGTCCTGTGTGCTGAAGACACGTGTTGACGCATCGCCAATGACGTCTGTACCATCTCCCTGTTTTTCTGCGCTCCCCTCCTTCGCAACGATTAAACTTGCGCCATAGTCTACACCAATAGCAGTGGTAAACATATGGGCTTCTTCGAACGCTTTCTTGAAGACCTCCATGTTGACGCCTTCTTTGTCCATGGCGTTCTTGGCCGGACGCCCACTGAACAGGCGGCTAAAGCGGTGGTCGAAGCTGATTAGGTCCTGAGCAATGCGCCGTCGTTCAGACTGATAGGTCCTGAGCACACTGCGGTCCCAGCGCCCTTTCAAACAGCCTGCTATTTTCCACCCGAGGTTGAAGGCATCCTGCATTGAGACATTCATGCCCTGCCCAGCTTTTGGAGAATGAGTGTGGACAGCATCGCCTGCGAGAAAGACTCGCTCGTTGAGAGAGAACTTATCGCCCACGCGTTGACCGATCTGATATGCTGTCCACCAATCTAGGTGCTTATATGTGATACTGTAAGGCCGCATGATCTTCTGTGCAGATGCAATGATGGCTTCTGGCGTAAGGCTACTGCGATCAACCTTCTGGCCGCTAGCGGTGTTTGTGGTTGTGAGCTGGATGTATAAACGGACAAGTTTGTTTTCTCGCGGAATGATCATGACGCTACCGCTGCTCGCGCTGTGCACAGCACAGCGCATTCGGATATCAGGGAAATCGGTGATTGGGATGACGTCCATCACTCCCCAGATGTAGTCCGTGCTATCGCCTTCGAGTTTGAAACCTAGCTGTTGTCGCACCCAAGAGTGTGCTCCGTCTGCGCCGAGCATATACCTGGCTTTCACAATTTGTTCCCGTCCAGCTTTGGTGCCCAGCACCCCTGATTGCCTGATGAGGTCCTGGGTGTCATCTGCTGCAAGATTGGACCGGAACAAGCCACTTTGAACAGCTTGGCCATTGTTGCTGGTTGCTTTGTGTGCCGGGGTGGACTCCTCTTCTGTCAGGTGCCGCAAACGTACTTGGATTGGGTATGCGGCATTGTCTTCCGCGAGTGATTCGTCAAAGCTGAATGATATCGGTAGCACTCCGCGTTCGACTTGAATCTCGCCAGCTAAGCCGGTGCCGTTGCAGGACGTACGAATGGAATTCTCCGTGATGCTGTCAAGAAAGAAGCGCTCGATCCGCCCTTGATGCAGGACCACCTCTGTGAAGCGACTAAGGCCGGGGATTGTATCGGGAATGCGATCTGATCGAACGACAGATGGGTTTGCTGGATCCATGTCCTCTGGTGGGTTCCACAGACAGATCTCTAGCATGTGGTTTGACTCTCTCCACACTCGATGAGCAAAATCGAAGCTGTCGAATATCTCCAGGGTTCGACACTGCAGCCCATCAGCTTGACCATTGTAGATTTTCGTCCCCCGTTTGTCAACAATTCGTGTGCGCACGCCCCATCGCGACATCCAGTTAGCCATCATCAGGCCTGCAGGGCCGGCGCCAACGATGAGGACATCAACTTCGTCGACCTCCAGGTCTGATCGCTCCGGACTTAACAAACTCATATTGGAACAGTCTTGACTCTTCAGATGTTGCTAATGGTGCTTCCTCCGAAAGCCTAGCGATCGAAAGCCTAGCGACCGAAAGGCTTCGTTCGAGCACCGACGCTGCTGGGACATCTTATAACAGCATCCCCAGCAAGATTTGGCCAGCCTGTTCAAAGGATGTGATGCGCTCCCGGGAGACATCTCATGCTGTCCGGATCAGGGCAGAAGTAGCTGCACCAATGTTGTGCCGCAACGCTATCCTCCCACCCGTTCATTGGTGCCTCCAGTGTGTTCCCGATTGGGCATCTGGCAGGGGGCGGGGGCACGGGGGGTCAGGGAAGTATTCAGCATAAGGTTCGGACGACCCGTTCTAACTTGTCGATTTTGCTCGTGTGATCCGCCACCATTAATAATTGTCTGCACCGATCCGAAGACTGCTGTGGTTGGTCGCCAGAAGAGCCTTGGAGCCAATCAGCGATAGGGTGTGTGGTGGGCAAGGTCTGACCTCGGAGGAAGACAGCCGTACCTAGCGAGCTAGGTAATCAATGTCCGCATCGTGCGACACAGACAGGATGTTTCTTTGCTGCTGTGGCATCAAGTGCGGGGCAATCAATAATAATGGTTCAAGCTCTTCCCCCACCTGCAGGCAATGAAAACAATGCTTGGCAGCGAAGCGTTTGGCTTTGGGTTCCCATGACACTTTTCTGCAAGTCTTCCTCCAATGCTGAAGTGATTCGTGCCCATCTCTGGAGGTTCTCAACATGTTCAATAGTTGCCGCTACGTTGAATCCCTGCCATGTGCCGAAATATCACTGTGCTGGAACGCTAACGGAAGACGACCGGCTGCTTAGCATGGTGGACGCTCCTATTATCCGAAGAACAGAGCGTCATGCCTGGTCAGTGGCTGCATGACTCGAACCAGAGCTTTTACTTCGTTGAGGAAGACGACATCGATGTGCTCGTAAACGATGAAGACGGTGGCTATGGAGACAACCCGCCGACATGGATACCAGCTTTGCCTCTTCGTCCGGGCCATTCCTTATGCTTCGCAACTTCAGACGTGGATCAAATACTAGGTTCGTGGTCCCAGCACACGCATGAGATAGTCAGAGCTCCGTTCCACTGTGCGCCGACACCATTATCTGAATTCAGTCACGGCACAGAGCCCTACCACGTCGACGTCGGCGCGACGGAATCAGCACGCAGGAAGCACAAACTACCCCTTCTCGCACCCAAACCAACTCTGGCGCATGCCGTTGACCCTCGGCCAGAAGCGACGGTGTCAGGTGTGGCGGGCCTGCGTCCACTCGCTCCAAAACCGCTTCGACCTTCCAACATCCACGACTTTCCCAGCGCGATCTCGAAATCTGCTTCGGGAAAGCATAGGAGACGAAGGTCTGATGCAGCCACAATTCAGCTCGTACGGGAGGAGACATGTATCTCTCGCAGTCTAGAGGCAGCGACCGTCTTTGACAGGGCAGTCCTTAGCGGACTTTCCAGCATTCATCTGACCATGGGTTACAACATTGGTCAATCGCGGTCGCAAGTCGACATGTACATCACAGCGCTGCGCCAGGTGGTCAGATCGACGCGATTGCCAAGTTCGGTGAAAAACGACGGAAAACGTCGTGCCAGCGCCGAGGGTGTTCTGTGGGTGGTCAGGGAGGCTTGGCCATCCGCAGAAGGCTACTATAACATGACAGCTACACTGCGTGGACTGTTGGCGGTGGAAATGTGGCGCAACTTCCCGTCTGAACGGACGTACCGACAGCTGCCTCCTGAATATCGCCCGACCAGAGCGCAAATGGTTGCACCGCATCCGCCCAACATCGATTGGCTTCCGTGGCCTGATGTCCGAGATCTAGCTATTCGTTATCAGAACTCTTATGACATGGATGCGATCTTTCGAATGGCGATTCACAATGTCGTTGCTCATCGCAAACCTGGGCACATCGCTTCCTCGTTGGAGTATGCACGCTCTTCAGGAGTCGAGGATAACACCTCCTTTCGTATATGGGATCTGATCTGCTCGGAGAAGGCCAACGGCACAGACCCTCTGGCAGATTCCAGTCTAGAGAGGAAGGCAATCCTTAGGTCACCGACAGTGAAAGCCGTCCTTGATGCCTACGATCTCGAATATGATCAATTCCATACTCAGAAGCTCGATGATGAATTCTTCCTGACGTTTCCATGTCTATACGCTGAATCTGCTGTATCAAGTTGGAAAGTTCGGGCCTTGGACGGCGTGCCGCTGTTTGACGTTGGCGCTCCAGTCGCTCTGTCAAGACCAGCTGTCGCAAGACTACAGGCTCAGATCAACTCTCTACTTTCCCTTGATACTTTGGATTGAAAGTCGCATGATTAAGTTTATGTCGAATGCGACATGAAATCAACAGATCAGTTTTAGATCGAGTGAACGGTCACATTTTGTTGTTCTATTTGTTCTATTTGTCCATGCGGGGGAACTGGATGAAGCACGCAAAGAGGAGGTTATGATTTGAGTATCTCTCAGCGGTCATGAGAGTAGCCGAGCAGCGCCCAAGCTTTGTATAGTAGAGTCACTCTCGTTGAATAATGGCCATCGCTTCCACCTCGTACAACAGAGTAGGGGTTGCCAGCGCTGCTACACCCAAAAGGGTGGACGGTGGTCGGTGATCACCTATCTAGGGTGCCGTCAGAGCGTGTAACGCCAGGACTTGGACACTAGATAGGACAGTGTCCATTGAGACAAGTTTCACAACATTCAACTTACGAAGTTGAGCCAAGCCTCCCCCCTCGAAGTATCCTTCGGATCCAGATTGACCACGTAGTGCTGGACCTTTACAATATCCGCTGGCGTGGCACCTGCCGCAGCGAGACAAATTCCCAGATTCTGCAGAGCAACGTGGACTTGCTCAGCAAACGTTGAAGGAGCGATGTTGGTTTGAGGATCGACGCCGATCTGGCCCGCTACGGTGATCAGTGATGCGGTTGGTGAGATTGGAGTGCTCTGGACGTATGAGAAGTTGGGCTTCGATGGCAGGTTGGGAGGATTGATCAGAGCAGAAGCCATTTTGCTATCGACGTTATGACGATCTGAGACGAATTACCCAGGTGAATGGAACGTATCCTACTTATATTGAGGACGTGTGCCGGACAGCTCTTCGATTGATCCAGGTTAAAGCGGAAGTAAATCCGTATGTACATGAACCTTCAAAACTGGTACAATAACAACGATTAATAACTGTATTTACTGCCACGACGTCAGATCAACATGCACGCAATAACAGAGTAAGATGTTATGCGACAGATGGTGTCAGCAAGGTCAGCTACTTGGTATATTTCTAAGCCAGGCCCGAAGCCATATCCGAGGGTGCAACCCCGAGATCGTCTGATTGGCTGAACTCTAAGACGCTGTCGACTAGGATACTGACATACTGTGCCTCTTCGGAACGTAACCTCTCGAGGACAACCGCCAATAGTATGTACAGGGGTTCAAGTACTGTTCCGAGGTCGAAAATCGATGCTTGAAAAGGTTCGATGCTTGAAAAGGTGTTGAAAAGGTGCAGCTACAGGATAGGTGACCCTAGCTTCATCGTACACTTGAACACTTCTGTCTTCCTAAACACTCTTTCTACGCTCTACTCATCACGTAGAGCAAACAAGAACACTGTATACCGCGACGCCATGGGGAGCATTAGACCTGAATTCAGAGGTGTCGAAGCCTCACGCCCCAAGTGGCGGCAAGACGCGCAATGGCAGTTCACACAGACCGCAGACCCCGGCTGGAGGCCAGGAGACGGTGCCAACGACGGTGGTGCATGGAAAGATCACAAGCAAATTGACATTGCGCCGTACGAAAAAGGCCGCGCAGCAACTCTGAACTACAAGCTTCTCGTCTCAACGTTCATCCCTCGTCCAATTGCTTTCGTGAGCACAAGGAGTAAGGATGGGAGCACAACAAATCTCGCTCCTTTTTCATACGCACAGATGATGACCCACGATCCACCACTGTTCGTTATTGGCTTCACGGGCGGCTTTGCTACTTCTAAAGACACTCTCAAGAATCTGCTAGAGAGCCAAGAATGCACCATCAACATCGTATCAGAGCACTTTCTCGAAGCAGCCAACGCAGCAGGCACCGTCGCGCCATATGGTGTCTCGGAATGGGCTTTCACGGGTCTCACACCAGCGCCGAGCAAGGACGTTAAAGCCGAACGAGTTGCTGAGGCAATCTTCAGTATAGAGGGCAAGCTGGTGGACGCCAAAGAAGTTGATTCACGGGCTAACCCAGGGCAAAAATCTGCTTCCCTGGTCACTATTGAGGGAGTAAGATTCTGGGCTCGAGAGGATGCTATCAATAAGGATAAGAGTTTCATTGACCCCAACGTGAGTGAAGACGCAGCTTCCAATAAGATCTGAATGCGATCATGCTAACGGCATCTAGATTCTTAGGCCAATGGCAAGACTAGGCGGCATTACTTATGGCCGAATCTTGGAGGCCATAGAGCTTCCTCGGCCTGAATGGAAGACTTTTGAGCAGGATGTCAAGGAGGCCGGTCTGTACAAGTCGAAGTTGGACTCACAGTAGACCCCTTTCTTACATATATTTGACTCAAGGGTCGGTCATCGAGAGTTGTTCTCACACATCGCAGGAGTGCTCGCTGATGTACATAAAGAATAGATACGTTTCCCTCACTGTACCTAGAGGATGTCATGATGCCCTAATAACACAATGATCGTACCCTGTCTTCTCAAACATGAGATGCATATAACTCGGGCGATATCAGTTCCGTCCTAACTTTACCAAGAGCTTAACAGAGCACCGTTGTAAGGCATAGAATACGAAATATACACAAGCGCTTTAAACTAGAACTTACTTTCCTTTTTATTGGCCTTGTACTGTCGCCTTACGAATTGATTGCTTTGATATTGTTGGTGACGTTGTCTGCTGTTAGATCCTTGAGCAGGGGTGTGTTGAATTGTCGAGCGACCATGTTGGCGGTAGTCTTGGGACAGTGGGTGAACGATTTGGTAAAGCACGGAAACTGTTGCTGGCAGACACAGGACGGATCATTATGCGCTACACAGGTGTTGTACGGTGGGCAGCGTGATTTTGGTCAGGAAAAGCGTCGGCAATCCCACCTTTTGATGCTTACGGAGCTATGTTGGTCCCCTTTCCGGACGTTCCACTGATCCACTTGTGGCGGAAGACCTAGTTGCGATACATAATAAAAACGGAATCATTTCATACCCATCGTTTTAGGTGTGCACTTCGTCGCCTCCTACATTACCTTGTTCGAAATCTCTTGCTCACAGCAATTTTCGTCCTCACAATCAGATCTAAGACACACCAAAAATGGCTACTCAACGAATGACATTCTTTAAGGTCTTTGATCTCGAGGCGCACAGTGACGACCTCATCGAGAAATACAACATCCTGCGCGAGACCAATAAAAAGGTCCTTTGCAACTCTCTTCCCTTCATCACATGTTGACGTGAGGCTAATTGTCTTCCTAGGATGACAAACCATATGTATACCTCTTTCACCCTGTAGCTCACCCTGTCCCAAGGATTGGAGTTGACATCTCCCTAGATCCGCTCCATCATCGCGAAGCCCACAATCGCCAATCGCCTCGACAACGGTTACAACTTCGTTGCAATCACAACATTCGACTCACTTGAAGACCTTGAGTTTTACGATAAGGAATGTCCCGCGCATAAGAAGTTGAAGGAGTTTTCCAATGAGGTGACAGAACGCCCACCGCAGAGCGTTTGGATTTACTTGTGATTAGTATCATATCTTTAATAGATGGTGCAATCTGGTGGAGTGTACTGCTTGTTGAGTTCGTCGAATACGTTTCCATTGTCTCTGTTCGCTTGTCAGATTCGTGAGATTCCGCACCGCAGCCTGCAGGACGACAACCGCTTTGTGTTAATCATGCCGTCCATCTCTCCGAGACCCTTGACGTGCCGCTCGAGCTCAGAACTCCGCCGTCACCGCTGCTCCGGCCACATAGCGTTCCGTGAAGATGCCTGGTTGACAGTCCACGGAGATGAATTTGTCAACAAAGCATTGCCTTCAGGCTTCACAGCTTCCACCACGCGCCAATCGCCCTCAAATTAATTAGCTCTATCGGCCACCAAGCCAGTGAATAGGCAATCCGGGCCGCTTTCCCCTATCAAGTTAAGACCAGATTTAGCTTTACCTTTCTTGCTATTCAACCAATGATCGGGCCGAGTGCAGTATCCGGGGCTTGCTGATTGGCGCCGACAATTTACTACCCTACCCGTGCCCCCAGGGCCCGGACTCGGCCTGACTCCAATAGATTGATGGTCACCGTTCCGATGATTCGTAAGCTGACGAATAGCAGATGAGTGTGCGGTCCAGAACACGGCTGTGGCAACGCGAGACAAATTGCTGGAGCTGATGGACAGCCGCCGTAGCCCCTACACCATAACAAGGTAGAGAAAAGATCCGTGACCTCAATCGTTTTGATTCCTCCTCTCCATCTTCAATTTCCATAACTTCTCACATCTGGGATGCAGACGCAACAATCGTCCTCGTTGACCTCCTGACAACCCTCTCCAAAACCAACCGCCACAATGCTGCGCAGCCAATCTGTCTTGGATAACGACGCCCAATGGTAACGGAGACACGTCGAGCGAATGTTGGGATTTGGGGGCCTCCTTTCTCACGGTTAGATTTCGAAAATTCAAAAGTATTCACCTTCACGACTCCAGTCAGCGCATTGTATTGAATCCCTGGTCCGATATATACGGTGTGTATAGTTTTGGAGGAAGAGAAGAGTCACCGCAATGGCACTGGCTGCTCTCGCCTCCATCCTGTCCCCTGGGCCCAGTTCGGATACCCTGTGGTCTTGGACAGCACTGCCAGTCCGACTCGTCCTCCTCTGCCTGCTGTATGAAATCGGCTGGATCATCTACTGCCGCGTCTGGCACCCCTTGGCCGACGTCCCCGGCCCATTTGCCGCGTCCTTCTCGCGTCTCTGGATCGCTGCATCGGTCGCCAGCGGGCGGGCAGAGCACGTGCAACGGATGCTTCATCAACAGTACGGCCCGCTCGTGCGCATTGCACCTGACGAGGTCTCGGTGGCGGATCCCCAGGCTATCAAGACCATCTACAGTATCAAGTCGGGCTTCACAAAGACCGACTTTTACCCGCCCTTTGCGCCTAACATTAGTCTACATGGCGACCACTTTACGCAGTTAGATGAGACGATGCACGCCGAACGCCGTAAGTACGTTAACTCGATCTATTCCATGTCGACGATTCTGGAGAGCGAGCCGTATATTGACGGCTGTATTAATGTCTTTCTGGATAAGATGGCTCAGGTTGCTCGTCAAGGGAAGGAGATTGACTTAGGAGAGTGGATTCAGTGGTTAGTCTTCCCTTATTTACCTTCTCCTTTTTTCGAGACTAACCACGGACATACTAGGTATACGTTCGATGTGATTGGCGAGCTCTTCTTTGGGCATCAGTTTGGCTTTCTGCGTGATGAGCACGACTATGGCCGATACATTGAGACTTTGGATACTCTACTGCCTGGAATCGCCCTCTCCTGTGTTCTGCCCGCGTATATACGGCCCCTTCACTCCAGTCTCGGTATGCTATTCCCAACTATTCGCGATTCCGTCAAAGGCTTTGACGAGATTCGGGCGGCCGGGAGATACTGGACGAACATACGGCAGCAGCAAATGCAATCCGGATCCGTCGAGCGAGTCGATTTACTGGATAAGTTCTTCAAGGTTAAAGAGGACAAGGCTGGGTGGGATGTTGACGATATTCAAAACGAAGCTTGTGTTGCTATGTGAGTAGTATAGTATACTGATCCGACTTTGGCCTGGTCGACTTTACTCTCTCTGACTTGCACCGCAGTTTCGCCGGCAGTGACACCACCGCAGTCGCTATCCGTTCCATCTTCTACCACTTGATGAAGGACCGAGCGTGTATGGACAAGCTCGTCGCCGAGATAGATGACTTCGACTCTCGCGATTTACTAGGGAAGCCACACATTAGGTATGCCGAAGCGATCAAGATGCCATACCTAGTAGCCTGCTGTAAGGAAGGGATGCGACTTCATCCTAGCGTCGGGCTAGGCATGCCACGCCACGTGCCATCTGGCGGCGCCACGATTGCTGGTCGTTATTTCCCTGCAGGCAGTCGGGTATCGATCAATGCTGCCGTGGTTCATTACGACCCGTCGGTTTTCGGCCAAGACGCACATAGATTTAATCCTGCCAGGTGGATCGACGGTAATGCAGCGGCGATGGACCGACATATGTTGCACTTTGGCGGAGGCTCGAGGACCTGTATTGGCAAGAATGTAAGTCGCAAGCCATTTCGTGGGGGCAACATGAATTCTTAGCTAACCTCTTGTGAGATCTCGCTGGCCGAAATGCATAAACTCATCCCGGAGTTCTTGAGGCGCTTTCACGTTGAGCTGGCCGACCCGGCAAAGGAATGGAAGACGCACAACTTTTGGTTTAACAAACAGACAGATATTCGAGCCCGAGTGAGGGCTAGATAGCGCCGCCAGATAGCGTTGGTACTATCCGGGGGGAAACCGTCACCGTAGAGCATGAGTAGAGACAATGGGGTTTAAATAAGGAGCCCTATCAGTTGTTCGAGCAGTGGCTCCTTGATAAGGGTCTAAATCGGAAGATTGGTGACGGGGTACAGTTCCTCTCGGTGACTCTCGCATAGGAGTCCTCCCCGACCCCTCTGCTTCGAGTCTTGTATCGATCTATAGTCAAGGAATACCTATAACCGTTGAATTGTGTCTGCTACCGCGTCCTGCCTATCACCCATAGGCCCTTCCTAACACCACCCGTGTCGGCAGCTTGAGATTGAGTGCAGATCGGACCACCACAAGAAGAGACTTGGACGGAGGGAGCAGCTAGATGGTCTGGATCATCCTAGCACTCTACCTGCCTTGACTACCACCAGCAGACATTCAACAGGTTTATGGTTCTTACTTTAGAGGCCGATTAGAATAGACTAAGGATAAGAGTAATTTGTGAGGTCAAGAGACAATATAGAATTATCTTACTCCTTGAATTATATATATTTGCTGAGAAAAGCGTAGTATGAATGCATTTGAACGTCTTTCTCATAATCGAATAGGTGCTCTGTCCCCGGCAGTCTCTCATATTCATGCGTCGCTCCAATATGCTTTAGGACTTGCACCAGCTCGTCCGACTGTTCCACTCCTACAAAAGTGTCTGCTTCACCGTGCACGACGAACGTGGGAGGGAAACTGTCTCTCTGGCGGAGCTGATCGGTGATGATGTAGGTACTGTCTCCATGCTTCACACGCCAGAGTGACGCTAGATTTGCTGACTTTAGCATGTAGTCATACATAGTTTGCCTTGCTGTGGAAAGGTCGTTCTCGGATATTGGGTCGGCATCGCGGTCCAAGAAAGGCACGATTGCAGCCTCGTCCAAACGACTCCCCTTCGTAACCGGCTGGGGAGTGGTGAAGAACTCGCCCAAAGGGTCTGTGATTGGGTAGATGGGTAAGACGACTTTGGGCCTAATCTTGGAGTACAATCCTATTAGGAGCGCAAGATATCCACCGGCTGAAGATCCTGAGACAGCGATGCGAGAAGTGTCGACTGTCACTCCCGAAGCGGCGATGTGGTTAGGCAATTCGTCCACAATCCAGCTCATACAGTCGAGCGTGTCTCCAAAGATGTCCTGTATGGCCACTTGCGGCGCGAACCTATAGTCGGCAGATATAACGACGTATCCGTATTTCTGGGCGCTGGCCACCGTGTGGGGAGCAATATCTATGCGGGAGCCCTGGAGAAGACCACCGCCATGGTACCAAAGCAGGACCGGCACATTGGTCGCTGGCGTCCGAGGCAGATAGATATCCAGCTTGATGGACAGAGGTCCAACCTTTTTGAATGTAACAGTCTGAGGTACCGCCATGCTGTGATTGCAACTGGGAGCCTGGAGGTTGAAAGAGCCGAGGTTCACACGGTTTTGGTCAGACAAACGCAAAAGCGGAAGAGAGCGACACACTTACATAGCTTTCCGACCAGTCAATCTCTTTATATCACAGCGCAAATTGGGTGCAATTCTCTATCGAACCGAGCCGTACGCTCAATGGGTGCTGCTTGTTTGTTGACCTTCCCCTGCGGGGTCGTTCTTAAGGAGTAGTGTCAGAAAGGTGATGTTGCTTGACCTTAGGGCACACTGCCAATAGCAATTGTTTGCGATCCCTGACAATTTAGTGGAGACTTGACTTTCCTCATCAAGCGGTGGCACATGGTACAGCTATCTTACGGAGGCGTACACAAAAGTAGTTGGATCGCGCTAGTATGTATTAGCGTCGACTAGCGTAGGTTAGGTTGGCTTTTAGTGTATTTTACAGTACATTGCATTTTCAGCCTTTTTCTTTGCCAGCAAATTGCAATATGCCAAGTCCTTGACAGGGGCTGGGTCCCGGAAAAGCTGGCCCGAAACCCGCGGGTCGGCTTTAGTTCAATTTTCACGTGATTCAATGTTTAGTGGTATTCATGACGGTTTCGTACAATGCCCCGAGCAATCTACCGAAGAGCTCAAAATGGCTATAGCCTATCGGCGCGTCTTGACTTTCTTGGCGATGACAGGGATCGCTAAACTTGGCTATTGGTGACAATTGCCGAATTGGCCCTAGTAAATGGTACTGAAGGTAAGTACTAAGGACTAAAGTGCCCGGGCCATTAAATTCCCCTCATTGGCTCCCCTGTCAAGCTCGGTGACCACTGACCACTTCCGCAGCAACTTTACAAGCGTCGCAATTTACGTGAATTCCTTGCCTTAGCTCCACGAGCGGACTTATAAGTTATTCAGACTTCAGAACTATCGATGGTGCTCTCTATGTTTCACTACACCAGATAAAGCTCAGACCCCGGCTCGCTGCCCCGGATCGCGGACAATGGACTCCCCAACCTTGTAGCTGTCCTTTATCATTGGTTCCTAGAATGCTATAGAGCCAATCGTTCTTCAGATAATAGCGCTCTCAGCCATGCGTTATCCGGCTGTGACACGACCATCAGGGGAAAATTACCTATCAAACAAAAGTTCAAGAGCCACGACTCGTCGAGATGGTGAAAGGGTCTATCCACATGGTCCGAAAGCACACGGATCCGGGATGGGGGGCTCTGCATTCGATTCGATGTTGGCCCTTCGCCCCTCGGATGGTGTTTCAGTAAATTCGACCTCTCACGCATGGCCCTTCTTTGCTTCGGAAACGCGTCGCTGAATGCTTCTGGTCTGAATTCTAAGACCGTCCAACGACTGCTGTGCTGTGTGGAGCCCCTACCGACGATATTCGAAGTACGTACGGGTCAGGAGGCAGCGAACTAACGCCATGTTCCCTCCGCACTCGGGTTCGGTGGCTCATTGAAGATATGAGGTGTTCCACATTGGCCGGATATAAGAATCTCCATGAAGTCTCCGCGTCCCAGGTTTGTCCCTTTCGCTCGTCGACCGTTACCCTCCAGAACCAACCACTACCTAGTGACGCCATGACTGTCACCTCAGCTTTCGGGAATACCATTCCCGGTACCATCCACCTCGTCGACCTGGACCATACTATGCATGCTCAACATGACGGCAGTGGTGATATCGTTCTGCATCCAGCTCCGTCTAGCGACCCCGATGATCCGCTGAACTGGTCTCCTCGAAGAAAATTGCTTTCCACGACCTGTCACAGTGTGTGAGTGTTGTTTCAGACTGATCACAATAATGTCGGCTGATTTTAAACCAAGGTACACCTGGTTTACCGGTATTGCCATATCCACTGTCTATTCTGTCCTGGTGCCAATTTCTACAAATACCGGCCTTTCGGTTTCCACTCTTATTGAGGGCACTGGGTATATGTTCTTGTTTCTCGGTACGCCATAGCCTCAAGAGCAGGTAATTTGAGATCTGATGATAGCGATATAAGGATGGGGTCTGCTTTTCTGGCAACCTTTTGCGCTGAAATATGGCAAACGCCCAACCTACCTCACATCAGTTCTGGGTGCTATAGTGAGCATTGCCCGTGCATGAGTAAGTTGAAAGCTGATCATGTCGCTAGGGTACAAGTATCTGGAGGTATGGCGTACTTGCTGGGCGATAGTATCTCCATGGCCGCATCCTGACTGTCAACAGCGCCTATGTTAGGAGCAATGGAGAGTGGATCGCAAGATGCATTCTCATGGGGTTTTTCATTGCGCCAATTGAAGCACTTCCTGAAATCTCAGTCACCGATATTGTATGTGTGCGATCTCCGTGGCTAATTCTCAACGCCCCCCCGGAAAGCTGACCGCTTCTCAGTATTTCACCCATGAACGTGGTAAGTACATGGGCCTTTATGCCTTCTCACTTGGAGGCAGTAACTATTTCGCCCCGGTCATCTGCGGATTTATAGCGGAGGGCCAGGGATGGCAATGGGTCTTTTACTGGGCGGCCATCTTCCTTGCTGTGGCTTTTGTCTTCCTCTTTTTCTTTATGGAGGAGACAAACTACAACAGGGGAGCTACTGGCGTTGTACTGACACCGTCACTGCCGCCTGAAGCAGCGATTGGGAGCGAACAAGAGAATAAAGACTTTGGCAAGACTGTCCAGACAGAGAACGGCGAGAACGGCGAGATCGAAGCTGTCCCCAAGACTCGGCTCCAAAAATTGTCGCTCTGGAAACCCGATCACAGTCAAAGTATGATCCGACGCGCCATCCGGAGCTTGAGATATCTTGGCTGGCCTGTTATCTTCTATGCAGGCTTCAGCTATGGCTCCTACTTGGTCTGGTTCAACGTGCTCAATGGAACAACTTCGATCATCCTTGGAGGCTCGCCTTACAACTTCCCGCCTTCGATGGTAGGACTGAGTTATCTGGCTTGCATTATTGGTTTAGTCGGCGGTTGCGTTATCTCAGGCCCTGCAAGTGACTGGCTGACAATCAAGCTGGCTCGTCGAAACAATGGCATCATGGAAGCAGAACATCGACTGTGGCCGTTCTCAATCTGCGTCATTGGGATCCCAGCTTCCCTGATTCTGTGGGGAGTAGGGGCCGCACATCACATTCACTGGTTCGGTCTGTTGGTGGGAATTTCCACTTTGACCTTGTGTAACACGATTGGCATCTCGCTCAGCGTCAACTACATGATCGACAGCTACCATGAAGTTAGTGGTGACGCCATTGTGACTGTGATCATCGTACGCAATACCATGTCATTCGCCGTCAGCTATGGGTAAGTCATCCAGCGCTTACACTGCTCATGCTAACACCTTTCAGCATTACCCCCTGGCTGACGAATCTCGGATACCAAAATTGCTTCATTTCCGCAGGTTTTGTTGGTATGGCTGCTTCATCTGTCTTCTTCGTAATGATCCTTTACGGCAAGAAAGCCAGAATTCGAAGCGCGGCCAGGTACTATGAGCTAGTGAATGTAAATTGAGCAGATGGTAGGGCGAATTGAGAGGATGGAAGAGAAGAAACGACAGATTCGTAGCTTTCATTACACAATCACAAGGTCGCTCCACCATCCTTAGCCGAACAAGTCAAGCTCGCATTGCAAAAATCTCTGAAAATGCCTTGCCGCGGCGGGCGCCACGCCAGCGGATATCGTCAAAGTCCAGCATTTCGTAGTCAATCTGAATTCGCATGATAAATCCTGGCGGAGGCCTATATGGAATTCGTAAGTTCGGCTTTGCAAAATGGGTTCCGGGTTATCCGAGTCTTTTGTGAGGTATCGCATCTGCCTTTGCCGACATCGTTTCTCACGATCTTTTTTTTAGATAGGCAATCATCGGCCACCAAGCACTCTGTTGGGAGTGGCAGCATTAGCTGATCCGAGTTTGTTGTATGAAGTTGAAGCTATAGTGATTGTACATTGGAAAACTCAAGATAAAGCAAATTAACGGCAGCATGTTCGTTAGTGAAGGTGGTCAAGCATAGGATCGTCGCTACCCTTTTTCAGTCACGAGACAGACTTAGCACGGTCTGTCCTCACTTTTTTGGTCCATACTTACGTTCTCAATTTCATCTCTTCATTTAATGGCTCTTAGGCCTCAGCTCGATCCTAAACCTTCCACTACAGAGCTACACCTCGTTATTACTTAGTTAAGCCTTAAGAGTTAAAAGTGGCGAGCTGCTTAGGCCAGGAATAGAAAAAGAACTTTAGTAATACTAGTACTATAGTAAAATAAAGTATCTATATAATATAGATATAATTTATTATTTATATAATATAAATATATTAAAATAGGTATTAGGAACAGCTACTAGAGCTTACTAAGCTTACTAAGGGGACGCCCTTATCTCTTATATAACCCGCATAAGAGTCGTACCCTCCTTCTATACTTTAAGTCCTATTTAACCTAGAGGTCTAGGGACACCTAATACTATTAAATTCCATTACTATTACTCTCTACTTATCGCTATAGGCTATTCCTAATATTCTTAAAGTATCTTAATATAATTAGTTAAATGAAGTAATAGTATAAATAATAATAGCGCCTAAGAGAGCTATACTAGTAGCTTAGGGGTTACCTATAGAAGCTAAGTCTTTAACTATAGTCCCTTAAGAAGACCTAATAAATAATAAACCCCTAGAGGTATAACTAATACCCTTAATACTTATATATAAGTTAAGAATACTATATACCTTAAAGGGGGAAGATAAAGAATACTAATAACTTATTACCTAATAAAGAGCGCTTAAGATAAAGTTAAGATATAAGTAACTCTAAGATAAGATTTAAATAATAAAAGAAGAGAAGACTAGCTATAAGCTATTATAATATATTAAAGTTATAGATACTATACTATTAAGTTATATATAACTATATAGCTCCTTATATATAAATAAAGATTATAAATAATTATAGTAAATATTAAGAATACTTAAGTAATCTCTAAAGTTTAATAAATAGAATATATAAGTCTTATATAACTTTAATAATAGCTAGTAAATAGTATTTAATATAATCTTATCTAAGGTTACCCCTAACTAGAGATATTATATATAAACTATAGCTAATAGGCTTAAGGACTATATAATTAACTACTAGTAATAAGATCGCTAGCTAATATAACTTATCCCTAAGTTATAGTCTCTCTTTATCTTATAGTATAAGGATACTATTAAAGATATAAATATTTATAAGGAAGAAGTACTAGTTATACTTATAACTCTTAAGTAAGAAGTAAGCTAGTCTATATAAGACTTAGTCTACTAGATAGAGCTCTTAAAGGAGGAGATTAGCCCCCTTATTAAAGATAAGCGATAAAGTTAAATACTCTTTTATACCCTAATACTAGCGCTATAAGATATAATTTAGAGGGACTTAAAGAATATTATCTTAAGAGTATAAGTACTAGTATTAGCTTAAAGACTAAAAAAAATAATTAACTAAGAGAAGTAAGAGAGTACTAAGTAAGTTATACTCTCTATAATAAAGAGAGTTATATTAACTATATTCTCTAATAATCTTACTTAGTACTAATCCCCCTATAGCTCTTATATAACTTACGAGCGAACCTCGCTCTTACTAATAAAGAAAGCTTATTATAGTAATAAGAGACTAAAGTTACTCTTTAATAGAGAGTATAATATTTACTATAAGAGAGATTATAAGATAAAGAATTATTACTTATAACTAATTATTATATAAGATATACCCTTCTTATAGATAAAAAGAGAGGCTAAGGGGAAAGAGAAGAAGATTAACTAGTTAAAAAACTAAGTACTAGCTTACTTAGTACTATAGTAGCGCTAGACTTAAATACTAGTAAAGAAATTACTAGCCCTAAGGTAATATTTAAAGTACTTATACTAGAAGTTTATTTTATTAAACTAAATAATATAAGAATAGCTTATATACTACTTAATAGCGATATATAAGCTAACTTTATTAAATATCTACTAATAGTAAAGTTAAGTATAAAGCTAATTAAGTTAAATATTTAAGTCTATACTATAGCTAACTAAATAGTAAAAGTCTATAGCTAATATCGCTTTAATATAATAGTAATTAACTATTAATATATATATAAGTTATACTAGTAGGATTTTCTTATAACTAAAATTATATTCTATAATACTATTCTTAAGTTTCCTTAGCTAAGAGATACTAACTCTAATATAGATTAGTTAATTAATATATAGAGCTTCTAGAATAAACTTAACTTATATATAATAGAGATATTACTACTAAAGTTAGGGGCTAAGATAGAGAAGGGAGAAGTTCTTATCGCCTATATATAGCTTATTAAGGAAGATAAGAAGAATAAAGGCGAGTTATATAAGACTTATAGTAAGATAGTACTTAATATAAGATTAACTTAGTTTACCTCTATCTTCTAGGAGCCTAGTAGCGATTCTCTTACTACTAATATAAAAACTAAGTATTAAATCTTAATTTAAGAGAGTAAAATAGTTCTATATAGCTCTATATATTCCCTTAGTATAAAGAAGCTATAAGTTCTATATAAGTACCTTAATTCTAGCTTAAAGAAGAGATAAATTTAATTAAGTAAATTATTAACTAGAGTACTAATTCTCTTTATACTTAAGGCTAATAATACCCTATAACTTTATATTAACTATAGAGGCTTAAATTAAATTATAAAGAAGAATAAATACTCTCTACCCCTTATTCTAGAGATCCTTAATTGCTTAAGTAGTATAAAGATCTTCTCTAAGCTAGACCTCTAAGATATATATTATTATATTCTAGTTATAAAGGAGGACTAATAGAAGACTATATTTTATATATAATATAAGTACTTTAAGTATTTAGTTATATCTTTTAGGCTTATTAATACTCTAGTAATATTTTAGAGCTATATTAATAAAGCTCTCTAGAGTCTTCTAAATAATATTTATATTATATATATAAATAATATACTTATCTTTAGTACTAATAAGAAGAAGTATAAGAGATATTTACTACTTATACTTAAGAGACTAAAGAAGTATAGTTTATATATAAAATTATTAAAATATAAGTTCTTTATAAAAGAGATTAACTTTCTTAAATATTATATAAAAGTTAATAGTATCTTAATAAACCTAAAGAGAGTTATAGTAATTTAAGATTAGTTTATATTAAAAACTTTCTAGGAGATCTAAATTTTCTTAAATTTTATAAACTTCTATTAAGAGTTTATTTATTAATACTTAATAGTAGTAGTACTTATTATAAATCTCCTTAAAAGAATAACTACTAGTAAAAAGATAAGACTATTTAAATAGACTATAGAAATAAAGTATATATTTTATATACTAAAAGAATACTTTATAAGTATATATTTTATATACTAAAAGAATACTTTATAAATATATTAATACTTACTTACTTTAACCTAAAGAGATAATCTTAAGTTAAAGTAAATATATTAAGTAAGGCTATTAGCGATATACTAATATAGGCCTATAAGATATAAGATAATTATATATTATAAAAGCTAATTATATTCTTCTTATAAAAGATATTAATTATAAAGAGAAATTACTATATAGAGAATAAGGAAATACTTATAATTATATATATATTTAAGATATAGAGATACTATCTTAAGTTATCTATAAGTAGTATAATAGTTCTTATAGACTATAAGGCCCTATAGAGTTTTATAACTATAAAGATCCTAAATAGGTATTAAATATACTAAACTAAAGTACTAGTTATATATAACTTTTAGATCTAGTAAAGGTAAGGGAAGAATAACTCTACTAATAAGCTATCTTACTATTTAGACTATATAAGTAAGAAAGAGCCCCTAAAAGAGAATCCCCTTTAAGTATTACTTAAGTATTATATACTTATTAAAGATAATAAAGACTAAGGATATATATAAGTAAGTAATAAGATTATTATTAAGATATTAACTTAAGCTATAATATAGAATAGCTAAGAACTAGCTAAGAGTAAGTATAATATTATAACTCTACTAACTCTAGAGGCTAAGTTAAATCTATAACTAAGCTTAAATAAGAAAGAAGTAATTATACTTAAAGTATATCGCGACTTACTTATAATATACCTAAGAGAACTTTAATACTAAGATAAATAATATATAAAGAGAGTATAGAGATTTATACTTAATAGCTAAGTCTAGAAAGATATATTTTAGGGAATATAGGCCTTAGACTTATAGAGTATTATTTATTATAGTAGAGTTATATATATTCTATATAATCTCGCTATAAGATAAGAGATTCTCTAAATAAATTATAATAACCCTTAGTAGGGAGAATATTTTAGTTACTAGTAAACTATTAAGACTATTATATAATACTACTAGTAGTTATAAATAAGAAAGAAGATATATAAGTATATTAACTTATATAACTTATACTAATAAATAAAGATACTAAGATATAAGCTCTATAGGTACTTAGAGAGCTTATTTATACTAAGAGATCCCTAAAAGAATATCTTTATAGACTTTATAGTAAAATTATTACTATTAATATATAATAAAAGTATTTATAATATAATACTTATTATTATAGATAAATACTTTAAGATAATTATCTTAATACTCTATACTAGTATAGTAAATATAAATAACTTAAATAAGATTATTCTTAAAAGAATTATAGTAAAGTATAAAGTATTAAAGTTTATTATAAGTAACTAAAAATTAATATTTATCTTAGTTTACTAAAGAACCCTATACTTATATCTTATAACTTATAAACTTTTCTCTATTACTTTTTATTTATAAACTAATAGATAAATTAAGAGAATAAATTAAACTCTTAAGACTTACTTATATTACTATATAAACTACTAATAATTAAATTAAACTATACTACTCTTATCTATAAAGTATATAATAAACTTATAAGCTAATATAACTATAGGGGAGATACTATTTTTAAAGGTTCTTATCTTTATATCTTTACTTTATATAAATATTAAGTATAACTTAAATATAACTTAACTTAAGAATATACTTATAGAAGAAAGAGTAAGAGTACTTATAAAGTTAATATAAGTTATATAGAAGATATATAAGATAATAGTAAAATACTATAATAAGAGAAGAGTATCTAAATATTTAAGTATTAAGAATTATATACTACTCTTAGTATAAAATATCTAAACTCTCTATATAAGTAAGAAGATAGCTAATTAATTTCTAAAGCCTTTTATAGTACTAAAGCGCTATAGAGTAAATATATATAAGCTAGATCTACTAAAGAAGTATAGTAAACTATACTATATATTCTATATATTACTATTATATAAGTATTATATATAATCTAGAATAGAGCTACTTAAGCTTATTAGTATTAAGAGTAAGAAAGAATAGGAGATTAAAAGAATTCTTAATAAGTATATATAGAGAGAAGAATAATAATTCTATATAAAATAAAAGAGCTTTAAGGAAACTAATAACTCCTAGAAGCTAAAGGAGAATCTTATAAATATATAAGAGAAGATTATAAGCTATATATAAGATATAAGAAGATAAAGATAAAAATTCTTTATTAGAATACTAACTTACTACTACTTATATTAGACTTATAATAAGTATTATAAGAGAGTTAACTATAGCGAGCGCGACCTCTACTCTTAGCCCTTTACTTCTATACTACTAATACTAACTTAATACTCTCTTATACTAAACTTTATAAGAGAGTTATAGCTAAGTATACTATAGTACTTTATCTTCTAATCTTATATTCTAATACTAATACTAACTTAATACTCTCTTATACTAAACTTATAGAGGAGTTATAGTTAAGTATACTATAGTACTTAAAACCTATTAAAATAGGACTTTAAAGTAAATAAGTTAAAGGGAGAAGGCGAATTAAATAAATTCTCCTTATCTTTTACTCTCTCCTTATTCTCCTTATTACTCTTCTCCTTATTACTTAATATAATTAAGATAAATATCTCCTCTATTTAATTAAGCTACTACTTAAGGCTATTAAAGCGAGTAGTTATAGTCGCCTATAACTTATTAGTAACTTACGCTTAATTATATAAGACCTATACTTATCGCTAAAGTATTAATAGCCCCTTATAATACCTATATAAATTATAGAAAGGTACCTATATTAGAGTAGGCGAGCGTAGCGAGGGCGGCGAGGGAGATGAGGATAAGAGTAGTTAAAGCTAAATTAATAGCGAGAAGATAGCGTAATATAAAGGAATTAGGAGATAAGATAATTAAGAATTAAGTTATAGTTAGGTTAGTAGTAACTATACTTACTATAAGCGCTTACTTATTAACTATATAAATATATAATACTATATTAAGATATAACTACTCTACTAGCGCCTCTATCTTAAGCTTAATTACCCTAAACCCCTTATATATAAAATACTAATTCTTATTAAGTAACTTATAAGTATTATCCTTAAGGTACTCTAAGATCTACTATAATTAGTATATAACTTAATTATAACTATATACGACTCTACTAAAATATATACTAAAATTATTCGCTTACCTAAGCTATAGCGGCGATAATAGTAATAACTTACTAGAGTCTCGTATAAGATAAGCACCCTAGCGCCCCTACTTAACGCGTATAGTATATAGATATAATACTAGTAGGGTAGGGGGTCCCTACCGCGCTTAGTTCTCTTATAGCTTAAGGGCGGGGGGGAAGGGGTATTATTAAGTAGGTCTATATATATATTAAATATAAGTCCTATATAAGCTATATATATATATATATACTTCTCTTATTACTATCTAGTAGCTTATTAAGGGGATCGCTAGAGGGAGGTATTATTACTATAGTATTAGCTATAACTTTTATATAATTAGTATATAAGTTATATATAACTAGTATCTTAACTTACTATTAAAGTTATAAGTACTATAATATAAGTTAGTATAAGATTAATAAGAAATAAACTCTTTATAGTAAGATAGAGAATATAGAATAGAATTATAACTTTACTATTATACTAAGAACTTATAAGTTAAAGTTTTTAAAGTCTACTATATATAGAAGTTAGTACTAATACTTAAATTAAATTATAATATAGTATAAACTTATAGATAAAGATAGTAGTAAGATAGAAGATAATCTATAAGACTATTAGTATATTATAGTATATAGGGTATACTATAAAGATATAGAGTATATATAGTTATTATTATTATTATTATTATTACTATTATAAAGAGAGAGAAGAGAGGAGAGAAGAGAAGAGAAAGATAAAGAAGTTTTAAACTATAATTATATAACTATTTATAAGATATAGTAGCAACTTTACTATTATAGATAGTAATATAAATAGTAAGGCTATATATTTATAGTAAGGCTATATATTTATAATAAGACTTAGATTATATAGTAAAGTAGTACTTTAATAGAAGTACTATATATATATATATTTATATAAATAGAATAGCCTATAGGGTATATATTATATATAACTACTATACTTCTTAAGGATAAGAAGCCTAAGGGGGGAGATAATATTAGGAATAGCTACTAGAGCTTACTAAGCTCGCTAAGGGGACGCCCTTATCTTTTATATAACTTATATAAGAGTTATACCCTCCTTCTATACTTTAAGTCCTATTTAACCTAGAGGTCTAGGGATACCTAATACTATCGAATTCTATTACTATTACTCTCTACCTATCGCTATAGGCTATTCCTAATATATACCCTCCTTCTATACTTTAAGTTTTATTTAATCTAGAGGTCTAGGGACACTTAATATTATCAAATTCTATTACTATTACTCTCTACCTATCGCTATAGGCTATTCCTAATAAGTAAATATAAAACACGTCGCGTTAATTTAGAGTAATCTAAGTACGGATAGGATATTATAATATAAAATTAATTAGCCCCCCTATATTATTAATAGCTTCCTTATAGACCTAGAAATATATCCCCTTAATAATAGCTAAGATATTAGTTTTCTTACCTTTAGTTACCCGAAATTTATACTCCTTAGTTTCTAGTAATTTACCCTTAATACTAAAGATAGCCTCTTTAACACGAGAGACGGAGACGCTAATATAAGGGTAAGCGTTAGGCCTATTAGGACCTACTCGGAGATCCCGTATAGTGTAGCGGTATATTAGGGATAGCCTAAGTAGATAGGTAGAGTGTAAGGATAGTAATAGTATTCTAGGACTAGGTTACCCTAGATATCTAGTTAATATAGGACTCGAAGTATAAGAGAAGAGAGCTTCTCTTATGCGAGTGTTAGCTTATCTATATAAGACTCTTAGTATCTTGGCATTCCTGATACAGTGCTCGAGGCGTTAGCTACCTTAATAAAGTGTTCGGAGACAATGTTAATAACACACTCGCCGGATTAGATAAGGTTACGTAACGTATCCTTAGGGTTATCTATACCGCCTACCGTGAAGAGGGGCGGATCGTGATTAATGAACTGCGTATAGCTAAAAAGGCTAAGTTTCGTCGAGCTACTATCCTTCGACCTGGTGCTTAAAAAGCCTATAGGTCTTGGGACGATAGCTGATCCGAGTAGCTTATAGTTCGCTCTCGCAGGGCGACCTTCTGCATATAGATCGATTTCAAGACGCTTCTTGGTCAGCGAATCCCCGTTATCCGTCGCGCCCGAGCCCTATTCCCAGCTGGGGCTGCGCGTTTGGGTAAAGCTAAAAGTCAGCTCACGGTCCCATTCCGGGACGCAGCCTCGGACTTCGCCTTCATTAAAGAACCCCATTCTGGAGGACTGTCAGGAGAAAAGGCCACAACAGATGCGGGTGGTTGCTCAATTCTGCTTGTGGAAGGTCTTGAGTATGGGGGCCCATGACTATGCACTTTTATCTCGTTCTCCCTCCGGGTTTTCTTTACTTTCACTTCGCTTTGCACTTCAAGGACATTTAGTGGTCATCGCCAGCCACTGACCTCCACCAAATTCAACCATTGACCACTCCCATCGCTTTGATCAGATTTCGCTTCAGATCCAGATGCACACGGTCATACTGGTCAGCCTGTACACTCATATTCCACATTCCCATAGTCTCAACGCCTCTCCTCGCGACTTCAAAACGTATTCCCTCCTCGAAAGCCACTGGCGATTTGTCGCCTTGGTTGACGAGCCATAGGTCTGGTTTTAAGATACCCGCGGCGTTAGGCGGAATGAACAGGCATAGCCAGGTCGAATGGGCGTCGCGCTGGTTAACAGTAGCAAGATAGCGAGCCTGCGCCAGAGTGTGACTGAGATTCTGAGAATATCGTCCAGCCAATCCAATGTAGTTGAAAACTCGAGATCGTTCCACAGCCCATGGCCGAAAATAAAGAGGCACAGCTTCCTCAGTCGCGTGGGAGAGAGGAGGTTCTGGTAACGGTGTATTTCGTTGTGAAGTGTGTATCGGAGCATCATTTCGATGACCAGGTCGATCGGTGCGTCGGCCTGGCAGGCACTGGCAGGCTAGACTTGTCGGATCGTGTCCGAGAACCGGAACGGCGGGGAAGATCCCCCGGATCGAGTAGATGGCTATCAGTCTATCACCACTAGAAACCTAGACTAATCCTGCTTAGAAATGGTTCAAACCACCCCAGCCTGAGCTCAAGTACGGAGTAACTCGCTTCCACATCTTCGCTCCAACTCCACCGCTCCTTCTCTTTTGTCTCTCCATCCATGCTAAGCCAGACATTTCGGACCGGCCGAGCTGAGGTTCATTTTGCCGATCTCTTCGAACACAGAATGAGTAGAGATGGTGGAAGCACCATGTTGAGGTCAAAGACAGGATGCATCTCATGTGGGATTCCTCTCGCCCGGCATCCCATTACCTGCAAACTAATTTCCATACCAGGTCGGGCCAGACGAAAGAAATGTGACGAGGCACGCCCGTCTTGCCGGAGTTGTACTTCATCACTCCGCCGCTGTCAGTGGCCGACCGCAGATGAATTAGCCGACAGACGTTATGGATCTCATCGAGTTCAGAAATCCGTGTCCCCTACACCCCCAAAGCGCTCATCACCAAACGGCGACGGCGACGGCCTTGCCGTGAGGGTGGGAAGTGCACCAGAGGTCTCCTCACTGGACTCAAGTCGCTGGCTGCTATCCGAATCTACGGCTCACCGAACACTCGCCCATGATCTAGAATCCGTCATTTCTCGGCATTTTGTGCAGAACTACTACCCGCTTCTTATATTACCCAATTCTAATCCTGAGTTCTACTGGAGTTGGATGACCGATATCAAAAAGCTTATGGTACAGTATAAAGCCCTCCAGTACTCGCTTCTTGCGTGTAGCGCGTCCCACCTCCATTTCGTGGATGCTGCTCCGTGGATGCAGGACCTTGCATTGGTTTACTACTCAAATTCCGTCAAAGGACTTTCAGAGGCATTAAGAGAGCGGGCTCAGTTGAAGAATGATGATGCTTTCTTGACATCAGTAATTCTACTTTACATTCATGGGGTAAGTCATGCAATCTTTATCCGAAACATTGCATCTATTGAAACAGCAATAGCTAGCCACTTACTGACTTTCCTCCACCGTGTAGTGCATGGGTCGAGGCACTTACACTGACATACCCCTACATGTTAATGCAGCCACCCGCATCCTCAAACTACGTCTGCTTAGCAGTTCTGGCAACATTAGTCGCCCGTTCGATCGACTTGCCATTGAGAGCGTTTTCTATCAGACCTTCCTTGTCACCACGGGCTCCTGGTCGGATCCTCTTGAACTCGATTATCACTTCGATGCCGAATTTTGGCTACAAGCGGAACGCTTACTGGCCCAATCAAACTTGTATCTCGGCTGTTCTATCGGCTTCAACAGTCCTGTCATCGGGGTCCCAATAGCTTTGGTTAGGATCGTCCTATCTCTCAAGCAATTCTATCAGAGCCCTTCGCAGCCTGATCAAGGAACTCTAGACCAAATCAGAGCTGAGTTGGACGAATGGGAAAGCCTAGTGTATAGTGGCCAAGATTTGGACCACCTCTCAGAGCACGAACGGCCAATTCTCAATTCACAGATGTACAGAGACGCCGGGTATCTGTACATCCTTACCTCGTCTTTGTTACTTGATCAGTTGTCTGGAGAGACGCGGACACCTGGACCGCCTCAAGCAGTACCAAGGACTTGTTGGCAGATGAAAACGATCCTCCATATTCTTCGAGGATATCGAGATAATGATGACTGGGCGAGGCTCTTACTTGGCAACTGGCCGGTCTACTCTGTCGGGTTTTTTATGAGTCATTTGGAGGATATATGGCTTATCCGAAACGATCTGCAGCGAAGATGGGACCTGGTCAAATTCTCTCAAGTTAGTCGATTCCGAACGGACTTGGAGTCTACCTGGAATCTGCGAGGATATGACATCGACACTTCCTGCTGGTTAGGTTCCTAGTCAGCAATTATGGGCATCGCTCTACATGGCTGCGGCACAACATTCAAACAACCTTACCATCTCAGCTGGAGCTCTAAGAACGGTCTCCTTCACACGTTCACGCTAGTATCAAGAAGCTAATACGCTCAAAACCTCGACAGTGCTGGACGCCATGCCAAATTGTTGAGAAGAAACGCTAGGGGTGAAAGATCCGCAACGCAATACACACGCAGTTCTGCATTTCAGGGAGCCTCGAGCCACAAAGCTGGAAATTGACGATACTTGTTGAACTAGCAGTTCCTGAGCAAGGTCACGGATTGGTCTGTCTATTTGTCGCCGGTCTCGGGCCGTAACTGATCGTTCATATATAACTGTGTTGGAGGGGCCGGGGGGTCGGCTCCAAGAGCGTGGCTTTCCGATTCAAAGGCCTTAGTAAGTGCAGCCCAGAACTCTTTGGCGATAGAGTGGCGGACGAGAACTCGTGATGCAGCTAGAACCGAGTCAATCGTCGTCTTTTCCGGGCATAACAGGATATGGAGTTCAACAGACCTGCACATATCTGCCCAGAACTGAAAAGAAAACCTTCTCAACCCACCGTCAGATCAGTCAGTACGCCATGCCACACCACAGCGTAGGAGAAAATAAACGGGATAGAACGTTCTGTTCTCATTCCATCTGAACTTGCGCTTGGATAGCCTCCTCCATCGGCGCATCTGGGAACACGACCACTGGTGACTTGCCACCCAGCTCTAAAGTGACCTGCTTGAGGTTGCTTTTCGTGGCTGCTTGCAACAGAGCTCCTTGAAGGGTGGTCAGCTCCTTGAGGAACTGATACGCAGGTATCCTTTTGAAAATTGGGATTTGTCGACGACGCAAGAGAGCTGGTTTGATGACGCAGTACGATGAGTAGGAAGCCTATGAGATACCTGAAGCAATTCAGGACGGACATCTTGATCAAACCAGTAAAGTATTCAACTGCGAATTCTGATTCCTAGGTGTGTGGTTCATAGTAAAATTTCGCCACGGAACGACAAAAGGGAACTGCATTGGGAACAAGTATATTCCCTATAGCATCACCACCAAAAAGACCATCATAGGATTGGGAGGGGATTTGACAGACCCAAATGATACGTCGAAAATATCTAGAGATTAGATTAATAGTCGTAAGATCGTCTCGTCTTTAAGAAAAACGCCTCTAGCTACTATAGAAATCTCCGATAATCGATGTTCTGGTGCAGTAGTATGCTTTTTGGGATGGCGAGTGCATAGTGTATTGCCCGAATCATTTTTGGATTTCGTGAATCGTGGCTGCAATATTCTGCTGGTGAACACCTGCATTCACTCGGAACCAGCTAAACGAGGCCGCGACTGCCAAATTGCACACACCCGCCGTCACCAGCTCCAGGAAGCGACTTCATGGCCCCTGCTGTGATCTGACTGGCCTCATCCGCTGCTTGTCGGATACGGGCCATCTGGGAGTGGCTTTCTATTGAGAGTCGAATGCTCCAACTACCCTTCATGAGGTGAGCAGAAAGATTATGCGAATCTGTGAACCAGTCTGCGGATCTGCCGTAGGCATTTGAGCCGTCGCTCAGACCGACCCGGACTAGGTCCACATGCTAGGAGGGTAGGGAAGTAAAATACCAATCGTTCATCGTCGGATCTGTACTCTGCCCTGATCATTGGTCCTCGGTAGAGCTAGTGAGGCTTATTTATATGCCGTATGATAACTACATGCAGCAATCATTTGCTTGAATGAGAAGCGAGAGCACAGAGAGAAAGGCTACGGAATCGTACTTCTTGCCATTCTCGATGCTGGAGCCTATCATAATCGACATGGAACGAGTTGGCGGGGTTTACACCAGGAAGAACCTGGCCAACAGGCTTTCTGGAATCACAATTATCAAGCGAATCTTTGTTCAGGTCTTAGTGGCGACCTCCGCAGTTAGGATGGAAGCCTTACTGGATGATATGCCCGTGAATTTCATCTATTGGACAAGTGGAACAGATCAATGGTCATGAATTATCTGGACTCAACAGGCAGCACTTCCGAAAATTTCTCGGTCCGTCTGGAAATGATACGGTCACAAATACGTGCAAACACTCTGTGGCGGACGCTCCGTTCTCTCCTTGGACCACGCTTTGCAGATTTTGTGCGTCGGATATTCCTTTTCGTAGTAGGGAAGGTCTTGAAAGGAACCAAACGGCAAACATTGTTGTTGCGACAATTGTAGCCATTATCGAGGCGATTATCAATTGTCGGTTTCGCGATGATTCAGTTGTTCCAGCGAGACATCAAGTTCAGTGCTCGAGCAAGGGTGACGTAGCAAGGCGATGACCAGATACATTTGGGTTTCCATCCTGATCACACATTGATCAACTTGTAGTCGCCACACGGTTGGTGCAGAATTGGAAGGGCGTTCGGGATTCTGGGATCATGCAGAGAGACAGGTCGAATGACCAAAAAGCCTCGGATTTGAACCGGCTCTGGGGCCATCCATCAGTTCGAGCATCGGATAAGGACAGAAATTTGCTTCGTAAGTGTTGAGGATATGAGTCGCGGCGATATTCCGTAGCATATGCATAATTCGTGCTCGACGGCTTTTGTCAAAGTGAATAAAGTCTATCCGATTCTCACATCCAAAACTCAGTCTCTCTGAGATCATTCATGCATTCATTACCCGAGGTTGCAGCCAACATGAATACGGATTCAGTCAACACTCCTGTACTCAAGGACCTAACAGTGGAAAACATAACAGAAAATGTGAAGATAATCAATTCACAAGGCGATGATTCAAGGTTGAAATTTCTCTTCGAGAGGCTGGTTCAACACGTACACGATTATGCTAGGGAGACAAGACTCAGCACCGAGGAATGGGAAGCGGCCATCCGCTTTCTCACTAAAACAGGTCAGATTTGTACCGACGTCCGGCAGGTAAGCACTTTACACATTCGACCGTAGTTAAAGGGTTTTGATTTTAGAGCCAGGGCTAAGAAACTTAGGAATTTATCCTTCTGTCCGACGTCCTCGGCTTGTCTCTCTTAGTTGACGCCATCAACCACCCCAAGCCGCCCCATACTACCGAGAGTACCGTGCTTGGTCCTTTCCATTCTCACGAAGCGCAGCTGAAATCGAATGGGGACACTGTGTCGCACGATCCAGAGGGTGAGCCATGTCTGGTTATCTCCACCATCAAAGATACTTCCGGACGACCACTGGAAGGAGTGAAGGTCGATGTTTGGGAAACAGACAGTAAAGGTTTCTATGATGTGCAGTACAAAGACCGCGAAGGCCCTGATCAGAGGGCCGTATTGAGGAGTGACAAGGATGGTACGGTTTGGTTCAAGGCAATCGTGCCTGTGCCCTACCCAATACCTCATGACGGACCCGTGGGAAAACTCTTACTTCTCTTGAAAAGGCACTGGTATCGACCGAGTCATATGCACTTCATGTTTGAGAAGAAGGGGTATGATCATTTGATCACGTGAGTACTATCAACAACGCACCCCCAGCCCTAGGACTTTGTCTAATCTGCTGATAGTGCGCTGTATCTTCGTGGCGATCCATACGAGTCGTCCGATGCGGTCTTTGGCGTCAAGGAGTCGCTGGTTGTTGATCTCACGACAGTCACCAAGGAGCAGGCCGAGAAATACGCAGTCAAGGAAGGTTCGAAACTGCTGGCTTATGATTTTGTACTTGTGGAAGATGATGAGATGAGGAAACTGCGGGACCAAAATGCTTTGACCGCTCTCGCCGGAACGAAACTGAAATTGTTAAATGGGTTGCCAGTTCCAGATATTGATTGATTAGTACATGTGCAACCCCTCGACAGTCAAGTTTCAACCAAATGGTCTCTGTGGTCTCAACAAAGGCGGTATACAGCACCAATAAAGGAATATCACAACGAAACTACAAATGGTTACTTGAGATAAGCCTACTGACAACTGTTGTGTCTGACCCAAGCTCCAAGTCAGATCTTCCGACAGAAAGGAAGGGAAAAGTACAAAGTCTCATCGCAGCGAACACGGCGGGACTCGCCCTCGACCGGGCCGCTTCTCCACTTCTCGTGACCTCCTAGCGCCTGACGACTAGTTTATAGACTAACGCCTATTCTCTATATAGCCTACAATATAGATCTCCCTTAATCCCCGTCTAGCACCTGCACTGGGTGCGACGGTAAAGGACGACACCGAAAGCCGCACAAGAAAAACACACACCCCTTCACGAAACGGTCTAAGGTCAAGTTCCCTGCTTCGTCCTCCGTCCTCTGCTTTGGCGTCGAGACACCTCTACCTTCGCCGGCGGCTAAGTTCATCCCTCGAGATCTCGATCACCCGGCTGGCTTTGACCTTCCGGGCAGCGGCTGTCCACGTTGTTTTCCCCCTTTTCATACCCTCCCCTCTCCCTGCATCTCGTCCGTTTCCCGACCACCTCGTCCTGCACAGCCTACAGGTCCCCACTTCTTAGCCGCCCCGCGGGTATCTCTCACCGAAGTGTCCATTCCGCATCCGCATTCCTCATCTGTCATCGTGGGTCGTGAATAGCAGCGCTATTCTCTTTCTAGGCACGTCGTCAACCATTCGGTGGGAATCAATTCACCCGCACACCCGCTTCATGGTTGAACAGGTAACGATGCAATCCAGATCGGACGGTCAGATCCACCAGTTTCACTCATGTCTTGGATCGGCCGTGCACCTAGTAACCGAGCCCCCCGAGAGTATCGTGCACTCGCGTTCTATTGTGCGGTCGTATTTAAGGCTTCCATATTCAAGGTAACCAGCCACACGTACCTATTGTCCTGCGTTTTCAATCGAATCGGGCGTGATGTGGGTGACCAGTCCCCGGGAGATTACCCGTCCACGCGAAGAGAGGAAGATACAAGTCGCCCGTTCACCGCCGCGCCGAGGAACGTGAAAAGGCTCCTGGGGACGACGAGATCTGTCCAAGGCCAAAGTGAGCGATCGACGGAGGGACCAAATGCACGCAACCTCGTGTCTCAGTGAGACGAAGAGTTGGATTGGTACCAGGTAACATCGAGAATGAAAATTCGGCGGGGATTGCACGAAGATCGTCGCTACTCGACTTCGAGGCGGGTCAGAATTTCCCTCGTCGACAGGATCGATCTTACGGATGAGATTGGGAGAGTTTTCCGGGGAGCATCCGTGGGTGTAAGTTGCCATCGCAGGACACATGCCGTCCGAATGACCATCTCAGCAGAGCTTCTCTGGCGGGTTCGTCCCCTAATCTGGAATCCAGGCCAAACGACCTTTGATCCCGACCAGAATATTCGGCGAACCATGCTGGATCAACCGCTCAACAGGATACCGAGGAGGTGAGGACGACCCAAGCAGTTAGCTCCGACAAGCCAGAAAGTCCGACGATTTCAGGCGTCAATGGGAAATAAGGATTCCTAGTCTTCTATCTGAAAGGTTTTCTTCCTCTTTTTCTCTTTTCCTACTATGAGAGACAGAACGGTCATGGAGGTTGAAGGGGCATAATCACACTGGTTTCGGATGTCATCCAAAAGCAGGTCCCTGTCGTGCTGGAAGACCTCTCTTTGCCGATTGATAGAGACAATTAGTTCACGTGAAATTTGGTAGCTAGTCAAGCAATCCTTCGGAGACTATTAGCTTGCCCCCGTTAAGGACTTAGATTGCATTTTTGGGAACGAGTCTACCTATCATTCAACTCGTCAACCCCAGGACACGGACATTTTCAGGTATAGCGCTGTCCTTTAGTTACTACAATCGTCCTTGCGTTTGGCCGTCAAGCGTACATGATGCTAAAATATCCTGACCTTGTCCCGTTGAGTCCCGTTCAGTTCAGTCTACTCTGCTCAACGGTTGACAATATGCCTGGAACACTGGGATAAGGGATAGCCACAGGCAAAGGTTACCGCAGAGCGGCTTTTCCAATTCCGTTATAAGAAGATTGGATGCTTCGAAGTCATTCCTAGGAAGACACAGCGCCAAATAATGCTGCTGAACGGTCATGAGGCACATATATCCCAGCTCATTTGCGTCGCAAGGTGCAATGCATGCCTGTTCCTGAATGCGCCGTCCTAAACCCTGGATACTGGAATGAGATGGTGTTCACGTTGTGTCATTGGGGATCGGCTCAGCTCTCCGACAGATCAGACAATCGACGACCCTGCCACGCTTGATGACGCGATCCGTTCCTCGAGGGTTGTGGGCTGGATCGAGCACGAAGCAAGCCTTCAAAAGGAGGCACTGATCCGTTTGTTTCCTCGTTCTGAAAGCTTTTTGGATCTGACCTGTTCAGCATCCTCCAGTGGTCGTGGTTTCCAGTGCCTTGAAAGTCAAATTCCACTGCTCAACCCATGAATCAAATCCTCTCGTTGTGTCAACTTACTTGACCAGTATGTCCGATGCGGAAAGAACGATGCGACAGAAAGGATTTGAGTGCACTTCTGGAGATCGACGAAGGAGCAGGAGGAAAATGGTAGAGCTCAAGGACAAAGCCGCTAGCAAGATGGATGTTCCTTTGAACGTCACGAACATGTCTTTCGACGGGACGATCGATCCTTCCAATTTGACAAGTATATCTTCTACCACGGTAGATGTGTCTTTCAACGGATCTAGCACCCCATTCGACTTCAGATCCGATTCGAGGCTATTGGGACGTCCTAGAAGCCAGATTGAAAACATCGGGGTAGTTCAAGAATCACGTCAAAGGCCCGAACAATCACTGGTTATCGAGGGTCAGCACCCCGACTTCTTCGAATGACTTCGACCAGACCGTTGCCGAAGATGAAGGAGAACACTCATAGACAATAACTGTGTCAACTTCAGACATACGCTCCGCGGAACACCTTGCTGCCAATTCCGCGACTGACACCTCCTCGTCACCTTCAATTTGTCCCACACAGAAAAGACGAAAAGTCGAAGAGCCTCGGAAAACCCTAAAGGAACGTGACTCGGAGCCATTGCCAACGTCTACGGCCTGGAACGGCCTACGGATGCCCTTCGTGGTCGGCGGGACTGTGCTTAGACTGTCACTAGCTGCCCAGAACAAAATTTTGGGAAATTTTGGGGGACGCTTTTCACCTCGCTTCGTGCGAAGACGAAGTTGAGAAAGTCGAGCAGGATCGAGACTTTTACAGAAGGGAATATGAGCAGATCGGACGACACTTTTAGACCTGAGGTGGGAGATGGCCGTTAATTGACCCCGAGGTGCTAAGTTGGCATTTGAGATTCCTTCCCCGGCCTGCGTTGGCGTCTGTTGAGAACATCATTCGTTGGCTTCTGCAATCTCCAGGGCATGACGATATTGAGAGTTCACGTGTCAATTCAATTTCTCTCCAACAAAAATTGTCTGAATGGCGTAAGCGAGCACGAAGTTGCCTCCACGGTCTTTGACCATGTCCTCGTTGGCCAGTTCTCTAAATGTGACCCTAGTAGACAGCGGAGACTACGCTTAAGGTCGATCATGTATAGTTGTCAGCGCGAGCGAGGGCAATGCTGTGTCCTCTTCTTTGAGTTTCGCAATTCCTTTTGCCAAATAGACCCGTTCATGATCCCTAGTATGCTTGGTCGGTGGTTCATCGCCAGATACAAAAAGACCTGTGTCGCTCTGCTAACTCTTGGAAATCTGCCATCTCTCTTGCGTTGGAGTAAACTTGAAACTCTTTTGAACGTCTTCTGGTCGCCTACAGGCTACCTGGATCTAGTCCTGACACAAAGTTTCCTCTTTGTTTCCTCTTTAATATGTCGTCAAATCAAGACAATGCAGACCACGCTTCCGCTCGGGATCAACCGCAGCAGTCAGATGATCAGCCAACAGCTCCCGACTCGGCCGTCAATAATGGACCTGGAAATCAGAACGACGCAGCCTCCAACACGAACGTGGTTGCTGAGCAGGTAAGAAGACCCTTTCGTCCCTGCCTGATGTCAGCCTACTGTCGATGCTAATTGTCGTCGATAACACCTGATCACCAGACTCTGGATGTCAAGTAGTAAGTACTGACATACATGCAGTCCCAAATACATTTCACCCAGGAAGAGATCGATGCTGTTGAAGAAGTGACCTTCACTGAGGCCGACAATCTGCCAGCCACAAGGCTTTTGGGATCAGACGGTGGAAATCGCAATGGGAGTATCCAGTAGTTTCCCTAGGGATTTGCGAGACAACGGACACTAGAATTCGCACGTTGATAAGGGCAAGGAGGGCACGAAATTCCTCACTGACATCAAATACCGGGTATGATATGATGCGGGACCGCACTCTGATTTCGTCGGTCGGTCCACCAGATTGGTTCCAGCGGGTATATGCGCAGGGTTCGTGTTTGTTCCCTAAGAGTGATTCAGCAGAGAGCTGTATCTGAGTCGTCGCTGTTAGTGGACTCAAAAGTAGGTTATTGAAAGCTATTCCTGAGTCAGACGCATAGAGATATACTTAGCCATTTGAGAACCTGTTTATATGCATGAATACAAAAGGACACACTTCCCTTCATCGATCCTGGCTGCCCAATTTCTCTGATAGATATCACCCTATGCGATGGAGTCGCGACGCAGAGCCCAAGAATATCTTGCCCCACCAAAAGTCGTCAGAAAAAAGGCCCAGCGATGAAGCTATAGAAGGGACCGATTTGAAGACAAGACACCTGAGAGATGCAAGAGTTTCGCATGTTATGCTTCATCTGCATCCACCAACACGCAAGCGCTAGAGCCACGTATCTCTCCGGATCCAAGCCCAAATTCAGACCCAGACCTAGACGGTGCACTCGAGCAGATGATCAACTTGACTAAGAACCCAAGAGTTTTCAGAATGGCCCATCGAGTGGGAGAATCAGAGAAGTCGACATGGGCCCATTGCTGTCAATGCGAGAACAACGGGCTGATTATGAGCTGGCCCCAATGTAGACTTCGCCTGCACAATCGCTGCGATTGTTGCGAGTATTCGGAAGATCTGAGTGATGTAGACAATGAAAGAGCCGAGGACAGGGACACATCGCCTCGGAGGTTCAACAAGGTCAACGAGATGTCCGGGGGAATAGGATTGGAACTGGAAGCTCTCGGGATTGACAAAAGTTTAACCACTCAACAAAAAACCGGTCTCAAAAAATGCTGGAAGGCGCTTAAGCTCTTGAATGAAGGCGTGTCGGAAGTGGAATGGAAGTGGACTTGATCGAAGGCCAGAGTTCAGAGTGAATAAGCAGGCGAGTTAGCTCCAGTCAAGGCTATACCACACGTACATTAAAGGGCCGCTCCGGACGAAATGCCTCAGTGAGCTTATCGAATTTTTGATTCCCTCGTCCCATCTGCGAAGGCCCAGAGAGGACATCGAAAGGTCAGGTCGGGCTCACGCACCACCAGACCGTCGAGCCCCCATTGTCGAACTGGACGGAGCATTTGTGAAGCTGATCCAGAAATTTTCACACCTGATCAGAAAACATGACGGCGACAGAGTCGAGAGAGACTGCTTTCGAGGATACGCCTGGTCGGCACTGAGTATACTCAGAGTTATCGCAATGGAGAGTGAAGACGACGAAGAAATCGACATGGCGGCAGAAAGAGCGGAAATCATTGCCACCCGGATATCAGACTGGCTTGAAGTCATCGCGCGCTCCGGCGGTGCCCATTCACTTCCCGGCCAGCGTCTCCATGGTTGCCAGAAGCACGTTGAGCTGGGAAGATTAGCTCGTCTGTTGGGTATTTGGGTGCCTCTCATCGACGGACGATATTCTGGCACAGGGCCATCGGGGCGCGCGATGCTTCGGACGTTTTTTTTGTCACAAGCACGGCAATGTGTGGTGACCCTGGAATTCGAGACTTCTGACAGAGAGAACTGAGCAAAGGAAGGGTGTTGGCCAGACTCGCAAGGTAATAATTGAGCTTCATGACAAATGGGCGTCAATTGAGGAGGATATGGACAAAAAGGGGATCATCATCGACACTAGTGAGGATTAGAGGAGAAAAACTGCTTTAGCAGTTTTGTACGCGAAGTCTTTCTGAGCTTGAGATCGAGGAAGGCTTGGGGGAACTGGAGTGAGTCAGGGAAAGGGCCGACTCCGATTCGGGAGCTTCGACAAACTGCGAATGTGATCAAAGGTTAGAAATACGCCTCGAAGAGATCGCAAGCTCGTCGAGTATAAGGAGCTTCTCTCGTTGACGGCCTCGCGGAAAGTTTGATCCTTTCCCCACAAGTCTTACCTGCTAGTCTGGCGCGGCTCTTTATGGTAGATGGTGTTCGGGCAAAGTTGGTAAAAAGTGGGCGGCCGTAGAGAAGTCCTCCATGAAGGTCAGCCAGGAAAGGCGACTGAAGAAAAATTCTTCAAGGAGGTAGCTTCGTTGATATGGAGGGGTAGGAGAGCTCGATCCTCCGGAAGAGTTTGCATCGATGTCAATTTTTCTTAGCCTGGCGCGTGACAGAACCTCTCTTCTAAGTAACTGGCAAAAATGAACTGAGCTTGTCGGGCATCTCTGCATCCTCAGCCTCACCTTCGGCGGAAATCAGTGGCTAACTTCTTTATATACTCATATGGCCTAACCAACATCTGTTAGTTATCGTCCAAAGCCCTTTGATCAACGCCTTACAAGGATAAAGAGGTCGTCACAGTTTCTGGTGGTGTTTGCTTGAATCTCCGTCGCGTTGTTCACTGAACAGCTGCCCCCAATATTCCCAGTATCAACAAGTACCATGGCGGACAAATCAAGTACTTACGCTAAAGGGCCTTTTGATGGCCCTGATCTGTCGCCCTCAACAAGTGTTGAATCTCTGCTCCAGCCGCTTGCGAGGCTTGCGAGGCTTGCGAGGCTTCGTATCCAGAGTGATCCAGGCCGGAAGAGGCTGTCTGATTTGCAATTCGACAAGCTCGTGAACGCCCGTCTAGAGCACGCCGCTGCCAAGTCTCGCGGGTCGACTTCGGAAACGTTGCCAGAATTGGTCGAATCTTCTGGACATCAGCCTCGGAGTGGTGTGCTAGAAGATATATTTCTAGGGGCAACAGGCAAACCGAAAGACTCAAGCAGCTCCACATCTTTAGTGGACAGAGTAGAGGCGGATGCTCAGTTTCCAGAGCTGAGCAGTATGATAGAGACCGTATTGGGCCAAACCTCCATGACCGTCATTCGAAGCTACATCGATAACCGACCGCCAGACGAGCAAGGAGAACTGTGCGAGCTAATGGTGCGCGAGTTCATGAGAGAGATTTCGCTAACTCGCCGTTCGGCTTCGCCTGATCCCTTCTCGGAGGCTGAAACAATTGAAGGTCGAACGATTCGTACGGCGATGGAGATTCTTGTGGAGAAAGGTAGCTCTTTAGATCTTGAGAACGACACCCAATTCGATGATGTGTTGTTGCAATTGGAAATCTTCAGACGGAAATGCGGCATTGTTTTGTAGTCGTGGGGAGGATGATGGTAAACGGAGGCGATGGCGCCATTGACGTCAAGAGAAGCAACTAGGTGATCGTGGGAAGAAGCGTCCTTTCTTTTACATATTGGATAATGATATCTCCGTTTTGCACGCATTTGAAGCAAAGTCGTTAGGATATGAGAAACTCATATTTCTGGCGCAGGGCGATAATCCCACCAACGAAACAAGACAAGCCAAACAGTTCGACACATTCATCCAAGTCCGTACCTCACTGTATGCTCTGTGAGTCAGCCACCTTGACAGCGATTATTGGACAAACAGGGATATATTCAAGCCATTGGTGTGGAGGTCATTGGGGTATGCCATATAGGCAAACAAACAATGGTGCTGTACAGGGAGATTTGATGATCGAGCAGAGAAGAAGCTCGGCAGATGGATCAGAGAGCAAAAGGACCGAGCCGGGCAAAAACTGCGCGTCCTCTCACCGGCGGTAACGATATCGAGGGATTGAGAGCGCCGGGTGGAGGAAGACTCTGACTCGGATCAGGTAGAGAAAGATCAATTTCGCTTTAGCGGTCGCCCGAGACCTGGCGTATAGCCTTGAAAAGGGCTGAGAGAGTCTGAGAGTCCTGAGCGTGAGGCTATAGGCATCAAGGACGGCGGTCGTGCTAGTTAATGTCGACGAGGAGGGTATATCGAGAGAGCATTTGAGGCAAATGATGTAGGCTGACAACAAGCGAGGGGAAAACCTCTGCGCGTAGTTGTACTAATGTCGTGTTGTGTATGAGAGCCATTAAAGGCGCAACGATGAACGACGTTCTGCGTTTCATTAGGGTGCCGAGAGCCATGCTTCTCTTGACCGTGGAAAGCTGACCACAGAAGCCAAACGGTTCTTGCCGTAGTTCGCGCACCCACTTCGCCACCAGGGGAAGCTGAAGAATGAGGATTTCGAACTTATTCGCGTTCTCATCATCAGGACATCCGTCATCTTCAGGTAGAAGCACTGGTGCCTGGAGCCACAGACCGAAGGGGCCGCCGGCATTCTTAGAAGTTTGTGCTTGTCGTCGCCCGAAGCAACTCCTCCTTGGCCATGCCGCCGCCTCCACTGCCTCCGTTCGTTCCTCCAGCGGATTCGGTCGCCGCGTCAGCCTCCCGCAAGGCAGGATCCGGGTCGGTGATCAATTCGCGGCCGATCCCACCGGATTTCAGGGGGTTTCAGCAGCTTGTGCCGTGGCCATGAACGCAACGTCCGCAGCGGTGTGTCTCGGCAACGCCAGCAGCCTCATTTGAATACATGTTGAGCTTCGATTCTTTTGAGCTATTTCTGCCATTGGGCCACACTGGACATGCCGTCAATCGCTCAGCCTGCGGAGGAGTATGAGACTTAACAGGACCACTGGATTGTATCGGTGTTTGTGAATGGCTTGTCGCGACTCGAGTCAGGTATTGGGATTTGGGAGTTGATCCCAGTGTCACACTCTCCGTGACGGAGGCATGATGTTCACGAATGCAGTAACCTGGTCCAACTTGGTAGATATCGTGGACGGAGGTGGGTAGTCGACATTGGTAGGCTCCTTCTTCGCAACGGCCTCTCTGAAAGGTCGCGCCCTTTCGAGGATTGAAAGACGCCGTCAAGTCTTAGGCGGGACGGGATTGTAGAAGGATGATCATAATCGTCGAGCGTTGATGTAGAGATATAGAGAGAGGAAAGAAGCGACAATCGGAAACCCCCTCCAGACGACGGAGGGGAGTAAAATGTGACTGCGCGATCTGCTCGAGTAAAACGACCCGTGAGGATGCCAGGAACCGACGCTGCTTTGTGAGGTTATTACTTGCGCGCAGGGCTCTTCAGCACAACCCCAATCAGCAAGGCAGAGAGGCTGGCACAACCCACCAACCGGTGAGTCAACCGTGATCGCTCACGCGGCTCGCGCGAGTTGGGGGGGGAGCAAGGGCGGCATCACCCTATTTCCCGATCGGGCGGGGGCCGCGAGCAGTTCGACCACACCTTGGCGCCTCCTCGGATACTGATGGTGTTGCGGAGAATAGTGCTGGAGAGTCCGAAGCAAAGTCGCCTCCTGAGGAGCTTGTCACTGGGAAGTTGGCCACCAAAGGCCGGGTTTCTAACCTGGCTCATGTCTTCCCTTGGCTGAGTGGTGACGAAGAGAATGAGACCATGCCAAAGCCGGACAGCATGCCACCGGTTTCGAGTGTATCGGCTTCTACCAGTGGCAACTATAGTCACAACTTGGCCCATGTGTGTGTCTGGCTCACTCCCTGTCACAAGAACTGTACATGGGCGCTAGACATCCTGGAATCTGCTACTTCTCCAGCAGACGATGTCTCCGTGGTCGAAGAGCTATCGAACGGCCTCGAGCAACCCATTGCCGCCAGAAGATGTCTACCTGTGGTTGGGGAAGAACCGACATTTGGCAATCCGGACGGCCATTTTACGTTCAAGGAGAGCTGCGTCCCAAGTCCCATCGCCACTGCCGACGAGCAGCCTCTGAGAAGTTCAACTGAAGTTCCGGCCATCGACGAGTCAGTCGTTCAAGAGCCGGTCGCTGAGCAGCCACTCCTCAGGCAGCTCACCTTTGAGACATCAACCCCGTCGCCTGCCTTGCATGATTCCGTGCATGAGCGAGACCCAGTCAAGCATGCGTCAAGCGATATGTCTGTCTATGAATCACATGGCGGAAGCTTGTCCCACATCTTCGTCTTCCAGAAGTCTCTTCCCAACCAATCCAGCACTGAGACTTGTAAGCACCACCCTGTTAGGGAGAAAGATACTACGGAAGACTTGAATGCTCCTGGCGAACTACAACTTGCAATCCAAGGCGGCGCCTTCAACGACACCAGCGAAGAGGATCTTACTTCCAAAGATGCTTCTCTAAACAACAGTAAACTTGGCTCCAGAGTCGAGGAGACCGCTCCCATCAATCTTGGGCTCCCAGGCGAGAAGCACCTCGCTGACAATGCCCTCCACCCTATGGGCGACTACGAGAGTATTGAACACAATATCAAGCCAGAGCTTGGTGTGGACCCGGCAGCATCTTCCATCCCGCCGCCGCCAATCGACGCCGAGAGCGGCTTGACTGTCGAGGATTCCTCGGCTCGATCTGCCGGCAATGAGGCTTCTGTGCTTTCTCCATGGTCACTCACTCCAATTCTCGCCGTCGCCACCGTGTCCGCCATCATGGTCTCTACTTTCTCCCCAGCACTCACGGCTACGATACTCTGGACGAGCATCTTGTACGCCAAGAACAAGCTGAACTCTTGAAGTACGTACTTGTCGAAATTTTCTGTTTTCTCTCCATTCTGGCCAAAGATGTGTGGCCTTGGAATGTCGGGGAGCGTTCACCGGCTCTGTCATGGCTATGGTTACCCAGAAGTGTTGATTATTGCTTCAATGGATTTTGTAGGGAGAGCATTGCTAGGCGTTTGGTCAACTTGGTTTCTTAGAGTGGGTGTGCTTTTCCATGACCGTGGCAAAGCATGCAGTTGGCCTGGAGACAAATTAGATTGCTTGGGACTATGAGACTCAATCGCCTGTGGTCTGCTCCCCCTGAGTGCCAGTAAAAGTGCTTTCAACAATATCAATTGGGTTTCTGCAAGGTGCAGTCCTTTTCCGCTCCAACCACCGTCTTCCCATGGCTGAATCAACTCGCACTACTAAAGACCTTCTAAGTGCCAGAGCCACAGTAGGGCAGTTACGCAGAGGACATGCGGAAATCTCTCACGCCGAACGATGAGCAGTGGCCATTCACTACATGCATTTCTCGTGGGGTGGCGCCCGCGGTACAGGATCTTCACCTCACTATTAGGTGTCGCTGCCTTCTCTCCACTGCCTAGTTCTCTACCATAACAAGAAAGTACCCCGTTTTGGTCTTTTCTTCTCACCTAGATCACCTGCGCACTGCAGACATTTCCAGAATATCGTCAAACGGGGGAGAAATATTGAGGCAAAACGTCAAGATGGCCCAGCTCGACGGCCTCACCATCATCATCCTTCTTCGCGAGTGAATAGTTCAGGAACTAATAACCTTGCCAGTCAATGGCTTGCTGCTCCCTGAATTCCCTCCTCTCATCACCGTAAGTACCGTTTCAGTTCCAAACCGACAACTCTGCCTTGTGGACACGAAGTATTACTTCTGACAAAACATCGCAGACTGGGGACCGGCTGTACGAAACCAACCTGAGAGCTTTACTCGTCTACTTCAAGGGTATCAACGCGGCGTGCAAGCGTAAGGGTCCGGGCTCATCCTCCAAAGTCCTTATCTACCGTACTATCATCAGACAATTCCATGATGTCGACGAGTGGGCGACTAGGACTCTCTTGTCATTATGTTCGCCAGAGGCGTCCAATGATCGTTCAAAGAGCCTTATCACTCCGGAGCAGTTGAAAGAGCAGTTAAACGCGCCGGCTGCTTCGCTCCTCAAGGGCATTGAAGGTTCTGTCGATGATAAAGCGTTCAACCCTAGTCTCATTTTCGACCCAAAAGACATCAGCAACAAGCGTACGGTCCAAGTCAAAACCCAAGGGGATGACTATGTGGACGGACGTCCTTTATCTAATCTTGGGCACGTCTTTCCATGGCTGAATACCCATCCGGATGGGGCTGTCGGGACGGGTGGCTTCGGCTGCGACCCCGGTAGTATTGACGTGGAAAAAGTGCCCAAAGATCAGCGCCCGGGAATCCCCACCATAAGGCTCACTCAATCAGACGGCATCGAGGCAGATCCCAACCGGCCGGCAAAGAACATGTCGAGACATAAGCAGCCAGCGGTGGATTCTTCGAGATTAGCACCACCCGCGCCGGTAAAGAGAGCCTCAAAGAGACCTCAGCGATACTCCAATAGCCGCAATGGCGCCTCGGGGGCGAATCGAGCCATCGTTATTTCTCATCAGCTTTATCGTCATTCTCCTTCATGTGGAGGGTCTATCGGCCCCGTTTAATCCCCCCTATGAGGTAGTCTAATGTGGGCGTCGGTGTGAGTCAGCAAGGCTGAAAGCCCCTGCCAAGCCTGTCGTCGGATTGTGTCAGCAAGCCGTCTCGTCGCCGAAACGGTGCCGAAGAAAGGCAATACCAATTCTTAGATGTGTACTTAGGGCAAGCCAATGAATGAGTAGTGGTGTCTCCCTACTGAAATCAATGAATGAGTACAGCTAACTATCTTCCGTCGTTGACTCTAGAACTTCTGAAACCCGAGGACTCATATCCGTCTCGAAGGCACAGCTACCTAATAATTAAGTATTTGGATCCGAGGACTAAGAAAGAAAGGAATGCTCTGGAGCATAACTCGTACACCTTATTAAGGTCCGATCTGTGTAGACTCGAGATAACAATCTAACCTAACTATTACTGTATATCAGTCCAAGCTGAGCTCCATAAGTGCTGGTGGTGAGGTAAAAGCTCACTCGTCGTTTGGACGTGAACCGTCAACTACAGTGTCTTAGTTACTTACGTATTAGAGCTCGAACGCACATAGTGACATGATTAGTTGCGATAACGCAGCTTACCAGCTCAGCTCAACTCAGCTCAGGCGGCTGCCGTTCGTTCGTGCACCGCACTTCAAAGGTGATAAGTCTACCGACCTAGTCGCGAAGGAAGTCCCAGCCCATGCACGTTCACCCATGTCACATCGTCGTAGTCATGGCTGTCTCGGGGAGCTGAATGTCGCGCGCATTCACTACCCACCGCGACCTGCCCGCTCGCCAGTGACTTCATCACCCTCATCGGATTCGCCGCCGCCATAACGCGATCCTCCAGCATCGCCTCCAGCGTCGCCTCGCCCACCACGGTCACGTCCTCTCGCTCCGCTGAAAGGATCTTCCCCCCAAGCAGCGGATCCTCCAGGACCACCAGGACCACCAAAGTCGTCGTCGGAGTAATCTGAGAAATCCGAATCGTCAAACATGGCATCAAACATGTCCCCAAAGTCCGGACCGAAACGACCAAACCCGAAGTCGGGCATACGATCTCGTCCACCGTGCGGTCTTCTGCCGTGACGACGGCGTCGATGCCCTCGATGCCCTCGACCTCCCAACCCTTCTTCCGGTCCGCTGCCAAAGCCACCGAAGCCACCGCCGCCAAAATGGAGATCTATCCCCCCATCGGAACGTCTAGTCCGGCGCACCCGGCTAGGGCCTCCGGAGCTGGCGACCAGTCGACCATTGTTCCAGACTTCGAAGGAGCTGCCGTTCGAGATCGCAACGGAACTACCCCAGTCGCCGCCGCCGCGGCCGTCGTCGTTAATATTCTGATTAATGTACCCTCCAGGATGGTTGCCGCCCCTTCGGCCATGGCTTCCGCGGCTGCCAGGTGTGAAATCGTGATTTTGTCCCGGGTTGACTCGACCGGTGTGGGGATCAGGGTAGAATTCAGGACCGCCCATATCGCCCATATCGCCGTGGCCGAAGTAGCCTGACTCGCGTCCGGGGACGAGCGCTTCCATATCTGGGTCCCAATAGTCCCCTCCGTAGCCGTTGTCTCGTGGGCGATTGCGACGGCGGTGACGGCGTGGACCGTACATGATCGCCGCTGGTTGAAATGGGTAGTCCGATTTGAGTTGGATAGAACAAGGTTGTTTCCAAGATTGTGTGTTAGAGACTGAACAAGTGGGCCGGATTGCTTGGGTCGGTGGTCAGCCGTTGCAGGTGTGCGTGCTCAGGAGATGGGAATGATTTTTCTCGGGACCGAAGGAGACAGTCCAGGGAAAAGGCCGTATATATATGTATGAACTGTGCTTGCTTGGCCTTGTCACTCCATCACTGGGGCGTGCGTTTACGCCGTGTGAGATACATGAAGGTGAGAGAGAGTTTCGTCACTGAACAGCTGGCCGAGCAAACCGATCAAGAAACAAGGCAATGAATGAGGGACGGAGTGTAATCACTTCGCGGCTTTAGGTTGTGTGTATCGTGAGGGTGACGGGCGTCAATAATGCACACACTTTTGCCGCCTGTTCAACATCGCCGGCGGCCACGTAAGCCAGTGAGTGAGATACGGGGCTTCCAGGACCCTCACCAGACAATGTTCACAGTCAGATTTGACGGTTCATTTGTTGGTAACCTACAGTCTCGGTCACATCTCTCAGCCAATAGACAGGAATTCGTACGGGGAATGTACAATATCCCCTTCCTGTCTTCGAGGCTGCGTAGCGACTCATGGCCCCAGGCCAGCTCGATGTCCTGGCCGCTTGTCCATACTCTTGTAACCTTATCTTTCAGGCAGTACCCTCTACCAAGACCACTGCGCAGGACCACCTCGTCACCTAGGTGCACTGGTTGTGTCCACGCCTAAATCTCAGTGCTCGCTGGTTTGCCAGGAACATTCTGCGTCAAACTCAGCGTCATCCTTGTTGAGCTTTAGAATGTTAGCTGACTTAGCAGGGATCGAGCGATGTTCTTCCACTACTTCTCCGTGCATACCGAGTTTCGCAACGAGAGGGACGCTCGACGATAAAGAGACACAGAGACACAACTGCCTCCTGCATTTGCTGGACCCACAACGATGACTACTAATGTGTTTAACTGTCCTTATCATTGCAATTGTCATTCACACTTCTTTCTGTGAAAGAACACTGCTTTCTTGCTCTCCAGTGACGCCACAAAAGTTTAGCGCAGAGATAGTAAATTTCCGATTGGGTGGCTGACTGGATGCTCTACCTGATTGGCCAGTGTATTGTTTGGCGTCACTTAGTGTTGTTTTCACCACCTGCGTTACTGTAACAGGCAGTACCCCACCTCCTTTGTCTATACACGATGGCTTTGTGAGTACAAGTATAGAATTTCTCTGATGCAGTGACAGAAGCTGAAAGACAACTCACCAATTCAACATCCATAACTTTGAAAGTTGACATCTCGACCTGACAAATCCACAACACCACCACTCCACACGTATCAAAGATGGCTTCTCCTCCAAGCTCTCCGTCACCGTCATCGGCAAGTTCTCAAAGTGATCTCGAAGATCCTGTCATTGAGGCCATGGTGAATTTCATCTTACGGATCGGGTCCAGTGAAAACAGCGAGGGTCCAACAGACCCCGCAATAATATTTCTGAACGGGTTGGACTCAAGTGAACCCACCGAAGAAGACGACATTGACTGGATCCGCGAGGCCATCGGAGAAGGTAACCGGGCTCTGGACCGAGGGCGGCATGTATGGAACGGTCTTCCAAAATGGTTCGGACCACGCCGCGGGCTCATTCCACCTCCCTGTTGGCTGCGCGGACCGCGCCACTCTGAGGGGCAAGCTGAAGGGTTGGCCGTCTCGAATGAGATTTTCGGCCTTATCAGTATCCAGACCGTTCTCAAATACGTCAACGCCAGGCTAATCGCGATCATCCACGTGGAAGGGCCATCTGGCTCCCCTGAGAAAAAGGATGCCATGGGATTGCTTCGCGAGAACCACCTCGACTTGGGCTCATCATCGCCAGGGTGCGGCGAAGACGCGATCCAGCCTGAAAATGTGCTGCGAATCGATCATGTCGAGATCGTTCATCGCATGGAGAGCACCCTCAATCGAGTACGAGAGCGCGTCGCTTGCGCAGAGCAGTATCTCGGGACTCTGGAACAGCAATGGCTGACGACCGACAACACATTCAAGGCCAAGGCATGTCAATTTGAACGTGCCAAGTGGCAATATACCTTCAAACGGGTCATTGCTCAGTTAAAGTCGGAACGCCTGAAGCAAGTTGATTTTACAACAGAGGTACTCGGCTCTTGGTCTCCAGTTGCTGATCCAACACGGATCCGGGAGCGAACTCGTGCGCAATGTGCGGAGACCAGCTGTCCAGTTTGCCAAGAAGACTTCCCAACTGCGGAGGAAGGTCAGATTGTTCCTGCGCCCATCGTTTCGGCTTGCTGCCGCCAGCCGTTCGATTTCGATTGTTTTTGGCTTTGGATCGTCGAAAAGATTGACACAAACCAGACCGCGGCTTGTCCTTTGTGCCGAACCGAAATCCATCTCGACTTCCTGGGCGAGATGCTGGATGTTCTGATCAAGAACTTGGACAATGTGTAAGGCGACGCCAAGATAAGAGAGGCTTGACCCTCTGGATGTGCGGCGGGCCAAGGACGACGCTGATCGTCTGGATCATGGAATAGGAATCAAGGGTTGGAAATCTGAAATGCGAGGATTTTCTTAGACGACTCTTGTCGTCGTTCAGTGGCTCGTGTTAGCTTGGTGTCACGAGTCCGACCCCTCCAACAAATACGAGAAGGCGTGCCTGGACTCGACCCCCATGAACACTTTTGCACTAGAACAATGACGGCTTAGCGAGCTGGCGGTATATCGAAACGACTTCGAGGTCTCAGCCTGACCGCTGTGCTCCATCGCCTTCTGTCCGCATGCAATTGTCTCGTGCAATAATAATACTCGGCCGTTACTGGCGTATATTGTTGGCCCGGCCACGATGAGCTCTCTCTTCTCGCACCTGCTTCAATCCGTGCAAAATCAACTCGCCGCGTCCGGGGCGCCTGCTCAGAACCAGCAATGGACTGGCGGCCCCTTGCCTCCTGCACCCGGCTATGGTTCACCTCCATACTCTCAGCCTGCACAATACAATAATTTCCTCGCTACTCCCAAGGGTCCCGTGTATGGAGCCGCTCCTGGTCAGGCGGGAATCTCGCCTTATCAGACTCAAAACCCGTACTCAGCTGGCCAGTATCTTCAACCAACGATGCAGCCTGGTGTTAATGGATCCTCGCCCGGGCTGCAATATCCGCCTCGACCTGTATCTGCACCACCGGGGGAGGGGGTCTGGTCGACACCAAATGCTCCTCAACCACATCCTCCAGGGAGGCCATCGGGCGGTTTCCGAGACTTCATGACTGACGCGCTGATGAGAGGGTTCAAGAAGTTGGACATTAACGTGCAGCCGTCGGCGTATCCGAGTGGCGGAAACAGTCACGTCGCCGAGACAGAGCCACGGTATCATTCTTTCCGCCTGAGGCCGCTACCGCCCACAGGTGACTCTTTCCGCTTGGTTGAGTTCAATCCGGTTCCGACACCGCAGAGCGCGATCTCCTGTAAAATGCACACGGTCAATCTACAGAACCACCCCGAGTACATTGCCCTGTCATATCCAGTCAGTGTGAGCAAGGTCTCGGGTCGGTTCCGACAACTGGAGCAGATCGCATGCAATGACGGCTACATTGAACTGTATGGGGGCATGCTGGACATTCTGCATTCGGTGCTTGATCGATACGACCCCGTGTACCTGTGGATCGACTGCTGTTGCATCTCTCCTCACGACCCTGCCGAGAAAGCGGAACAGATAACGATGATGAAGCACATCTATCGCAAAGCGAAGGAGACGGTCATCTGGTTGGAAGAGCCTTCGGATAATGCTCAATGGGTCGGTCAGGCCTTCGAGACGCTCAGGATCGGATACACGCATTTCAACAACATCGACACTCGACAAGCCTTCCAGAGTAAGTGGGCATCGACGTACGCTGTCGTCAACAATCTAGCGCTGAATCGACTGCTCCAAAAGGTCTACTTCTCCCGCAGCTGGATGTTGCAAGAAGCTGCGCTCTCTTCGCACGCCGTCATCTACTGCCGCACGTACCGTATCAAATGGGCCGACTTTTGCGAACAGCTAGCCTGCCTGATGCGGATAGGCTATATCGATATGATCATGTTCGGCCACGCAACTCCCCTGACTGTAAGCGACGTTTTCCTTTGGGTAGGGAGGCACAAGGCGTTCGTCACTCTGTGGCGGGAACTGGAGAAGCAGAGACGGATCCGAATCGCGCCAACGGAGCCTCTTCCCCTCAAGCTGAAGCAACTGATGCGTCTCACGCGCGGGATGAACGCGTCCGATCTCCGAGATCGAGTCTATGCCCTGCTGGGCCTCTGTTCCGACGCCCATGAAATCAAAGTCGATACCAGACAGCAATATACTGTGGCGATGCTATACCATCAGTTAGCCCTGTACTTCACCAAACCGCGATCTTCGCACTGTGACTGCGACGGCTCCGCTTGTCCAGACAATGAACTGAGTTTCCTCGGCGACGCAGGTGTTCGCAGCTGGGGCCTCTCGTTCTTCAGGGACTTTGAAGAACGACACAAGGTCGGCCTCAACACGCTCCCATCGTGGGTGCCTGTATGGGAATATCGAGCGCTCCGAACAATGTGGACCGAGGCCCACAGCGCAGGGTACAAAGCTGGTGGCAGAACGAAGCCCTCCATCTGGCACGACCCGGACATCGCGCTGCCCCGCAACCTCTTCGCCGAGGGCGTCATCGCCTCTCGAATCCGGTACATCACGAGCGCCTGTCCGGCGCTCACCGACAATTGCGAGTTGCTCGAGCTCAATCATGCCTCCAAGGCGGTCAGGACCGTGAGGCTGGTAGGCGGATGGTACCAGGAGGCGTTCAACCTCGTCCAGCAACACATCCCTCCACACCATTCTCGCACCGAGCACTTCTGCCGCACCCTGTGCGCCAACGTCTCTCACATGGAAGCGGATCTTCTGCCGATGGAGGCGCCACGCGTGCCAATCTCGAACCCGCGGGAATTGGTGCGGTTTTTCAACGATTTTATGGCGCTGTACCAGTTCGCCGACTCTCGCAAGTACCATCTCGACGTGTACACGGTCATGCAAAGCGCGGCGCTCCACAACCACGGGCAAGGCGCGAGCAAGTGGTTGGAACTGACCAGCTTTACGATGCCGTATGTTACGTTCTTTCTGTCCGACGACGGCAGGATGGGGTTGGGGCCGAGTCTGGCACAGGTCGGCGATCAGATTGCGGTGTTCAAGGGGGCGCCCATGCCGGCGGTGCTGAGGTCGACGGACCAAGCTGCAGGACAGCAGTACCAGGTCGTGGGGCCTACCTATGTGCATGGCCTGATGAATGGAGAGGCCTTCGAGCTCTTTCCTGAGAAGGAGGCATTGATTTGCCTGGTTTGAACGCGCCGTATCGGCGTTGAGAAGTGCGACGGATGTACCGAGGACGGTGGGGACCGTGCCGCTACCGGACACCTACTCGGACTGTGTTTGAGTACGAGTCATGGATGCCCCAGGGCGATAATGACGCTGAGAAATTGGCGGCCGACGTTGACGAATCCGGACCCCATCGTTAAGGCATGGCAGGCATGGGTTGCCTGATAAGCTTGCGAGGACTGCGATTCTTTGCGACTTATGCAGGGGCGTTGTCGTTTCATGTCCACGCTACCCGTTAGGCGGGATCTTGTCTACGCCGGAACCCCGAAGCGGGAATTCTTGTCCAGTTCCTGCAGGCAGATTGAAGACACATGTCAGTTGCACGCCTTATGTATCCAGCAAGACATTGAGTACAGTACTTCACAGCTGAAATGGTTACAGCTACGAAACAGGATGTGGCTCGTTCAGATTCCTACCATAGTACTATGTAACATGTGCGCTCGCTTCAAAAAGTCTTTCCTCGTCAAATACTTGCTAATTGTCCCGTGTCTCTGGCCCGCTGGACTCGCTTGCACGGATGTCGCTGAAACCGTCTGCCACATGGTCTTCCCCCAGCTTTTGCGGGCCTAGAAACGGTAGCCCTGACCTTACACAGTAAGTGGAGGTTTGTCTGCAGGCGAGTCTCCAGTCTCCCGGCTGGTCGGCATACGCTTGGCGAACCAGCGGGAAGTCATCCACGCCTCTCGTCCCTCTTCACCTCGCGTGGACGATGCGTTGCAGTACTGTTCGGCCACCGGCCGATGAATGGCAAGGATATGGCAATGATTTCCCTTGATGAGAAAGGGTCTGCAGTCAATTACAGTACATCCAGATTGAAGCGCCTTCCCCGTTCAATCTTGTCTATGTAGGTCCATCATGCGCCACTCGAATCGACATGTCGCGCACGAGTGGTGGTGCTGCTGGGGTCTCGCGTCGACGTCCATCCCTGAATCTTCCTCGTCGTCTTCTCTCCGAAGCTTATGTTCGATACTAGTAGTGTCTGGATCCTTCAGGATGGGATACTAGTACGTACTGCCAATATGCCAGGTTCCGCCCTGCACAGGGCTGCTGGAGGCGTTTGCTTGCCGGGTTCCCCGTCTCTGTGTCGCTGACTCGCCTAATCGATTAATTAGTTCCAAACAGCTCTGGAACACTTTGCATCTCTTTCCTCGGCGGAATTTCTATTTCTACTTTCTGCATACAGTATGCTCCTGCGCCCGATCGAGGGGGGAGAAGGCCTTTTAGAATGACGGGGTGGATATTATGATACTATGTGTTCGAACTTGCCTGGATTCCTTTTCGTCGACTGACGATCGTTTCCGTGCGCTTCTGTCGCTCGCCTGCTCGCCCGCTCGACCTCTTATTACCGTCCTCGGCCGTCCAACTGAACATTAAATTCCGATATGGAGCTCAAGGGCTTCGTGGCTGCCTTTCTGGCCGTCCTCGTCTGGGGACAACTTGCCACCAGCCAGACGCTGACACTGTCGGATTGCGCTGTAAGTCTCTGTCTCGGCCTTGGGAATGCTTCACACCCAGAGGGACCTGAACGACCTCTCGATCTGACTAACGCTTTCGTCGACCCAAGGCCAACTGCACCTCCGACATCACCGGCAGATTTTCCGCCTGCAAGTTCGGCATCCAATGCTTCTGCACAGATCCTCGACTGCTCGACCTTGGGAGGCAATGCTGGGAGTCCAACTGTACCGTCCGTGAGGCGCTGAGTACGTCTCCCTCTCCCTCTCTCCCTGCCGTCGGCTGGTCTGGTCCGGTCTGATCCGATCGGGCATCATCTCTTCGCATTGTTCAAGACTGTACTGACGATGTCGCCTCCTCTCAGCCGCCGAAAATGTCACCTCGATCAGCTGCAACTTCCCGAATCGGGACCGCGGACCGGCCAGCAGCGCCGTCACCTTCACTTCCATGGCCGTGGCTCTGTGCCTGGTTGGCACTCGCATCGTGGCCATGTCCCCCGACTTCAGGGTGCTTTGGGGGTGGGATGATGTGCTGGTCGGCTTCGCGACAGTAAGACGATGCCGATGATCTAGGGCCTCCCAGCTAACGCTGACTTAGGTCTTGATGATTGGCAACGCGATCTGCAATCCCATTTGTACGTGTGTCTCTGCCGTTATCCGGGCATCCTTGCATGCATAGATGCTGACTGGTGTTTGCCAGCGAGACACTATGGCTACGGGCGTGACAGCTGGCGTCTGCCCTTCGACGACACCAAGACGGTCGAGATGGTATGCTGCAATTTGCTCGCAGAGAACGGTAGCGCTGAACGCTGACACGTTCCGCGCGCGGCAGATATTCTACATCGGCGGCGTCCTGTATGCCGTCGGCGTTGCGTCGACCAAAGTCGCGTTCCTCGTCTTCTACATCAAGCTGTTCCCCTCCAAGACGTTCCGCTGGGTGGCATTCCCCTTGTTGACGGCGACCGTCCTCCACGGCCTCACCTTCATGTTCCTCTTCATCTTCCAATGCAGCCCCATCTCCTACGCCTGGACGCAGTGGGACGGCACCGGGCAGGGCAAGTGTCTCAACTTCGACCTCGGCGCCGTCATGCACGCCATCACCAACATCGTGCTCGACCTGCTCATCTTCGGTCTCCCGATCTGGCAGCTCTGGAGCCTGAGCCTCTCCAGGAAGAAGAAGTTCCAGGTCCTTTCCATGTTCTGCGTGGGATTCTTGTGAGTCGCCTAGCCCCCCCCACGATGACACAGGGGCCGTGTATCGAGTCATATCATGCCGCAAAAGGTTCCCCCGCCCCTCTCTCTCTCTAGCTGACCCGCGCGCGCGCCCCCAACAGTGTCACCCTCGTCAGCATTCTACGTCTCTGGAGCATGACCTCGCTCGGCGACACCTGGAATCCAACCTGTACGCTTCGTCCCCGTCCCCGTCCCCGTCCCCGCATATATCAGCAGAGGCGCAAGGATACAAGTTCGGGCTAACGTGGCACGTGCAGGGGATTTCGTACCCTTCGGATACTGGTCCGACCTCGAATTCAACGTCGGCATCGCCTGCATCTGCATGCCGTCGCTCCGCGTCGTGCTCCGCCGATATTTCCCTACCTGGCGCCTGACCAGCACGCACCACGAAGGATCTGCCTCCGCGCCCGACATGGCTGCGGCGGCTCGGCCTGTGACACTGACGCAGTCGAGCATCACTGCCAAAATGAACCTTAACCTGAAATCCCTCAGATCGTCGACCAGGCACGTCAAGGGCGATGATGCCTCCGACCAGGTCGAGCTGTGTGAGTACAATACCGTGGTCGAGCCGAAGTGAGCGCGAACGTGAACGTGCACGTGGACGCCCGACATACAGTGCGCCCGTGGGATTGCTGCACCGAGTGTGATTCGATGTGATTCGGTTCAGTCATCACGGTGAATGGCGCTGAAAGCATGACGAATGCATAGGACAGTCAATCATCAACCTGAACGGGCTGGAGTCGGATCATTCTCGAAGCTTGCGTCGTCGAAAGTACAGTACCTACACACCTACCCTCTCAGGCGCGTCTTCAACAGCTCTGCCGCAGACACCGCTGCCCACTATTCTGTGGCCTGAAGATCCGAACACCCAATTCCGGCAAAGGACGGGAACAGAGAGCTGCAGCGCCGCACCCCATGCCAAACTGCCCGTGACAGAATCGAATCCTCTCGGACGATCGTGAAGAGGGAGAAGCGAAGTCGAAGAAGATGAGAACTCTGCGCTGGATGCGATCCGATACGATATGACGCGATATCCGCCCTCGACGGATGCGCTAGCTTCCCCTCCTCCCTACGGTATGGATTTATAAATGTATGCTATATACCATCGCACAGTCTACTGACGCGAGCATCACAGCATCCAATCTATCTCTCCTTCTCTCCCTCTCTCCATCACAGCATCTCCACGGACCACAGCCTCGGGCACTCAAAACGCGACGTTGAAATCCAGTTGGTCCGGGGTGGAAGCGTCTATGTTCCCTGGCCTTGCCTTGCATTGACAGCAAATCCCGATAAGAGGGCTCGTGGGAGTTATAGCGGGCGAGGTTAAGACCTTGGCTGAAAGGGAGTCTGTCAGGTCAGCTCTGGCCATGTCAGGCAAAGTCGACCTTGGGACGAACATCAGCAACGGCCGCGGCGTGTAGGCGGGAATCCAGCACTGGTGGTGAGATGACTTGTTGGCACGTTGGCAAGGACATCGACGCCAAGATTGGGACTAAAGGACTAAAGGGGGAGGCGATTGCTGGAAATTATAGCTATCCGCGCTGCCTGCACTATCTGCTCAGGAGGCGAGGAAATGGGGAGTGAGTCTGACGGAAGTCATGTCGGCATGGAGAAGCGATATGACCGGCTCGCGAACTATTGATCGAAATGTGTGAAGCCTCAGGCAAGACAACATATGTAGCAGAGAGAGACATGCATTGATTCAACGGCCCAACCTTTTGGTACATGTACATACGGAGCACGCCCTGCCTATGGCGCACGGATCAACGCTCCGCCAGGTGCTCATCGTCCGGCGTGACAGGCCTTTCTGGCCAGATTGGTCGGAAAACGGAGAGCCAGTGATTCTCCGGTTTGAGCCGCCTCCAATCGACGGCGAGGATGTATTCGGCCTCGGCCTCGACAATGGGAAGAAGGAGCTTCTTCATCTCAGGCGAGTCCGGGTCGATAGACACCCCCTCGCGCCGCAGGTCGTCTATGTATTCTGTGAGCGTGCGGAGGCCGTATTTCAGACTCCACTGGAAGACCTCGCGCGGCGACAATTTGTCGAACCCGCCTTCTCGGCGGATCAGGATGGTGTCGCAGAGGACTTCTTCGCAGTGCTTGCGGAGCCGCGGGCCGGAGTACACTCTGTGCCACCAGTGTCCCAGCACCGATGCAGGATATGAAAACGGATTCACATGCAAGCGATAGGCTTCGACGAATTCCTGCTTCCACTGCATGCTTGATGTGTTCGCGCCGCTCTTGGATCCTTCCGCAAGGAGCCTCTCCAGTTGTGCCGCGTACTTGGGCTGGATCTTGACAGGCCGGAGGAAATCGCCCTGCTCTTGCTTGGGAATGCGGCACGTGTACGGCACCGCGGCGGATCCTATCGCGAGGATGACCAGCGGAGTGAACTCGCCGCATATGGCAAACACAATCGAAAAGGGCACCAGTTTCCCGACGTCGTGCCTTGTCCGCAGAGCAAGTTGGTAGTCCTTACGTGTCAGGACTGGTACTGACCCGGGGCCGCTGTTGCCGCCGCTGCCGCCGTTACCGTTCCCGTCGCGGTTGGCTGCACCCCTGCTGCCATACTTGACCACCTCCTCTAGCCTGCGGTTCCCGACCTTGGCGCGAATTTTCCTCAGTTCCTTGTAATTCTGCCAGACGTTCTTGAAGCCCGTCTTGTAGAAGGCCAGATATGACTTGCCTAGACGGAACAACCATCTTGCCCGCTCGCCGATCGGTATCTGGCCATTGTAGTCTTCTTGTTTCAAGGGTGCCGGTGTCTCGAGCTGCGCGGGGGTGGTGTTCGCTAGGTCTCGATCCGAGATCGGTGCTGATGGCACAAAGCCTTCTAGCTGTATAGACGGATACTCGGGGTTTGCTTCGTAGTATAAGGCCGCGGGGTTAGGAGTCGTTCGCTCAAGGAGCCTTGTTCGACGATTCGCACGAACCGAACTGGCTCGGCGCTGAACGAGCCATTTTGCCGGCTCAAGATATGCAGAGCGAGAAACGATCGTTGGACTCAGCCTGTGTCCATGTGCGCTGAGCAGTCGCGCTTCGAAACCTCTCATCGAAGGCTGGGTGCGCAGTGCTGATGATCGGAGCGAAAGACCAGGTTGAGAAAAGGGACAAGCATCCATTGCCTGGTAAAGCGTGCGCACTCAAACTTTTTTAGGAGACGCGGTTGGAGCGCGTCATCGAACTCGCCCGTCATGCTCACAGTCCGCACCTCTTCCTCACTTTGACCTCATTTCAACATCACGATAATTTCGACACTCTCTCTTTGACAGCCCTGTTGCGCTTCTACCGCCATATAAAGAGATTAACATGGAGATGCGCCAGGGTGCAACAGCCGCTGCTACCCAATGTGACGCCTTCTCCGTCGGGCCATCATTATCATAAGGTCACATGTTCACACGGCAATCCAATCACCTGATTATACCCATTATTGCTCGCTCGCCATATCAATGGCCTGAACCGTGAAAGGTTGCAGGGTAAGAACGGAAGGAAATCGCGTGTTGCTTGAACAGGTTCCTCCCTCCACTAGGAAAGACTTAAGAGAGATGATTCGTAGTAGGCGGGGAACATCGTTATAGGAGACAAATTTATTTCGTCGCTCATCGCTATTAGAACAGTAGGTATATACTACATCTTCCCCTATATGAAGCGCAATATTTTGCCTTCCCCCTACGACGAGGCCGGGGCCACAGGTCCATTCTTCTCGTACTCCTCAACTTCTTCCTTGTTCAGCTTCGCCCGGATCGCCGCCCCGAAAAAGTAGAATCCAAAGGGAATGAAGAACATCCCGATGCCAATAAACGCCAACAGCCAGCTGGCCCACTGCAGCCCCAACCTATGATACATCTGGGTGGTAAACAGCGGGAATGCTGCGCCTCCACCGCTTCTGAGGAACACCTTCGCGGCGAGAGCACTGGCCGCATACTTCTGGTAAGAGTCGATGATGTAGTTGTTGACGGAATAGTAGCAGAGTACCATGCCGAAACCGAAAGCGATGCCTGCGCTGGCCGGTCCAACCCAGATGATGTGTTTATAAGAAGTTGCTCCCAGGATGAACAGAGAGATTGGAATGAACGGCGCCCCGACCATAGCGCCAACAAGTCGATCCTCGGCGGTAGGAGCCCTCTGTGCGCAAGTGCGTTTGAACTGCTTCTCGAATTGTGGGGTCGCAACCAGGGCAAAGCCCGCACCGATGATGATGGGGATGAACATGAGGCCGATTTGCCCGTCATTGTAGCCGTACAGTTCTCCAAAGATGACAGGATAGGCGAAGAAGAAGGCGTACAACATCGCGTAGATGAGCACAACGTACATGCACATCAAATCCAGAACAGGCTCTGTCAAGATCATCGTGATCGGCCTGATAAGGCTGGTCTTGACGATTTCGCTCAAGGTGAGCTTCGTCTTTTCCTGTTCGGTGATGATGTTCATGTCGCCTGTTTCCTTCCGGAGGCGTGCCGCACGGCGCTTCAAAATGACTGGGGCGTACGTTTCCGGGATGAGACCCATGAGTACAAGCATCAGTCCTGCGAACGCAAGGTTGACCCAGAACAGCAGCGACAGGCGGTGCGTGCCGACATTGATCCATCCAGCCACAATGGGGCCGATGACGGGGCCCGCGTACGGAGCGGCTGCAAAGTACGCTATAGCCAAGCCACGTTCTTCGATGTTCCAGATATCTGCAATGGTGCCGCCGGCAAGGGACAAGCCCGAGCTGGAGAAGACACCGCAGAGAAAGCGGCATGTGAGGAGACCGCCGATATTGGGAGACAACGCGCAGGGGATATTGAAGATGGTGTAGAGTGCCAGCGAGATGATATAGACGGGTCGTCGGCCGATGATTTCTGACAAGGGGGACCATAGCAGTGGACCAACGGCGAATCCGAGGACCATTATCGAGCAGGTCAGAATTGCGACTTCCAAAGAGACATTGTATTTCTCTTCGATCAGGCCAAGGCCACCCGTGACGACTGAAGAGCCGAACGCAATGCAGACGACCAAGCCCGATGCCACCAGTGTGATGTACCACCGGAATAATCGACTCCAGTTGTGCGGGTTCTCCGCGTCTCCGATAGTGAATGTGACAAATTCAATGGGTTCTTCGACTCCTTGTTTTTCGAGGTCAGGGCTGACAATGGAACTTGTGCGTCTTCGGGTAGCGACTGTTGAGGCTCTGGTTCGGATCTGTTCGAGCGTCGCTTGCGGGACAAGACCTGTTGCGGTCTCGAGAGTGTACTCTTCCGGAAAGATGGGGCTCTCGGGGCGATTGAGTACCGGGTAATTGGGATCTAATCGCGGTGATGTCTCTGCGACTCCCAACTCCTGTAATGTGGCTCTTGTCTCCGTTCGGTGCAGCTGGAGGTTGAGAGTTTGGTGTTGCGTCAGGTCGCGATCCGGGCTCCGGGTGTCCCGCGGACTCTCTGGTCTAGGTGAAGGCATTGTTTGTTGTGTGAACGAGGTGTACGCGAGCTGCGGGATGATGGTGTGTCTGATATCTGCTAGCACAGATTGAAGATTAATGTGGGAAACATCAACCTGTTCGGAGGCGAGGATCCTTCCATCATATATACTTCATGTCCTGGGCCTTGATAGGCGAGGCTGTGAGGTCAGGGCTTTCTTGGCTTGCCTTGTGGACCGAACAATGTCCGCCGACGTATCGCCGTGCGCGAATTGTTTCGCTTGCCAGCCAATGAGTCAGTTCCCACGTAACTCACGCAAAGCAGAGTTCCTAAACCAGCCAGCAGCACATGCAGTTCGAGCTCTCCTTGTCTCGCACATTCTCCCGGATGGGACTTCGTAAAGAAAACATTTGTCCGGAGCCTTATCTTTGGTAACATTCGACAGGCAGCAAGTGGAGCTTTCTCGAGTGAGAATTCTCATTCAAGATCCGTTTCCAGCACCTTGTCATGGAAGACGCAAGGGTGAGTCAGGCTGGCAGTCAAAGCTAGCCATCGGGAGGGCTTCTTCGAGAGACGACAGCGAATCCTGAGTGAATGCGGTCTGGTAGAAGGGACAGCTGCAGACGGATGCGCTTCCTTGCGATGTAGATCTCGTTGCAGGAACATGCCGTCTCCTGACCAGATGGGATGGTGCAAAGAAGGCATAGAGTAAACGAATAAGATGCCTTGCTGGTTCCCACAGGCTGCTGGAAGCATCAGCACGCGTTTTCTTAGTCAACCAGTGGAAAATCTTGCAGGCTGCGATCATGTGACGTCACCTGCCTTGCTAACGCCGCCGAGGTGCGACCGGCCTTCGACGGCGGCCCCGGTGGCAAAGCAAGAGGAACACCTTCAGCATTTGGCATCTTTCGCATTACTTGGAGCAGGAAGCGCGACAGGGCATTACTTCAGAAATATGTCATAAACACTCAGTCACATACACCATGAGAAACTGCAAAGGAAGCAAGTTAGCTCGTACGAGGAGATAATGGCAGCAGTCCGGCCCGACGCGAGCCAATACATCTCGCAGATGGGAAGAGATCCAGGGCCCAAAAGGGGATCCTTGGTGCAGCCCTCACAATCACCTGTTTCTGAACCCTGCCTATTTCGCGGGCTTATTACTCCGTACCATGGATCGAGATCACATGCTCCTTGGACAACTTCCGCCGCCCCGTTAAATAGAATTCCACAAGTGGATGTCCATACATTCTGCGTGCTGCTTGTCCTGGCGGCGAGAATCGAACACAGTACAAGAAGACGAGCGGGAAGAAGCTTTGTGAGATTGAACAAGCGCCGATCTGCCTTCATGGGCACGGCGTCTTCGTCTAGCCATATGAAAGTGACGGAGGATTTCAATACAGCCCATCTGAAATATCCATCCAATCCACCCTCACTCTCAGGTCGACTTCGCAGATAACTTGTCGCACGTTCATTTTCTTTGCCGTGATATGTCTTTTCCTTGCCATTCGCTATGCTTCGAAATTTGTCAGGGATCATACCTCCGTCAGCACATCCGTACACGCCTGTCTGGCCCTCCCATTATGTGACGGTATTTGTCTTGGGCCAATGCCTTGTGTCTTCGTTGATATCAACGCAATGTAAATGCAGGCATATGCCACTCTTCCAATGCAGATGCTTAGCAGGTCCTCCAGCCAATGAATGCGTGGATAGTAAAGTCCAAGGTACGCCCGCTAATGCTGCATGTTCGATAACCCGGCCCCCTAGAAGATCCCGAATTTCTTCTTCTTCTCTCCTTGAGCTAATATTAAAGTTAGTGCTGCTAGTACTTCAGTCGCAAACGTGGCGGAATGTTCGAGCTCACCCTGAGGTCCAATATTACCGGCACTGTTGCTCGTGGTCAATGCGCCCTTCTTTCCTGCCGCCGCTGCTGTGAGGGGATCTGCTCCCGCCCCTGCGGCTCTGATCGCAGCGATACGGTGCTTGGCTCTTTCTTCGCCTTGATCGGCAGCCCGGACGTACCAGACGTTGGCCTCTAGCGGATCACGACGACATCCAATGCCCATTTCGGTGAAATAGCCAACCGTGTATTGAGCCTTCGCCAGGCCTTGCTCGGCGGCTTTCTTGGCCCATTCATATGCTTCTGCCTCGTCTTTGTCTAGGACATTGGGGACTCCCACCATGTACCACGCACAAAGCGCCATTTGTGACAGGGCGTGGCCACGTTCGGCGGCTCCGGTGTAGAAATGAATGCTGAGGGCTGGATCCTTGGGACAACCCAGCTGACCATATTCGTACGCTTCGCCGAGTCGGTAGTTCGCCTCGACGTGACCCAAGTCAGCTGCTTTGGTGTAAAGTTGAGCGGCATAGACTTCGTCTTTGAAGACATCGGGTCCGAAGCCAGTCTCGTGCAGGCAGCCCAGATCAAAGGGGGCTTGGTTGTACTGGAAGTCAGCAGATTCTGCAGCACGCTTGAGCCATCGCACACCCTCGCGGTATCTCTTGGTCAACCCCATATCACCGGTGAGGCAAGCTCGTCCTAGTCGGAGCATGGCGCCGGGATGGTTTTTGCTTGCGGCGTGTTGATAGAACTGCACGGCCTTTGCTGCGTCCACCCGTGACCCCCAGCCAAATTCGTAACACAAGGCAGTCCGGTACCCCGCCTCGGCATGGCCATGTTTTGACGCGGCCAAAAATAGGGGAAACGCGTGCTCCCAATCTTCTTTGCCTTTGTTGAACAGCCCCGAGGCGTAACCATCTGCCAGGTAGTACTGGGCAAACGGGTATGATCGATCTGACAATTTCTGCAGAATGTGCTTCGCCTCTTTTAAGAGATCTTCCCTCACTGACGTGTGTGATTTCTCAGAGACAGCAGCATCGGAGACCGCATCGGACTCCAGACCCTCCTCCTGCGCCGCACTGATCATGAAGACTGCAAACTCATACTGTACCGCTGGATCTTGTGTTTTCTTGACGTTTGCACGGTACATGTCCAGAGTTTTGCGCGTGGACAATAGGTTGGCATTGTTTCCAACTACTGTCCGTAGACCTGAATTGACCAAATTTTCCGCTCCGCTCGGCGCAGGTTGTGGGTAAGGGACATTCAACAGGTCGACATATGACAGGGGTCTGGTGTCCGGAGACCTTGAACTTCTTGATACTGGCCGTCCAACATGAGAGATATGAGGGGAGTTTGTCCGACCACGGAAATCCGACGTGCTTGAGAAACCCGAATCAGGTCGCCGCGTGTTCAACCCATAGGTGCTATTCCGGGCACTGTCACCCGACCCCGTAGTTCCAATTGTGAGCTTCGAGGCCCGTTTGTCCAGAGCTGCGACTTCGGCCTCGTCCATAAACTGATGGTGATAGCGCAAGGGTTCGAAGGACTCGGTCGGGGCCTCCGCGCTGATATCTGGGTTCGATGCATGACGCATGGATCTCATCTGAAAGGGAGATAATTCAACTGCGCTCTGGGCAAAATGCTCCGATGAGACTCTTCGGTGGTCACCACCAGCCAGCTCGTGATCACCAAGTCTTCTCCTCATGGCTTGAGGAGTCGGTGAGAGTCTGTTCGGATCGAGCTGAAGAGAAGGTTGAGGGGTCAGTGTTCTGTTCAACGCCACTGGATCACCAGTTCTTGACGCGGCAGTCTCGGGAGGGTGTATCTGCACTTCAGCGGCGGCATCTGCAAGGGCAAAGACGTCGTCTGTAGGCCTGGTGCCCGCTGGAAACATGGATGTTGAAGAATGGCTCAGCTTCCGCTGGTCATGTTGTGGTCTGCCATTTCCTCGCTCTTCCCGAGGTTCGATGATTCGAGGACTGTCTGTTCGCAAGGGAGGGGAGTAGATGGCAGGAGGAGGAGTAGGAGGAAGCGGGTGGTCTGCTACTTGAGCCATTCCGAGGACCAAAAGTTGAGGTTGTCTTATGATGCAGACATTGGGCGGTTGTAAGGTTGGTGGTAGTATGTGAGGTTCAGGTGAGGCGCAGTTCGGACGACTGAACAGGTTATCGCCAAGTGAATAAACCTATGCTGGAATGTGTGATCTCCCTGATTCAAGGTCAAAACGAAGGGCAGCCCCGGAAGAGGTTGCTTGGGGCCCGCGCTGAGGTTGTCTTGGAAGGAATGCTGTGGCGTCGTTTGAATGGGAATGATGGATTGACGCGGCTTGAAAAGAAAGTAGTTTGCAGCGGCAGGAGCTGCAAAATGACAGAGATCGACCTGGTGTACAGAGTAATATCTACAGCTCGAGCGGATGGGGAAAAGGAGGGTGGTGCACGGAGTAAAGTGGTCGTAGTGAGGTGAGTGTGACTACGACTAAGAATTTCAGTGGACAGGGTTGACGTTGGCTAGAAGAGGCATGGAAGGAGTATCCAGGCTGCATATCCCCGCATCAAATCCATTCCCAACTGATGTCTGGCTGAACTATCTACATAGCCCTCTTTGTTCTGCAGTTAGAACAGGATAGGATGTTTGTCACTCGGACAAAGAAGTCGCTTTGAGCAGCAAACGACAGGAATAGCTGCCACGCTTTGTGCCCCGGCTGGCGCGCAAGTTGTGTTTTTTGTGTCGCCCAATGTGCAGATGTACGCGGCATGGTGAGGAGATCTCCTAAAACCACCAGTTCAACCTCCCCAAGCAAGGGGTCGTGGGTCAAAGTACGGGCGTGCCCGAAGTTTACGCAGTTGATGTGAGGTTAGGCGCGGCCGGTCGCCACGAAGGGAAGCCTGGGTCCACTGAAAGCAGGGTTTCGGAGAGACGCGGCAAGCCAAGTGCTATCGAACTCCCATTAGAGAGGGCGCCATGCTGCCTGGTGCAGAGAATGTTTCACCCGTTGCAGAAGGGGGAAAGCAGCTGGCCAAAACATTGGTGGTCAGACTGGTGACGCGCACAGCACTTGACGGATGCCAGAATCAACCCTGAACAGTACGAGTACTGGGTCGTCAGATCCTTCCCGTGCTTGTGGGATGACTGCAGCTCGTATCTGATTGATAGAACGCGCATAATACCAGTCGGCATGATCGTTGCAAGACATGCGCATGTTGGATTTTCTCTCGGAGGGGGTGAGACATTGACCCCTCATTCAAAAAAAACTTGAGTAAGGTACGCAGTAGCCGTTTTCTTTGGCAGCGACGGTATATCAATGGGTCTGATGTCAGAAAGTTGTTTGCAGCTAAAAAGTCTCCAGAGTTGCTCTGCAAGCCTCTCGTCGCAACATGCTGCAATGCCTTGCGCGATCGCCTCGGCAGTAGTTTCATGAGACGCGGCTGTTGATAGGTTGATTTGTTGAAATGACGCGTTGGATGTCAGGGCAACCGTCGACATCTCTCCGAACGTGTAAAAATACGACTCTCAGCCACAACAGAGCCTCTCATGTGTTGGCGGTTCGCCCCCAGATCTCACCAACCGTAATCACTGTCATCGGTACGTTTGCGCGATCAGAATCTGTCAAGACCTTCCACTGCCACAGATGTACGAGTATCTGTTCAGTCGTCAGGAGCCGTGGTGGACAGATGGTCCACAGCGGTAGAGCGAGTAGTCTGGTTCAGGAGCAGAAACGTCGGAGAATACTTTTTGCCTCTTTGCTGGATCTCTGTTTCTCCTGCATAAGTCCACTCAGTGAGGCGTAGCCAATCCAGGGCCTTGGTATACACTCGATCGGATGATCAACGAATCGCTTGCACGGCGTACGTACACAGTAGTGTTGCTGTCGCAAATAGTACTTCTCCGTCCCGGTAGGGCCATACACAACGTGTGTGCCCATCTTTGTCTTGTCCTTACCCAGTTCTTGGTTCTGTCCTTGTAACCGCTGCTCACTCACTGCCAACCTTCCCGTACACGCACACTCGCTCACCATTTGATCACTGTCGTTCTAGTCCGGCAATACAACACCTTGCCATTAAACATTTTCAAAGCGCCACTTGAGTTGAAACAAATCCTCGTTATCTGATTTTCACCGGGTCAACCGAGTGTCAAGTCTCCACAGTCTACAACAGCGACGACAACAGCGTGCTGCTCTCGACACAAAGCAGGCGTTTAAATACCTATCGAGATATTCCTTTGCAGGCCTGTTCACTTCGGACCAGAGACAGCGCAGGCGCCGTTCTCAACCGCAGTTCCTTCAGACGAGAAATAAACAAAAACACATTGAGGAGGCCATTTAAGTCGCAGTACGTTCGCCACAATGATATTGTAACAGGTGGTGACCCACTAACATTCTTTCTCCTGGCAGAGTTCACCATGTCAGAGCCACCGCGTAGGCCGCGGCCTGCCACGTCCCCAACTCGTGATAAGTCCCATTCCCCGTATCGAGACTCTCCTTCGCGACGACTAAGAGATCTCGAAACCGGCACAAATAATCAACGCACCACGCCGTATCCCCCTCAACACTTTGCAGCCGATCCTTATCCTCCATCTCCCAACTCCAGAGCCGCCGACTGGGAACCCATCATGGCGAATTCAATAAATCAGACCGAACTAGGTCGCAAGAAGTCTCTCATCAGACCAGAGCGCAACCGAATAGACCGAGATCATCCGAATTACCACTACCGCAAACATGCCCAGAACATGGAGGTCTTCCCATCGACCACAGGCAATGACCCAATGGTGGAAGAACTGGTAGAAGCACGAACGGTTAGCTCGGAGAGCACCAATGTCAACACGCAGCCCGACGATGATGTTACCGCGCCTCAGACCCAGCAACAAGCACGCTTACCTGGCAAATTAGAACCTGTGGGCAAGAAGAGACAACCGCGAAAGCTGGTGAGGAAGGACACGCGGGACATGACTACACAAGAGAAGAGGCGGCTCAAGGATACCGAAAAGCTCAAGCCCCCCAGCGCTTGGAACGTATACTGTTCAGTGATAACCTTTTGGGCTCCCGATTTCCTGCTGTCTTGCTGCGGAATGCCGAACCGGGCCCAGAAGAGAGCCTGGAGGGAGAAAGTTGGGCTAATCAGTATCATTCTTTTTATCGCCACCTTTGTCGGCTTCCTGACTTTCGGCTTCACACGAGCTGTCTGTCCGGCTCCCGGATTGCGTCTCAAGATCAACCACGTTGACCGCGGGTACATGATCTTCCATGGTGATGCCTACAACCTTGATGGTTCTATGCATCCTGCAGCATTGGGAGTGCCGCTAGACAGCAACGTTCTCTATGATTTGCCACACAAATATGGTGGCCAGGATGGAAGTTTCATGTTTCAAAAGGTCAACGGAGAGTGCAAAGACCTGATTACTCTGGCTCCCGGTTCGGATGTACCCACGAATGCCGATGGAGATCTTGCTTGGTACTTTCCATGCAACGCCTTTAATCAGGACGGCTCGTCGCCTGTGAACACCACGAACCCATATTACCTAGGATATGCTTGCCACACGACCGCCAAATCGAGAACTACCTTTTTCCACGACCTCAAGAAAGCCGGCGAGGTCTTTTTCACCTGGGATGATGTCAAAAACTCCAGCCGGAATCTGGTCGTGTATTCTGGGTCAGTTGTTGATCTGGATTTGCTGCGATGGTTCAACAAAAGCCAGGTTGTCTGGCCCAAACAATTCGACGATATGCGAGAGAGCGATCAGATCCGTGGTACAGACATTACTCACTTGCTACAATCTGGCCCCGACAAAAAAGTCGGCAAGTGTCTGACCCAAATCGCGAAAGTTGGCTCAGTCGACACCGAAACCGTGGGGTGTATAGCCTCAAAGGTCGTTCTCTACGTCTCCTTGGTCTTCATCCTGGCTATTGTTCTGGTTAAATTCTTCCTCGCCCTGGCCTTCCAGTGGTTCCTAGCTCGAAAGTTCGCGGCTGCGAAGACCTCCCAAACAGCAGATCCAAAGAAAAGGGCCCAGCAAATTGAGGACTGGGCAGACGATATTTACAGGCCTGCTCCGAAAATTACAGATCCTGCCAGCACGGTATCTGGATCTGATGGACGAACCAGCAAACGTGGAAGTCAGTTATTCCCTCAGACGTCCCGATTTACCAGTCCATATGCCGTAGAGCGAGTCGCGAAGACAAATCGACCACAACCAACCACTATGACAAGTCAAGCCTCGAATGCAAGGCTCGTTCAACCGGGAAGCGGAATCTACAAGACTGGCTATAATAGCAGTCAAAACACTTTGGATCTCAACTCTCGGATGAGCGTTGGCGCGAGCAGGTCCAGCCTACTCCTTTCTGGTCACGAAACCCGCTATTCCGTGGTAATGGACTCGCTTGGCGAAGCAGGTGCTCCTGTGGGTTTCATCCATGAGAATGTCGTGCCTCAGCCGCCTCCTGAGTGGCAACCCTTCGGCTATCCACTTGCCCATTGTATCTGCCTAGTCACCGCGTATTCTGAGGATGCAGCAGGTATCCGTACCACTCTCGATTCTGTTGCGACAACCGACTATCCAAACAGCCACAAAGCCATCTTGGTGATTTGTGACGGCCTCATCAAGGGCGCAGGTAACGACATCACCACACCTGAGATCGTACTTTCAATGATGGGTGACTGGGTCGTTATGCCTGAGGATGTCCAAGCGTTCTCCTACGTGGCCGTCTCAAGCGGCTCGAAACGACACAACATGGCCAAAGTATATGCTGGATTCTACGACTACGGTCGGGACTCCAAGATCGATCCCAGCAAGCAGCAACGTGTGCCCATGATGGTCATCGTCAAATGTGGGACACCTGAGGAAGCTGTGGCTAGCAAACCCGGCAATCGAGGCAAGCGTGATAGTCAAATCATTCTAATGTCCTTCCTTCAGAAGGTCATGTTCGACGAAAGAATGACCGAACTCGAATACGAAATGTTCAACGGACTTTGGAAAGTAACCGGCATGTCTCCGGACTTCTACGAGACGGTGCTCATGGTTGACGCCGACACCAAAGTGTACCCGGACAGTCTTACGCACATGATCTCAGCCATGGTGAAGGACCCCGAAATCATGGGCCTTTGCGGCGAAACCAAGATTGCGAACAAAAGCGAGTCGTGGGTGACCAAGATACAGGTGTTTGAGTACTTCATCTCGCACCATCTGTCGAAGTCGTTCGAGTCTGTCTTCGGCGGTGTCACCTGCTTGCCGGGATGTTTCTGCATGTACCGAATCAAGGCACCTAAAGGCGGACAGAACTACTGGGTCCCCATCCTGGCCAACCCGGATATTGTCGAACATTACTCGGAGAACGTCGTCGACACACTGCATAAGAAGAACCTTCTGCTGCTGGGCGAAGACAGATATCTGTCCACTCTCATGCTCAAGACCTTCCCGAAGCGCAAACAAGTATTCGTTCCCCAGGCAGTTTGCAAAACGACTGTCCCGAACCAGTTCAAAGTGCTGCTCTCCCAGCGCCGTCGTTGGATCAATTCTACCGTGCACAATCTCATGGAACTCGTGCTTGTGCGCGACTTGTGCGGCACGTTCTGCTTCAGCATGCAGTTTGTCGTGTTTATCGAGTTGATTGGCACACTGGTCCTACCGGCAGCTATCGCGTTCACATTTTACCTGGTCATCATTTCCATTGTGGCCAAACCCGTTCCGATCATTCCACTCATTCTGTTGGGCCTCATCCTCGGTCTTCCCGCAGTTCTCATCGTGTTGACAGCGCACAGCTGGTCCTATGTCGCCTGGATGGGGATCTACCTTCTCTCCCTGCCGATTTGGAACTTCGTCCTCCCAGCTTACGCTTACTGGAAGTTTGATGATTTCAGTTGGGGAGAGACTAGGAAAACGGCCGGGGAAACGAAGAAGACCGGCGGTCATGGTGAAGCAGAAGGCGAATTTGACAGCTCGAAGATTACCATGAGGAGGTGGGGCGACTTCGAAAAAGGTATGTTCTTCTATCACCCGGGCTTGTCGTACTGGCCACCCATTACTCTTGCCCGTAATTTGTTCTGGCAGGGATACTGACTTGAGATTCAGAGCGACGAGCACAAGCCAGCGGAGCCGGATGGGCACAGCACCCTCTTGCGCCTCCCTCGAGGGGCGGGGGTGCGATGACGGGCGACTACGCTTCGAGTCAGGGCGGATTCGAACCCTACCACGACTATTGAGGACTTTCGCGTGCATCTGACGATCTCCCGGGTTCAAGCTAGTGGGGTGGACCGGGCAGTTTTGACGTGTGATGACTTGAAATAAAAGCCATGAAAAAAGGATTGGGGCTTGCATCAGGCTCGATGCAGACACCTAGCATTTGTGACTACGCCGCCCGAGGGGCGCAATGATATAGAAGGATGTGCTGAACCGAAATCTGCGAGAGGCAGATGTAATGGCTGGCGGTTTGACAAGGCATAGCGTTGTGGTTCTCACCGGCATGGAATCTTACTCCATGGTAAAGGATGGATGGAGCGGCTGGCAAGACAATAGTCTAGAGATCCACCATATTCGATCTACATTAATTGTACTATCACACACCCTGACATATCCTGATCCGACGGAGTCAATCTGGACATGGGCCATAGTCAAGAGAAGTGAGGGAGAAGTGAGTGTTGACCACATCAGCTTCAGTGCCTCGCCGTATAGGAAACTACGGCACAGCATTAATGACCACTGGAGCGCGTCGCCGGCGTTTGTCACCCTTACAGTGCCGCCGCTCCAGACCAATGTCGATCTCGCACCAACTCACCCACGGCTCAGCCGCCACTCACCAGACACTCACCGGGCACTCACTTACTCGTACCCGCCTACTCATCGTGGACCGGCAGCTTCCCTTGCGTGATCGACTCCACTCCAGAAGCTTTACGCCAATCTGGCGGGTGTGCTTTCCCCGTCCCACGGTCCTTTCCTTCCCAACTGGAGCCCACGCAATTCTCCATCCTTCTGACCTTCAGTATTAATCCGTCTAGAAATCGAGCCAGGCGTCGAGCAGCTCGGCGTTTCTTGTCGCCCACTAAGTGCTGCGTCGGGTAGTGAGGTGATCCTCGTCGTCGATCAGGCCATGTGGTGAGCAGCTGGGTGATGGTACTCGCTGGCCGGGGCATGGTGGTAACAGCCCTCCCTTTCCAGCGTGTGAAAAACTCTCGCATGGGCGAGGCCCCGGACCATGTCTCCAGACCCAGCGAATGAACGGAACAACAGGCCGAAACGCAACAAGACAGAGTTAGCATGCGATACCTGTCGCAAGCGCAAGTCTCGCTGCGATGGAAGGCGACCGGCGTGTTCTCACTGTGAGAATCTGGGACTGGAATGTGTTTATCGACCTCCCATGACTAGTCTCGAGACGTAGGTATCTTGGACTCGGCTATCAGGTGAAGCATTTGTCTAACGTATCTACAGAGACACGTCCGTTCTTGCCCGCCTCTCGCACCTAGAGACACGCATGCAGGCAATTGATCAAGCTCGACTAGACTCGGCCGCGGCAACCCCTGCTCCAGAGCATTCAGTCATCAAGTCATGGCCAAAGCTTCCCGGCTTCCATCATGCCGCCGCGCACAAAATGTTTCATTATTGGTCGCAACTCCGACTCAATTTGAAGTTGAACTTGGCGCCGTTGAATTTTCTCCGCCAGTTAGACGACAACGACAAGACGCTGTTTACTCCAGATGTCGACAATCGCGCACCTCCAGAGATACCACTCTCCATTGTCATTAGAGGGATTGAGTCCATGTTCAAGAACATACATCGACTGCCGTTTGTGCTGCGGCACCTCTTCACCTATGGAGGACTGACCGACGAAGCTTGCCTTGACATGTTCAGGAAATACCTTGGGACATCTCCAGGGCATGACTTGACTCTTGTATTCAACACACAGTGCGCAGAGGAGCTCCTTCTTCAGACGGTTGCTCTCAAACATCTGGCGGCCGTAAACGCCGATCACAACCTGAGTCAGAAAGCAGATCTATCCTTCCGACACGTACTGCAGCACACGTTGGCCATGCAAGCACAGCAAAGCCCCCAAGCACTGCCCTTCAAGTTCTTATTCGTCATTATCCTCCTGTATCTGTATGGTAGGCCGTTTCATGCCTTGGGACTTTTACAAAGCTTCGAATCCCTCATCCACAATGCCTCGCTAAACGCTCAAGAAGATCTGTAAGTATGTCAGACGCCTCGCCTGCTGCTCTCGTTGACAACCTGCAGTGCGGCCAAGTCGCAATATGAAGCATGTCTACACCAATACTTTATTCTGGAAAGGCACGGTCCTATGTGTTGGCGTCGTGATGACATGCTTACCTATGCGCTAGTGACATCTTGACCGAAATAGATGGAATCCCGTCAGAACGATTGCACCACATTGCCGTCGCACTGGACCGCAATACAGTCACGAGACCTCCCAGCCTCTTGGAAAACGAACCAAGCGCGCCAACTACAGAAGACTATCAGTCGCAGGAGCTTCAAGCTCACTTGAGACTTAGGGGATACATGAACAATATCTTGGAGGATTTCTATGTTCTAGAACGTGCCTATTGCCGACCCGAGCATGTTGCCGGGGTCCTCCCTGAGATCGCCCGTCGCTTGGACCATTGGTATTGGACTCTTCCCGTGGACATGAGATTTCCGCGTCATCCTTCGGCCTTCGTTCTTGCGGCAAACAGTATGTCAGATCTGATGGTAGGTGTGGACGTTGCGTTTCTCGAGACGACTGCTTAGGCCTATAGGATGAACTGAAGCTCCGATATTACGCTGCGATCTTCCTCCTCAATCGTCCCCTTCTATACCACGCTCTGTACGCGGAATGCGAAAACGCCGTCACGTCATTCAGCACTGATAGCTCGAGACTGGACCCCTGGGTATACGAGTCTTGCCATAATTGTGTACAAATGGCCGTCATGATCGTTCTCCTCCATTCGAATCGGCATCAACGCAACCCGCACGAATACTTTGAAAACTGGTGCAACTTGCAGCATCTGATTGCGGCATATGCAATCATCCTACAGGTTCAGAGTTCCGCTCATATGTCAATCCTGCTTCAAGAGGGTTATGAGGCCGATCACCTCCTCGACGCCGCCGAAGCCGTTCTCGAACGCGGATTGAACAGACCCGCAAATATACGCGAGACATTGGCGATGCTCAGAAACGTCCGACAAAACTTTCAAAAGCATACTCCTCGCACGCCTTCATTAGGGAATACTCAAGTGACTTCGCCTGTATATTCAGTGACCAGCCATCAGAGTCAGCACAGCCATGATGCCCAGTCCCGTATGATAAACTGATTTGAGGCGCCGGTGACGTGCTCAGGATTGCACAGCAACACCTCAGCATGGCTTCACTCAGGTTCAAATGGCGGGAGTCTCAGATTTGGAAACGGAAATGGGCTTTGAAGAGATCAAGTTTCGCGGCCGAGTACAGTGGTATTCACATATGAGCGTATCATTGAGCCAGTGCTCTAGAATGCGGCAATGCTGGTGGAATCCGGAGTTGAAGTGTCCGTCCTGTATAGCCTTGGCGAAAATGTGTCGATAGTCCGGTTTTAGGGAGTGGAACTGCAGGGGGCCGAGAACCATGCTAGCCTTGCGCGGAACAGAAGTGTGTCAACTCCGAAAAACACGCTGCATGTCTGCTGCAACCCATGGTAGCCATGCCTTGTGAAACAGAGAGTCGCAATCCAAGTGAAGTGTCTTCACCATGTCGACAAAGGTGCGTCTCGTGTCTCCTGCACAGTCCGCATTCCTGGCAAGGATGAAGCATATCACTCTATTCCAGGTTCGCAAAATGGTCGAGAATGGCATTTGGACATTTTGTGGCATTTGCGATTTCCATGGTGGCTCTATGCTATGGAAGAGAGGGTCTGACTTATGCACCGCTCATGCTACCTCCATCGCAGCTAAGTACGTGTCCAGTCACAAACGAAGCACTGTCTCCGAGAAGGAAGATGATGCTGTCGGCTAGTTCATGCGGCTTTCCCATTCTTCCCATGGGCGTTGCACCCCCAAGTCTCTCTGCAACGTCTTTAAACTGTTTGAATGTTGCTCGTTGCATGCCAGACTCTGTGAGCCCTGTAACGTGGGATTCAACGTTAGCATGTGCTAGGTGCAGTTGCTTTAGGGAATATACCTGGTGCCAGTGCATTGACACGAATATCTTCCAGAGCCCAGTCCAGAGCCCATGTTCGCGTCAGCCCAATGACTGCGTGTTTCGCCGCGCTGTAGACAGCGAGACCTTTCACTGCTCGTAATCCTGCTCCACTGGACGTATTGACAATCACACCTCCCCCATTTTGTTTCTTGAATTGCCAGTATGCTTCAGTGCCGCAGTTCCAGACTCCTCCGAGGCACACCCCGAGGATACGGTTGTACTGCTCGTCGCCGACGATGCCGCCCTCATAAGGACAAATACCGGCGTTTGCAACCATTCCGTCGAGTCTGCCAAATTTTTGAACGATCTCCTGTACCCATCCATGCACTTCGTCTCTGGACGAAACGTCGACTTTGCTGAAGATGAGGTCTGGGGCGTCTTTGATCTCATCTGGCTGCTCGCTAACATCGGCAACCGCAATCTTCGCTTTGAGCAGAATCAACTTGTGTACAACACCAAGGCCAATGCCTGAAGCGCCGCCTGTAACGGCAATGACCTTGCCTTCAAGCGTATTCCGTTCCATGCCTGTTGATTGATGCTGCTGGATCTGTTCGGTCTGATCATTCCAGGACTTGGCACTTAAAACGATGGAGAAGGAAGCAATGTTATGTATCCCTACAATCCGACTCGTGAGTGGCACCAAGATCCACTTTCGGGGTGATATGTGACCTGTCGTGTTAACCCCGGGCTGATGTGTCGTTCGAAGAAGTCCATTGTAGTGTTTCCTCTCGGACTAAGCGGTACTCCCTCAATGGCCGAAAAGAGTATTGGCGCGAAAGGGGCATTGAAAGTCTTTCAACATCTCACTATAATACGGCTATGGCATTAGGCGGGCTGGCTACGCCTCCTATAACATGCAAAGGGGCACTCGTGAAGAAGAACGACCATCGCCTTTCCTGTTGGCAAAGCTTCGAGAGATCCTCCAGATTCCAGAGCTCGCCCAGCGGCATGCCAAAATGTACCAGGATCCATTCATGGAGCACCACTTTTGAACCATCTCCCCACGGAACAGGACAGACTTCGAAGCCCGGAGCATCGGTGGCAACGGCCGAGAGGTGCTTGTTCCAGAGCCAGCGCACTACTTCCATTGATTCCTCGACTCCGATGAAAGTCCCCTGTTCGATCACTTTGGTCCTCTCCTCCACCGATGCCGAGCCGTACCATTGGCCATAGCCCGTCCGGAGCAACAAGATATCGCCTTGTCTAAGCTCGATTCCAAAGTGTTCTGCCATTTTTTCAAGCTCGTCCACCGTAATGGCATGACTTGAGCCAGCTAACGCTGGGTCTCTGCCCGTCTCGCTGCGCCAAAGTGGATAGTCTAGAAGGATGGCCCGCCCAACAATGCCACCTCTTTGTAACCACTCTGTAAAAGGTCAGCATATCTTCGGCATCAAATACACCATGGCGGTCTTACTATGGGTGCCATTTCTTCCATTTCTCTTGCTCAAAACGTCCTCATGCTTGAGCCCATTATAATAAAACCCATCCTTCTGAGTGGCACAGTGCGTCATTCCATCCCATTGCGAGCTGCTCTGGGTATTGAAATGGAGTTCATCGTCGTAGACATACATGCCTACGAGAGGACGATAATCGATTATATTGTGCGCCAGTGAGCGACGACCGCCAATTCGTTCTGTGAAATGATCGAGTGGCATGTCTAGCGACGCTGACCTTCCACATTTGATCTCGCTTGCTGCTCGCTGAACGACGTCTGGAGTGAGGAGATTCAACGCTGCTAACGCATCAGCATTGGTACTTCATCAGAGGCTCCGGGGTTCTCTGCCTACTCCCAATCTCGTCATGGTCACCCCAGAGGCCCCAAGTGTTCCCCTGTGGGCGGCCATTGACAGTGGGAAGATCGTCAAAGTCCGGGATTGTCTTCATTGAGAGAGTCGAGTTACTGACGGTGTTGCAACTATAGAGCTCTCAGGGGCTGTTCACCGATGTACTGTAGTCTTCTGACAGTCACAGCACCAAGAGAGTGAAGTGCCTTCTTACCATGTACTTGGTAGTTCCAGATGAAGGTCGTAATAATCCGGGCAACTTTTGGGCCAAGCTCCGAGCGCCCAAATTTGGTGGGTCACGACGAACGCCGGACTTCCACACTCCTCCAGTTCTGAGGTTCTGCCGGGTAGGAGAAGGGGTACGAGCAGACGCCTCGGACTGCGGGTCGATTACGCACTTATCATAACCGGAGTATGATTAAGTACCTTGCTATCTAAGCCGCTGAGTTGTGCTCAACGAGCTTCGGTGGTCAGCATCAGAGTCGTCGTAGACGGAAAGTTCGCTGCCGTTTCTTACCACATTATGGAGTATACACTACGGACCTGTGTAGCCGCAGTCCTCAGCGGCTTGGTAAGTATCACTAAGCTTTGATGTGAAAGGGGTTGCTCACATGTGCTTCAGGTTGCTCACCTGAAATACCAAAAATGGGAACCCACACTCTTGTGAGTGTAACCAGCTGCTATTCACTGTACAGATTTACTGATTGAGATCAGGCAGTATCTTACGGAGCTGATGGCTCTGTCTGCTTGTGCTTTCACGATTCTCTTCCACTTCACGAATACTGTCAGTGGGAGCTTGGTGCTCAACTTACTATTTACGACCGTTCATCTTCTGGCTTTAGGGTAAGTGAGCCTCGACTACTAGAGGCAACGCACCTCTTCGGCCACATTACTGAGCTAGACTAGCTGCAGCATAGCAGTCTATAGACTATTTCTCCATCCTCTGAAAGAATATCCTGGACCCATGTTGGCCAAGCTCACCAAGTGGTATGGTCTTTATCTCGTCTCCTTTGGGAAGACATATCTCACCTTCCCCGAACTTCACGAGAAGTATGGGGACATTGTCCGCGTGGGCCCGAACGAGTTGTCATTCGTAGACCCAGATGCCGTGAAATATATCCATGGTTCACAAGCGAACAAACTCCAGAAGGGCCCAAACTATGACACGCGGCTCTGGGCGGATGGGACCAGCCTCGGAGATGAGAGAGATATTGCCCTTCACAGAGCGCGGCGCAAGGTCTGGGACAAAGGCCTTGCTATCAAAGCTATCACATCGTATGAGCCCAGGCTTATCAGGATCATCAACGCACTCAAGGGCAAGTTCACTCATTACGACGGTAATTACCCCCAAGCCCTGCTTGACGTTCCTTCGGCCACACACTAACATGAGGTGTCTACAGGGAAGGAAATTGATGCTGGAGCGTTCATCGACTTCTTCGGCTTCGATGCGATGGCAGACCTCGCTTTCAATGAGACATTCTCATTCATCGAGAAAGAGAGCGCCGGGGAGCTCGCTGAACTCGTCCGTAAAGGCCTGAAAATGACCGAATTGATCCGAAATGTACACTGGCTGGCAAAAATCTTCAAATACTTGCCCGTGGATCCAGAAGAAAAGGCAAAGACCATTCGTTTTGCAGAGACTTCAGTCCGGCATTTCGAAAAGAGGTTGGCCATGGGCACTAAGCCGACGGATTTGTTCACCTACCTGCTGGCTCAAGACGAAGAACATGGAAAGTAAGTTGAGGATCTCGTTGATGGATGCCATTTGAGGGAAAGGAAGTTTTAACGTTGGGATAGACTTAGCGAGAAGGATCTCCGATCAGATGCCCCAGTGATCATTGTTGCTGGCAGCGATACTACCGGGGTTTGCTTGAGGTAAATGCTTCGAACCACGCACTGAGTAGCGTCAACTGACCGTGCTGAATAGCTTCGTCTTCTATTTTGTTGCAAGGGACGCCGCCGTCCAAAAACGACTGCTCAAGGAGATCGACGAAGCGTGGGCTACTCATGGATCGTCTCTTGACGGCGGGAAGCTAGGTAACGTCCTCATCAATCCTGGAGTTTCGGCACATCCCTCACAGTTTTGGAATTTTTTTTCTGACTCAAAATTGGCAATAGGGCCTGAGAAAATGCCATATTTGAACGGCGTGATCAACGAATCTCTCCGGATGGTTCCACCTGCTCCGAATGGTAATCAACGCACAACACCCAAAGGTGGCTGTGTGATCAATGGCAAATACCTGCCTGAGAACACCCAGGTCTACTCGCAGCCAACATTTATGGCCCACGACCCCCGTAGTTTCACAGACCCAAAGACCTTCGTCCCCGAGCGCTGGATCGACGAGGAGCGTGACCCAACATGGGTCCACAACACGCGCTCCTTCATTCCCTTCAGTGCGGGTCAATTCATCTGCCCGGGGAAAGCACTGGCCTATCTGGAGATGAGGTTGCTGCTGGCACATGTGTTCAAAGATTTCGAATTCGAGATGTCGTCTGCGTTTGACCATGTCGGATTCTGGGGCGGCCTGCAAAGCTACATGGGGTACATGAAGCCTCCGATTCCATTGACTGTTCGCAAGAGGCACACCATGGATTTGCCAAATTGAAGTCGATGATGTTGGAGTGAGTGGGAGGAGGCAGGACTGATACATTCTTCTAGTGTTTCATGTCCTCAACATATAATGTCATGTATGGCCTTCTTTTGTTGTACTGGTTCCATGGTTCAAGATATGACCCCGTAGCAACTCAGAAACGACCCTCTACATAGCCTACCCTTCCTTCAATACAAAGCAGTACTGATAGTCGCGTGACAGTATGATTCAGCCTGATAATGCCACGAGTAATGAAAGACTGCCTACTTCAACAAGAGAATCTTCGGCTGCAAGATCGCCCTCACTAAAATCTCTCACCATTCCATGCCCCCCCAGCGTTCTATGACCTCTCGTTGTACGCCATTCTCTGACTGTTCTATCCTAATTTATATTTGCATAGAGTCGAAAACAGACTCAGCCACAAACAGTCCTATACGTCCTTTTTGTTCGCCGCATCATCCTCTTTTGAAAAACGGCGTTCTCCTAGCAAACTGAAACGACTTTCGTGTTCAAGACCAACACATTTATCGCGGCAATTCTCTTGTTCCTCTAATCTATGCTAATGTGCAAGAGTGATGGGCTACGTCAAACATCAAAATGTCGCTGTTCGTCCTTGCCATCGACCAAGCCCATGTACCAAGTCAGATCTCTCCCGTCAAGGTCGCGTGTGGAGAATCCATTTCCCAGCCAGTACCACACATTCCGGTTTCGATATTGGATGTCGTAGTCCTCGTATCGAGGAGTCTCGATGAGTTCCATACTGGAGCGATGGTTTCCATATTAGTACATTGCTCATCGAGCCTTTTCGCTCCAATTTCTCGGGTTGAGCTCAAGCTTACTACTGAGTTCTCGTGCCGGGATGCAGCATCACCTTGCCGCCCAGCTTTCCGCCTTTGAACCAGCTTCGGCAGTTGCCAGACCACACCGTGCGGTTGTGATACACGTCTGTGTGCTCCTGGTAGTCCAGCGCGACGCCCATCTTTGGTGTGTAGCTTTTGATGTTCTCGAGCTGCAATTTCGTGATCATGTGCGCAAAGTAATCGGCCATTTTCTCGATCATGCAGAGCGCACTGCCTTGACCAAGCGGGCCGTACGGGCCGTAGAATGTGAAATAATTAGGCATGGACGGAGCTGACAGGCCCAAGTAAGAAATCGGATTCTCTCGGTACTGGTCTTGCAGGTTGTTTCCGTGGGCGATGATGGGAAACCGTGGTACCCAGGTCGTGTTGAAGCCGGTGGCCAGGATGATCACATCTACCTCGTGCTCGTTGCCTTCGGGGTCGAGAAATCCCTGCTCGACAATGGTCTTCAGCGGACTCGTGAACGTGGTTACGTTGGGAGAAGTCAAGGCTTCGAGAAACCCATTTCCAGGCCTGTTTACGACAAAATTAGAGACGGGGTGGAAGGGAATGGCTCGGCCGCTCAACTCACGTTGGTCTCTTGCAGCCAACTGGGAAGTCCTTGGGAATCAGTCTGTCGATGAGATCTGCGCGATCTCCTAGTTTATCCACCATTTCTTGCCTCGCCATCTGGACGAAAAGATTCAGTCTGTTGCCGGGACATTAAGGAGCAGTAAAGGCCGATGTTTACCTTCTCTAACCCTTTCGCTTCGGGCGTGTTCTTGTGGAAGGCCATGAATCCTTCTTGAAGCTGGGTTTCGACCATTTTGCAGTACTTCAGATAGTATTCCGGATCGCGCCTAAACTTGTCCTTCTGTTCTTCAGAGTCTTTCGTCATGGTCAGCACTGGCTCTCCCATTAGATGACCGCACGACCTACATCTAAAGTTCCGTCCACCTGGTCCTGAGTATTTCGGGGCAAACCCAGCAGTAGTCCAAGTAGGAGTGCTGATCCAAGTGTACAGCCTTTCGACTTGAGACTGGATTTTGGCGATGATCTGAACTCCACTAGAACCTATACCTACGACGGCAACTCGTTTTTGGGCCAAGTCCAGTCCTTCAGGGTAGGCGGCTGAATGAACGAGTATTCCTTTATAATCCTTGAGTCCGTCTATCTTGGGCCATTCCCAGTAGCTGATCCTGTCAGAGAAATAGAGAGTATGAATACAAGGCCGCGTCGCTGAACTCACTTGAGAGGACCTCCGGCATTAAGGAAGATGTCGCACGACTGGGTGGATTGATCACCAGAGTCCAGATCCGTCACAGTTATCTGCCACTGACCATCGGCGTCGTCCCACTCGGCACGATCTACTCGGTGTCGAAGCTTGATATACTTCCACAGATCATATTTGTCGACGATGCCCTTGAAGTAGTCGAAAATTTCCGCGCTCTCCGAGTAGTATTGACTCCATATGTGGGGCTCCCATGTGAACTGGTAGCTCACCGAAGGAATGTCGCAAGCACATCCTCTGCACGTCGCCTCCTGGTCAGCAAACGTCTTCGAGGAGACACTTAGTGGGCACATACGGGTAGCGATTCTCCAGCCACGTGCCGCCAACGTCCGAGTTCTTGTCATATATCTGCAGTTCAACGTTCTGCATCTGATCTTGGACCAGCTTCGCCCAATTGATCCCAGAGGCACCGGCGCCGAGACATATTATCTTGATGGGACGCAATAGGCCCGAAGGAGCTTCGTTGATGGCATAGCCTTTGTCGTTCGTGTTGATCCAGCCATACTTGATCGCCAGGTCCTCTGAAGAGGTGGGAAAGGTAGGCTTTGCGTGACTAGTACCTTGAGGAAAAACCATGATGCATGGCCAACAAGATTCTTGGGGGGTGAAATGGTAGAATAGGCAGTGATTCCTTTCAAGTCAATATTCCTTAGGCTGAGCGTGTCAAAGTATACCGCGGGACCACTACCAGGGGCGGTGTCTCAAGCATAGGTGAATAACATTTCACCTATAGCTCCCTCGGCTCAGGGGCACTCCATTAAGACTATGAGACTCTGGTACCAGCAGCAAGCGAGCCGAAGCCTTCAGGAGTAACAAATCGGACTTCGTCCAGAAGTACTCGGGTCGGAGAAGGTCGAAGGCCCTCACCAATTGCATGAATTCGGGTAGCGTACGCTGCCTCAGGGAAAGCGACGAAAGTCCGATGTCTACGCCGTCGCCGTGCCGGTCACTTGGGGACAACCTTTTTGAGTTCTGGTTGCGGCCCTCAAACTCCGGTCTCATATAGAAGGAGCAGAGTCTACCATCTGGGGACCTGGGGACCCCACACAATCACCCAAATGGTGAGATCTCGGAGTTCGTCCAGCGTCGGTTCTGCAGGTACCATAAGAGCAACCTGCTGGCATCGTGCATGTCGCGAACTTGTATCGGCTTTGAGCGTTGCTATCCTTTTGAGAGCAAGATCTACAGGCGAACAGTTTTTCCACGGCCATAGAGAACCGACTTCTACAATGGCAACACCGAAGGAAGGCATCCCAGCTAGTCATAGCGAACATGTCCTGCCATCCAGCAAAGCCAAAGACAAGTTTAGTTTCTACAACTATTTCATCATTACCTGCGTTTCGTGCACCTCCTTGGCCACTGGGATGGTGAACGGCATGATCAATACGACCTTGGGGCAACCAAGCTTCTTGATCTACTTCGGTTTCCTGCAGCAGACAAAGTCAAACACTCCGTTGATCGGAACCATCCTCGGCGTCTTCTTCGCCTGCGCCTTGTTTGGCTGTGCTTGGGCTGCGTATGCTTCGGACAAGCTTGGGCGAAAGAAGACTGTGCTTATTGCCGCCATCATCTCGATCGTCAGCACCGCTCTTGTCGCCGGAAGCGTCCACATCGCAATGTTGATCATTTTCAGGTACGCCGTCATTGGCATCGGACGAAGAGGTGTTTTGAAACTTACCTTTTCTAGAGGATGTTCCGGCTTTGCCTCTGGCGCCCTCATGTCGGTCGGCTCACTCTTGCAAAGCGAGCTGGCCCCTCCAAAATATCGTGGTCTCATGGTGGGCTTGGTCGCTGTGATGATCTCGGTCGGCTACGTATTTGCAAACTGGATTGGCGTTGCATTCTATTTCGTGCAGGCGGGCGGTGCGCAGTGGCGGATTCCATTCGCCATCTGTGCCCTTCCATCCTTTTTGACCATCTCGCTACTGCCCCTGATACCGGAGTCTCCACGATGGCTGGTGATGCAAGGGCGAACAAACGATGCCCGAGACGCCATCCTCAAGCTCCACGGCCACACTTCCAGCGAGAGCCGTGAGTTTGCAGAGCTTGAAATCAAGCAAATGGTCGACCAGATTTCCTTTGAGCAGGACAACAAAATGGGTTGGTGGGCGTTGTGCACGTCCAAACGGTACCGCAGGCGCTTCATTCTCACCGTGGTCACCCAAAGCATGAGTCAAGTGGGTCATTCATTCATGTCCTACCAAGGCTCTGTGGCTATCTTGACTAACGCTTCACAGTCGGCCGGTATCGTTGTGGTCGCGAGCTATGGCCCAACAATATATGCAAGCCTTGGCTTCGGCACCGTTGGCCAGCTCTCAATCACCGCTGGCTACGTTACGTTCGGAGCTCTAACTGCCGGAATCGGTACACTCTTCATTGATGTCGTTGGACGTGTACGTTTGCTGGCTATTGGCACGGCGATCCAAGTCGCCCTCATTGTCATTGTGACTCCTCTGATTGTCAAATATGCCGGCTCGGGGCAGCTGGGCCCCCAGCGAGCCATCGTGGCCCTCTTTTATATCTTCGAATTAGGCTACTGCATGTTTGTCGAGGGAGCATCTTACACGTACGTATCTGAGATGTGGCCTGCTCATCTTAGAGCGAAAGGCAGTGCCCTCGGTGTCGCCAGCATCTACCTGTTGGATACAATCTATGTGGAGTGAGTGGACCCCCCAGGCAGGATGGATCATTATCACGAGCGGGAATCTGACAACATACTCATAGGGCTTCACTTTATGCGTTTGTATCAATTGGCTGGAAGTATTACCTCGTCTTCATTGTCGTGGGTACATTCTTCCTCATAGTATTCCTTCTTCTGGCCAAAGAGACGAAAGGGAAACCTTTGGAAGAGATAGCGGGTCTTTTTGGAGACACAGTCGTAGCGACGACAATGACCGAGCTGATCCGTACTCACGATGCTGAGATTGAGTCTACTGTGGATGATACGATGGTCAATTGAATTTAGATGGCGGCCAGGGCACTGGCGGGATGAGTTCTGGCCGTACATGACCAGAACTACTATCCTAACCCAGTGGGAGGGGCAACGAACAGCAGCGAAGCGCAAAAGTAGCGCCATCCTTCAAACCATCGTCAAACCTTTTGCAGTACACAGCAAATGCTGATCCGCGATTGCGAACCTGGGCTGCGAGCTTTGGATCGTTGCTGGAGTGGTGTGGTGCACGCCCTGCATTGTCCTATATGAATCGAGTCCCTTTTCCCAGAAGTCAAGGTTTAGTTTTCCGTGGAAGTGACAAACTCCGGTGAAGGATGCGGGCACCGGAAAAGCAATACTATGGTAACACGGAGCTTTGCCGTGTGCCGAATACGAGATGTTGACTCCGCCGCACAGGACAACAGGACTCGCCTACATATGTTAATTACTGCCTACGTGGCGAGTTCGGGAAATGGAGAATTGTACATAGGGACTATGATCAAGGCTTTTTGCTGCCAACAGCTCTTCAAAGATGGCCTTGGCCCTCACCCTCTTCCCATTCATACCACAGGCGAGGCCAAGACAAATTACTTCAAAGGCCGTGCGACAGCATACGGGTTGGAGATGTTGAAGAAACTTGGTTAAAGAGGCAGTCTGGGATGAATGAAAGGAGAGCGGATCTGGCGTGTTATGTGAACGAGTCCAATTGACGACGATCAGGAGGCCACGCTGTGATTGTCGATGTGTTACCTGAAGTCGAGCTTATCGGACACTATCTAGATCGGTCAGACAGTCGTCGGCGTTCCGAAGACTATAGATTGAATGATCCTGCAATGTCGGCCGCCAGTCTCAGCATTTGCGACTCATCCGCATCAATGTAACTTTGTACGGAGGGCTGATCGGATCCATTGGCTTCGTCCGTGAAAGACTTCTGGCACAATTCGAAATGAAGCAGCGCCGCACATATCAGCCGACCAAACCGCGAAATGTGCTCCAACCCAATCTTTCGGCGCAACAGTCCTCTCAGGGTCGCGCGGAATGGAAGTGGAACTGGCGGGTTGAACGACCATGGGAAACAGGAGGACCATGCCGCCGTATGCTGCGCCTCCCAAAGCGCGTCCTCGCAAGGCAGTTGTAAGTCGAAGACCTTCGGCTGATGCAGGTATCGTCTACGAAGATAAGCGGCGGCAATGTAATTGCAGGTCTCCAAAACTGGTCAGCCATTGTCATGTTGAGCCATGAGACAGAAGGAGTGGACGGTACTTACCAAATGAGCCCAGGCAAGCCGCCTCCAGACTTCTTCTTTGAGCCATGCACGCCATCGCTCCTGTAATTTCGTCTCGTCCGTATGTTTGATCTGATCATGGCACGCTTGAAGCGCCCTCTGGCTCCGGTTTGTGTTCGATTCTGACTTTAAGCTCCAATTCTCCGTACCTTGCTGCTTAAAGAGCCCAATACTGTCGAGATAGGATATATTCGCATCAAGGCAGGATGCCAGCACTTGCGCCCGGTCGTGTTTTTGACTACGCGTGGCGTGACAGAGAAGAATGCATACCGCCGCAAACGTCGGCCCGTTAGGATGATGATTGCTTTCATCATGAGCACTCAAAGCCTGTAGCAGATCGCACAGCTTAAGAAATCCATATTGATGAAACTGGCGTCCTTTCAGAGTGCCGGAGTAATTTGCTCCCACCGTGGTGACTATAGCAGCGATCAATGGAGGACAAGACAGTGGCCGCACGAATTTGCGATGAAGGATAGGGCAGTGCTACGATTTGAAACCCATCAGCCTGCAAAGCGGCGAGATCTAGATGATAGGTCACTTACCTGGTCAAAGTGCGCGAAATAAAGGTTCCAAAAGTCGAGAAGTTGGCCTGCGCATGAGAATGTCGCCGACCCTTCGATTGCTGGTAAAACCTGGTCAACAGAATCCCCTCCCAACAATTGGTGTATTTTGAGAGCCAGGTCCTCCTCATGTTTGGCGGTGATTATGACAGCAGTGTCGGATTCTGAATCATTCTCTTCACAGATAGATGCAACAATATCTTCTTGAACACTTCTTTGGACCGTCGATAGGCGGGCGAGCCTTGACTTCCCGTTGATAACCGAGCCTCGTTGCACCGTAGGCTGTTCGTTTGAAGCTGGATAGATGTGGTCCGCGGATGTGATGGTACCCTGAGGATATGTTGACCTTGTAGTTGTGTCTTCGGAGGCCCAGAAACCAGTACCGACAGATCCAAAGATGAACTTGGTTCCGTCTTTGGTGGCACCACTCGTTACTGTTGGGCTTTGAGGTGAAACCACGAAATCCGCAAATGATGCTTCAGGCAAATCTGGTAAATGAGCGTCTGGCCATGCCGGAGGGGTGAGCTCAACAGGCGGGCATTCTCCAATCTCATAAAGCACTTCGGGGTGCCCCGAATTTCTGTGGCCTGAGTTTAGGTCTTCTATACCGGGCGGAGATCGTGTCGTCGTGCGAGCATTCTGTGTGACCGGCGTGATGGCAGCGTGATCTTCGTGGGGTTGACAATCTTGCGACAAGATGACACCGTTCTCACTGCCATGCTGATCCATGTCGTCAAGATTTTCAAGGGAACCCATGGATGGATAAATCTGTAATGAAACACACACTGTTCAGGACTTCTGGACCAAATAGACACAATCCGTGGAGAGTCAACCTACCAAGTCCATATCATCCATCTCATTAAGAAACCCAGCATTCAGAAGAAAGGCCCTCTTGCTTGAGTCAGCATAAGAGTGATGAACGAAAACAAGCGGCCAACCTCATCGCTCGCCTCATCGATCCAAGCCGTAGTCGCAGGGCGATCAAGCTCTTTTCTCTTCCTTCCAAGATTCCGTCTTGCCCGTTTCCGAGACAAGGCAGTCGTGTCTTCCCTGCCCGCCTGCTGGATATTTGACTCGGTCGACTGGCTGCTCAGGACTTCGAACCGATACTGGCAATGTAACCCGCTCTTCTTGCATTGGTCACAGGTTGCCTCTCGCGAGCACTTCACCTTGTGTCTATACGAGTCAGCGAGAATTGAGTAGGAAGTGCTCTCCGTCGTATCGGCTTACAGTGCGCAGCGGAGACAGCTCTTCCGTCGCGTCTGGGGTCGCATTCTGTCGGACGAGGCTTCTCCATGTTGATGGCGAACATGGCGTCTGAGAACATCGCGTCGGGCAAAGGATTTGGCACAGATTTGACATATGTGAGCTGTAGCAGCGACGCCTGTAGACTCATGGCCGAGTGCATACTCGGAATCAATCGCAATCAGTGAATCCGTCATGATGATCCGCCAAATTGCTGAACTCTTCAACGAACAATTGTGTGATAAAAAGGCAGCCCGAGGGCCACGAGCACAGGTGAAGTAGAGAGTTCAGCGATCGGTTAGGTGTGGCAGACAGCAATGGAGTCTCGAGACTCGAGGAGCGAACAGAAACCCCGCCACCCAGGCCGCTAAATGGGAGTTCGGTATCCATTCCCTTGGCCCTGAATCCTGGGGACAGACTTTCTGCCAATAGCCCGACCCCTCAAACTCCGGGGAGCTAGAAAAGCATTATTGAGCACCTATCTTGCTGGAAGCGTGGGTCGTGATCCAGTCAAAGAGCCCAGTAGCTGGTGGGCCGGGCACAATCGGGGGTGCCATTGGCTTCCAGCCACGCATTAGGCGTAGAGTCAAGCCCGCTTGCAAATGTGCTTCACCAGGCTTACCGTCCAGGTCCTGTCCCCGCGTGATATTTGCGACCTAGGACTAAGAACAGAGGACTTATCTACGAGTATGATGGCCCCGGATGCCATCCTTACTCAACCAGTGGCTGGCTGGAGATGACTGGGGCAGTCTCTACGCTCTTAGACAGGTCTAGGCTGGACATAGCTACCGCTGTTTCTGTACTACCCTCATCTACCGGGTAGGCGGCAGGCTATGATTTCCTTGTTGTTCCCGCACTCTCCAGCACCCTGCCGCTCGGGCGCTCTTTAGCCTTTAGGCGATCTCTCAGCCCGGGGCACGCCACCATTGGTAAGGAACCCGAGTCACGTCAAGGGATCAAGGTCTTGTTCAGATTCGAGGTCCTGCAGAATTCTTACAAATCTGGAGGTGGAACCGATCTTGGTGTTTGCTGGCGATACATGGGCAAGGCATTGTAGCCGACAGGACGTCTATCAACTCGCTGATTCTGAAGAATGGCGCGAAGAGGAAGCACCACCGCGCTGGAAGAACGAAATCGCGAGCTCGCCGAATCTCTCTTCGTGGCTCGACAGAAGGTCTCTGAGGTCTCGAGTACCCTCCGGCAGCTCACTGAGTATCTTGAGCAAACGTCCAAGCAACCTGCATACGCATCTGCATTGGGCTACACATCGCCCTTTCCAGTGAATGTTTTCTCTAAATGTAAGAGCGCAACACTTGTTGTTAGCTTCAGCGTTGGATTTGCGCTAGACTCACGTGGGATCAGCTTCCAATGATGCGAATCGTTTGGTTACGGATGGGTTATCAAGCCCAGGTCCTCTATCGAACCTGTTCGTTGATCATGACAACTCCCAGCCTGAAACAACTACAAATCTCGACCAGACCACCCAGGTGGCTTCTCAGTTGATGCCGTTGTCTCCAGGGTTGGACGCTTCTCCCCAGAACGACAACGGCTCACACAGCTACTTCAACGAGTGTGCAGTCGGGACACCATCCGATGCTTGCTTGGAAATTCTCTACCATGAAGGAATTGTCCGCCAAATACGAATACAAGAGCTGGCCCAGGATCCAGCCAATTGCCAAAGGTGAGAGACACACTTCCTTTGCATCGTGAAATCCACATGCTTTGCGGGTCAATATGAGGTATACAGGTTTGTTAATGCAAGCCCAGCCTTGACAGCCTTGTAGCCCGGCTGCTCCATGCCCTGGGGTCCTCTGGGAAATGGGAACGCCTCACATATTTCTGCAACATCACCAACGGTTGGGATAAGTTGGGCCCCATCACACGATGGCGAATCGAACCCACAGCTAAGCACTACATGGCACTGCCTCTATGCTGGCGTCCAACGAATCTGCAGTTGACTCGGCACCATTGGCCCATCGTCGACTGGATACCTTACCCCAAGATACGGGACGAACTCATCCTGCAACCAAACAAGTACGACTTGAACAGAGTCTGCGTTGAGCTCAACACCAGCTTCTGTTTGGAGATGAAGGTCGCCGATGCATATCCCGAAGCCACACAAGCCACTGGTAATGGAACGTCTTTCCGAGCAACACAGCCAAGGCTCAGGCAGCAGGATGTGGTCTACGTTCTCCTGCAAGAATATGTCGATCATCTCACCAACACAAACAGTAGCCATGCGGCTGACGTTCATATCAACGAGAACATCCTGACACACTTGTTGCTGGCTTTCCGACAAGACGAAAACCCGTTCAGATTACATTCCAAGTTCTTCGAACAGTTTCCGAACCTGAGGAGCGACCTTTACATGGCTCATGGGGAACAGGTCTCAATCTTTGGCGACTAACGGTGGCGAAACGGTTGAGAAGAGTCTTTCGTGCGTCCTGGTGGTCTACACTAAGACAGGCTTGCTGGAAGTTGGTGTCTGGAGCCGAGTTTGTAATTCCGTGGAACTGATCCATGGAGAGTTTCCCCGGATTTGCGGTCCATCTGCCGAGGCATGCTTGGGTGTGGGGTCTCTCTGTCCTCTCAGGGCTCCTTCACGGTCCCCTCGCGAGACATGGACGGTCTAGACGTTGGAGACCACGCCAGGTAACGCGAAACGAGGCCATTCGTGACTCGCGGGGCGTAGCATGCAGTGGCAGTCATGGATGGGGACGCCATAAGACTATCTATGGCTCGACAGGCCAGAGGCGTATGTCGGTATAAAGAGGCAGGGAGCTGACTACCTGAGTCGTACTGCGGGCCTCCGTTGCCATGATAGATGGTTTGGGCTCGCAAGAGTCCTCACGGGTCGGAGCGGCAGTAAAGTGGTCTCGTCCTAGACGGCGGAAGCATGATGCTGTATGGTTAAGGAGTAAACAGGGAGTCAGTCACCTAGGCAGGTCTGGACCCTTTTCTCAACGGTCATGCACTTCACAGGCCAGATGTCACTCGGAGAACCGCAAGTTGGAGCCGAGAGACGCTGAGATGCCCCGTGCACCTCGACTCCCGACGGGGGATGGTCCGAGATGGATGGATGTCATCCTCCTGTTCTTCCGAAATGGGTTTATTGAGACCTGATTGCTTCCTCTCTCGCTTTATCAGCCAACCGCTCCCAGAATCTGGTTTCGGGAGCATGGCTGGGTCTGGGTCCACGTGTGAATATCCACGCCAATACCTTTCCATTCGGAAATACCGACATTGGGAACTGGCTGGCCCTCAACGTTCCCCGATGCTTCACCGCGCCACCATATTGAAGCTCCCGCTTGATTGATATGCCAATAGTACGGAGTAGGATTGCCATACCAGCTGGGCGAAGCCAAGCGAGGCACTGCGCCTTTGGTTGGGCCTCGCGCCCTCCCAGAGATCATGGTCACCAGATGAGGAGGGTGACAGTCGTCCGAAAGTATCTCCGGGGGGGCCAGCCAAACCAGCTCCTATATCTTCGTCGACTTATACATTTTCAGTGAGAGCGCTGCTGGTCCTCTCCCCTCCCATTCCCCGGGCAGAAGCCCCTGGTTGGGGACAGGAAAATCATTTACTCAAGAACAGTCTTTCTCGTCGTTCGCCACCTATTGTGTTTTCCTCCGCCATTCACAAAGCCAAGCGTACGTCCTCATCAAGACGAGAGCACCAGAAAGAGAGTCGGTAGATTCGCCGTACAAGTACGCGTCGCTACTAAGATTGCATCTAACATAATCTCACGGCACTCATGAGCCCGGCTATGAAAGGGCACCAGGCAAAGTTCCACCGTCGCTGTTCTCCTCTCGAAGGATATCAGATCCTGTCTGGGTTTGGGTACGGCGAGCAGGTAAAGGACGAATTCGCAAGGCGCGAGGCTGCTGCATAGTAGACAATCACCAGCCATTCGCGAGCATCGACACCGTCTAATCTTCACCCGTGGTCGGTTTCTAGTCCACAACACCCGCGAAAGGCATTGACTAATAGTTTCTCTGCAAGACTTCGTTCAGCCAGCCGTTCCCTTGTGGCCTCTGGCGACTCCCTGGGACAGGTCTAGGCATCACTGTCAACGCACGCGCGATGTCGTCGTCCAAAGGATGCAACAGCAAGGACGAGATAAACAACCAGCTACCAGCGTGCTCACTCAGGAATGTCCCGCAGAGTGCAGGTCCGACAGGGGAGTTTCTTCTGGCGAGTCAACCGGGTGAGCCAGGTGGCAGTGCCCTATCTACAGATCTGGCTGTCCGTTGCGCGAAGACTGCATAATCTCCCTGACAACCTTCCACCAACTCCAGGGTGCCGTTCCGACGAAGCGCGTATCTCTCGTCTCCGTTCACATGGCCTCCGGTGAGGATGTCTCATCGATTGGAGACTGGTAATCGATCTCAAATGCAGGAAGAGAATTCTTTCCTAGGCCGGCTCTGCACTAGAGGCAGGCTTAGGCCCTATTGTCCCCTGCCCAGGCATTGTTCCAACCCATTCCCCGCGCCGGGCTACCGGCCTAGGGGCGACCTAATCGGCGGCGGCTTTGCAGCTGGCCGTCCGGTATCACCTCAAACGCCTGTCACTGCCGAAAGTCAAACAACACACGATCCAATGACGCCACGGTAGTCTGCAGACATCTAGGGTTCGCCAGGCGCGGAATGGCGAACGTTGGAAGCAGCGGTGACTGTACCTCGTACTTGTAGACCTTGTCTCTTGCTTCACCAACACGCCAGCGACTGGGCCTGCCTATCACATAATTGACAACGATGATCCTGCCGATAGACTCTTGTCCATCTTGGCTCTGCTTGTCTGTCCCGGCCAGCTGAGGAGCTGGGAAGCATGAAGACGCAAATGTCCAACATCAAATGGGGCCAGCACCGATGGGCTCTCTTCTTCTGTACCGTCTCCAGCGTCGGCGCACTTTGCTACGGCTACGACCAGATATATTACACCGGTGTCCTGGGCATGAAGAGATTCGTGCACGACTACGGCACCACCCACGACAAGGACGGGAACATCGCGTTGACGACGAGCTTCATCTCGCTGACGGCGTCGATCATCTACGTGGGCGAGCTCGTCGGCGCCCTCGTCTCCGCCCCCATCAACGAGTACTTTGGCAGAAAGGGAGTCTTCCTGTGCGCTTCGGTGTGCATCGTTGCCGGCGCCGTCACGCAGTGCGCCGACCAGGGCTCGATGGGAGTCATTTGCCTCGGCCGCACACTCATCGGGCTGGGGATCGGCCAATTCACGGTCACCTGTCTGCTGTACATCGGCGAGGTGGCGCCTCAGGCGATCCGGGGTCCCGCCTTGATGATGTTCCAGTTCATGCAGTCCTGTTCCCAGCTGGTCGGATCGGGCATTACCAAGGGCACAGAATCGATCGGGTCGACGGGCTCCTATCGGATACCCATGGGGCTCCTCGCCTTGCTGCCCCTCCTCATGCTCGTCGGCCTGTGGTTCATCCCCGAGTCTCCGGTCTGGTACATCCGACGCGGCCGGCCAGACAGGGCCAGGGGAGCGCTGGTCAAGATCAACCGCGGCCTTGCCGGCTACACTCCCGACGACGACATCAAAGCCATGGTGCACATGGTCGAAACCGAGCGACTCCGCGAGGCAAGTTCGTCGTGGCTATCGCTGCTGAAGGACCCGATCGAACGACGGAAACTCATCTACTCGTGTGGCGCAATGGTCGCGCAGCAGATCAACGGCATCCAATTCTTCTACTCGTACGGCGTGGTGTTCGCTCAATCCATCGGCATCAAACAGGCCTTCACCATCTCGCTGATCACCAACACGCTCCAAGTCGTGGCCGTCGGCGTCTCCGTCGCCCTCGGCAACAAGGTCCTGCGAAGGGGTAATCTCCTGGCCACGTCCATCATGATGCTCCTCGCATACCTCATCATCGGCGGGCTCGGCGCCGGGCCCTACACCAAGACCGGCTACAGCACGGCCATCGTGGTCATCTCGTACATGATCATCGTGGCGTTCAACTTCGGCCACGGGCCCCTCGCGTTCACCATCGCCTCGGAGATGGCGGTCGGGCGCAACCGCAACAAGATCATGAGTGCGTCCATCGTGTCCTTCTTCTTCACCGTGTGGGCCATCGCCTTTACGAGCCCGTACATCTACTACGACGGCGGGCTGGGCCCGATGCTGGGCTTCGTGTACGCGGGCACCACGTGCGTCACGCTCGTCTACGTCTGGTCCTGCGTCGGCGAGACCACGGGCCGCAGCCACCTGGAGCTGGAGCTGTTCTTCCAGGAGCAGATCCCCGTGCAGAAGTGGCGGCACCATCGATTCAGCGCGCTCGATCTCGTCCACCAGGCCGAACGGGAGCGGGAGGCCATTGCGAGCAGCAGTGTCGAGGAAGTGAGCAGAGACAGCGAAGGCACGGTAGTGGAAACGTTGACCGAGATGGCCGGCGCGAAATCCGACAGGGTGCGTGAGCGGATCAGCCAGCGCAGCAGCACGCCTGCTGCTAGCGAGGAGAATGGTGATATCCAAGAGAAGGAAACGGTCTGAATCCCTCCGATCGTCTATCATTTTGGTTCGAAAAGCGGGCGTTCATTATCCTCAGTCGTGAGTTGTCGTTGTTGTTCCTAAGCGAGCGTGCCACCCGCGTGACTACATACTGCCGACCTGCCCAGCTGTGAATCCTTTTCACATTGACACGACATGACATGACAAAAGCGATGCATTTCATAGATATACACGATATATATACCCTTTGATGATACGGGCGGGGAAAAAGCAAAGGGCAAAGGACGCATACGGACGGTTCTGGATGAACAGGGACAAAAAGCTCCTTCAGGTGAGTAGGTGAGTGGGTGAGTGAATAAGGAGTCGAGGGAGAATAAGGTCGGAATGGAACTATACTACTGTCCTTCTATACTTGACGAGACAAAGACATGGCGGCATGAACACGAGCAGTCCATACTCTATACCGGCTATCCATACTCTATCCTATACTCTGACAATTCATCAGTTATGGACATAGATGAGAAGTCCATACTCTATCCTATACTCTGGCAATTCATCAGTTATGGATACGGATGAGAAGTCATCCTCTTTACGACGACACTGACACAGAAATTCCCTCTCCTTTGCTTCCTACAGTGTTTCGTACGACGATCAAGGAATCACTTCAAGTACATCTGTTTGGTCTCCGCTCTCCATACGCCGTCACTGTATCCAAGCCATTTATGGCGTGGCTGCCAGGGGTTACTATATCCGTGTATTCTCACTCTTACTCTGTGTCGTCTACACACGGTACACTATGCATATGCGTATATACAGTGTCGAACCGAGTATCGAGGATTTATAGACCGATTCATTGTGCAGTGCTGTGTAGCTGGTACATAAATACTGAACTGTACCACCCGCTACACTTCTCGTAGTTCATCCTCCGAACTCCGTACACATTAACAAGGCCCAAGAACGAGTCGACTAAAGCAGACGCAGACGACACCATCCCATCCAGTGTTTCAGCATTCTGGCCCACTGGTATCTCGTATTCCAACGACTTCACCAGTCCTACAACCACCCTATCTCTCCTTCTCCCAGCCGCCCTTTTCTCTAACCTGCCGTTCCTCGTCCTCCTTGAACCACTTGACACTCCGCGCAAATCCCTCGTCCAGCTGTACGATGGGCACGTATGCCGTCCTCTCCATCAGCTTCGCACAATTGTAGTATCGATTGATGGTCGCGTACTTCAAGGTCTGCCGGTTGAACTTGCCCTTCCGGCCGGTCATCCAGTTGAACACTTCAGCTGCGGCGCCGATATAATACGCGAACCACGTGGGCAGGACGGTCATGCGCGTCCGGTCCAAGTCGCGGCCATAGCGAGAGTACAAGTAATGCGAGGAGTCCCAGAAAAAGGCGGGCGAATTGTTCGTCACGTTGAACGCCTCGCCGTCGACTTTCTCAAAGTCCAGCACGCTGCCCATCCCTTGTTGTCGGCGCTTGTACGTCTCGAGGAGGGCGGACGTTGCGCACAAGAGGCCGAAGCAGACGTTGTGGACGTACGTGTTGTCGAAGAGATTGGCGTTGTCGCCGAGCTGGATGTGCAGTTGCCACGAAGGTGCCACGCTGGCTGTCCTCAGAATGCCACCGGAGAAGCCGCCGCGATCGCCTTCGCCCACGACCCCTGCGGGCCGGATGGCGCAGGTCAGCATTTTGCCACCGTCGGAGTATTCCTCGTTCGCATTGGCCTCGAGCACGAGCTTCTCGGCGAAGACTTTGGTCTCGGAGTAGTATTCTCGGGGGTTAGGGCAGACGTAAGGATACAATTCACTTGCGTTGATGAGGTCCGAGTCGCCATCGTGGACGACACTGGCGCTGGATGTGTGGATGAAGGTTTTGACGTGGCCGCCCCAGTCGCCGTGCTTCTTGCCACCTGCGACTTCCACCAGGATGCGTGTCCCCTCGATATTCACCTTCCGCAGGATGTCTGCAGGCGCCTCCCAAGAGGGAGAGGCGGTGTTTATGACCACATCTGGCTTGACCTTTCGAAAGACGTCAAGGATAGCCTCGGGGTTTGTGATGTCTGCCGAATGGTATGTCGCGCCGGGGAAGATATGTTGGGTACATCTTAGGTCGAGGACGTGGACTTGTGTGCTTGAGAGGTTAGTGGGCGGGTAGCGGGAGCCGAGTGATGGGAAGGACGAGGGCAGGAGGGTCGAGGGGTGGTATTTTTCCGGGTTCGGCGTGTGGATGGGAGCGGAGGCAGGTGCGAATGGGGGATAGGGAGGTGCTTTTGCCGCCGCCGACGTAGAAGCAGGTGTCTGCTTGCTGTGGCCGTTGGTCTCGGCCTCTGAGGGAAAGTTGAGCAGTTGGTCTACCAGCCGAGACCCGACAAAGCCACAACCGCCGACGACGAGCACCGTGCCGTATGATCGCGGAGTCATGTCGACCTCGCCGGGGTACTTTTGGCGCTCCATTCTGGCAGAAGACGGTCTTGCAACCGCGGTGTCAAGAGGGCGGTCAATCCTGTACAAAATCACGATTGTCAGATGCAGGGGATTTGGAGAAGCGGAAAGTGGAGTGGCAACGATTGGTTGGACGGGGACGCGGCGTGACTGGTTCCTGGAAAGGTGGAGCACTGCCAAATCGGATCGACGTGTTCCTCGTGGCGTGCTGCAAACTTATGTAATCCTCAACGTTGCTGGTCACGTGATGCCTAAAACTCCATGCTTGCTAACCTGTTGACTGCTGTAACCCTTGCTTCGCGTAATGCTCTCACCCACATCCAGTCCCAGGTAATGATGCTCGTAAAGGCGCGCATCGTCTCTGTGTGAGGACCATGCTTGGCCCAAGAGTGTTCTGCCAGCAGATATGCTGTATAAACTCCTGAGCAGCACCCATCTCATGTCTCCATCACATCCTCCGTCGTCCTCTGCGCCGACCTCCTCAGTTGACGGTAGTACTTTTTCTTGTCATCCTCGCTTCCCCACAGCAACTTTGTCGCCTCCGGGTGCACAATCGTTCTCGGATCATACGGAGGGGTTTCCTCTTCCAGCGCCTCAACGATAGATAGCACGTGATCCCTCAGCATGTGCGACTCCCTGGGGAAATAGCAGAGTACACCATCCTTCGACACCCTGTGATGATATATCGCCGTCTCCACTCGCACTCGAGGCTGCTCCTCCGGGAACCGAGGGCTTATCGAGATTCTGACCTTGAAGACTCCGCCATCCAGGTGCGTACCGGGCCTGCCCAAGTACGTTAGAATCCAGACGTAAGGGTTGTTCTTCTCGAGTTCGACATTGACGTTGTGGAGATTTTTCGGCCGCAAGGAGTCTGCCAGCTGTTCGAACTGTAGTTGAATGTTTGCCGCCTTTGAAGATTCCCTAGTCTTCATGGCCAGTCCCTCAACAGCCCAGTTGTCGGTCTCGTCGCGGATCACTTCTTTTATCCTCACCAGTCGCTTGCCCAGGTCAGCGTACTTGAACTTGCCATCCATGCTGTTACCGCCGCCTTCGAATGGCATCTTGGTGAAGTCCGTGCCATCCTTGTTCTTGGAACTATATTGCTCGATCGTCGACATGTAGTGTTCGAAGTACCACATAAACCTTCGTTTGAAGAGGTCATTGAAGGGCGCAAATTTCAGCTTCGGCTGCGTCTCAACTAGACCTGGGCTTTGTTCCTCCTCGTCGTCGTCATCGTCTGAAGACCACCGTAGCGAGGCCACCGGAAGGGCTACCGAGCCGTCAGGCTGGATGCCTAGCGCTTCTTCGAGCTTCTGAATGACTGCAATTCGAAGCGTCTCATGACGGATCTGCTACCAGTCAACCAGTGTTCCTCAGGCGACGCCTGAACAGGCACCTACCTTGGCACAGTATAGATCGTTCATCTTCTTGTCCTCTGTTCCTTTGGCATTCTCGTACCCAGGCTCGTTCTCGTACGGGTTGTTGGACATCAGACTCTGGATCGACCACAATATCGACTCTAGCCCTTGTGCGGAAGACCACTCTTCACCCGGCCTCTCGCCGTGCCACGTTCCTAGGATCGACAAGCAGACCTTCCCACCGGCATAAATATTGGGGTTGAACCGAGTCCGTCCTCCGTTCGTAGTTTTGGCCTCGACTTTGGGAGGTTTACTGGGGTATTCCGTGCCGAAATTGACGTTGAACTCGAAGAAGCCATACTCGTACGGTGACCCGTGAGGGCCGATGATCAGGGCTCTGACATGGCGGACGTCTCGTTCCTGACATGCGACAGCGATAGCTGCGGGGAACAGTCAGTTGCACGCCCGCGTACTCTGCTTTGTGGTTCGACTTACATAGATCACTGCCTTGCTGGATCTGCCTGATTTCCTGCCCCGTGTTAGCACATTTTCTCACTTTGTCGCCGACGGTCTGTTACTCTCGAGATCCTCAAGATGGTCTGATTCGACATGGTGACCGTGAGGGGGAGCTGAAGTGCAGCAGATGTTGGGCCGGTGCGAGTTCTGGCTCATGGACAAGGCACGGAACAAAAGTCAGGGTTGGTGAAGGATTGGCAGAAAGAGGCATCGTATGGTAGGCAGTCCTCTACGGCCTTGTTTTCACTTCAAGATGAGGCTGGGTTTCACGAAGCGGCCATGCAGCCTGAAGCCTGGTTGCGATTTGAACAGCAGCTGCCCGTTCCAGCGTCGACCCTTCACTGGTCGGTCACTCCGCCTGGAGCTGCTGGGCCGCAGATCTGCCTGCAGCTAAGTGAAGATGCCGCAGCTGCAGCTAACGACAGCATTCGCTTGCAACAGCCTAATCAGCGGGCGAATTTTATCCTATGTAAGGCTGGATAGATCTTATTGTTAGGCAGCAGTGAGGCAACCGCAGCCCGCGCCTGGTAGGCGCCTGCCCTTTCTCCTGTAAGCTATGACGCACTTAGTTCGCCCTTTCGCAGGCCGCAGTCCCGCTTTACAGTGACGCCCCGCCAGGCGGTACATCGCAGCCGCGGGTTCTCTGGTTACTACTCGTACAAGTTCTCTCTGGAAATGAAGTGAGGTGAAGGACGGGTGTCATTATGGTAGTCATCCACTCATCTCATCCTCTCCGTCTATCTTCTGCCATCGCCATCGTTCGCTTTGTTCTGCGAGGTCCCCAAGCTTCCAGACCGACCGTGAATCATGTCGCGTGAATTATGTATAAGGAAGGCCATGGTACCATCCTCTATACCTCTAATACAAAACTTTTGTACGCCACTCATCATCAGGACTTCTCGGGCCGGGCTGTACTCGAGCTCCAATCGCTGGCGTGCCGGCTTTCAGGTCCAAGTCCGCCAACATCCCGACGGCTCTGAGACGCCGTTTGTCCCAAACTATCAGAAGCCGTCGTACTCCCCCTCGAGCCGGCAGGAACCTGTGCCTTTTCGAGAATTGAAGAGACCAAGGCTTCCGCATCGGCATGGGCATCGGCATCAATATGCGGGAAAGTGATGGCAAAAAGGGTGCTCTCGGGCGGCGGGCCAGGTATGTCAGACACGGGATAGATTAATCCCTGTGATTCAGGACTGGCGGAAGACGTCTCTGTTGTCGGCACACCACCGTCTTGCGCAGCATTGAGTAGAAGCACGTTCTCTTCCGTCAGAGCCATGGGAGAAGCACCAGCTGTTGAATCGCTTCCGTGCATGTTGGGCGCCTGGAGAACAGGTGCATAGTCGTTGTCGACTCTCAACACAGGGGCGACGCGGGAGCCCCCATGCGCTATGTCTGTCGCTGACAGCAGCTTTGCATCTCTCAGCGCTCGAGCTTGATCCTCGGCGGCGGCACGTCTTGCTGTGAGATCAGCCTCTGTCTCGCCACCTGGGATCTCGGACTTGAGAAGGGCCCTCGAAATGCTCGATCTGCGTGCAAACGCTCGCCCCTCAACGTCTCGCGACTCTCCTACCGGTAATGGTGCGTTAAGCTCATCCGCATCCTCTTGCGTACCTGGCTTGCCATTATGGGCATAAAACTCGGTGGCAATAGCATCGTCTTGCGTGCATGTCGACGAGTGATCGGTGCAAGTCCTTCCAAAGTTTGGCTTCGGGACGTCTGTGCCAGTGCCCGGAAACCTCTGCCGCTCATGAAGGGTACGGCCCCGTGACACCCACTTCAGTATCGTCTTCTCTAAAAGGGATCGCTTCACAGGCTTAGCCATGTAGTCGTCCATCCCCGCCTTCTCACATTTCTCACGATCACCTTGAATTGCCGAAGCCGTCATTGCCACAATGGGGATATGTGGGATGGCCTGTATGTCCTTGAAAGGAGCATGATGCCGCAGCATATGCGTAGCATGATAACCATCCAGGACTGGCATCTGCACATCCATGAGAATAAGCGACGGGACTGGATACTCCTTGGCCTGCTCCGGGGGGAGGTCCGGAGAGGTTGCTTTAAGGAGGTATTCCAACGCCTCCTTGCCGTTCCACACGGCGTTCACCGAGAACTTAAGACTTTGGATGAATTTCAACGCGATTTGCTGATTAACAGGATTGTCTGGCCGAAGTTAGCGCTGGCTCATCCCAGATTTCGACGGATATCTACCTTCCACGACCAAAACATGAATCTGGTCTCTAGGGATTTCCGGCTCGATGCTTTGTGTTGCTGACTCGGATGGAATACCTACTGCCCATGGGTCATGTGCATTTGTAGCCGCTGCCGACTGAAGTAACGCAGCCCCTCTTTCGAATCTTCGACTTTCAGGTCTTGGCGAATCTCCTATTGAGATGGACAGGTCGGACTGGAGCCGGTCAGGCATGCTGCCAACCTCGAGCAAGGCAGTTGGGGAGCCAACTTGGTATTCAGGCCTTTTCAAAGGAAGTGAAAAGGTCGCTTTGGTACCAGCATCTAGTTTGGACTCGAGGCGAATGGTACCATGCATCAGATCAACGAGATTTTTGCTTATCGTCAATCCAAGCCCAGTACCACCAAACCGTCTAGCTGTGCTCGAGTCGGCTTGGCTGAAGGGCCGGAACAGCCTCTTCTTGACCTCTTCCTCGATCCCAATACCACTGTCCTCGACCCAAAACTCCACCGTCACGCTGTCAAGGTTTTGGCTAAGGATGTCTGCGCTGAGTCTGACGTATCCCTCAGACGTGAATTTTATGCTGTTTGTCAGGAGATTGACCAAAATTTGCCGAATGCGTCCGGGATCGCCGAGCAAGATGAGGTCTTCGGAAGGTCCAAGCCGAATATCGCTGCCGAACTGCAGTCCTTTCCGCTGGGCGGCGAACGACAGCATCTTTGCGACATCCCGCAGCACCACCCCCAAACTGAATTGCACTTCTTCGATGTCCAGCCTGCCGGATTCGATCTTGGAAAAGTCCAGAATGTCGTTGATGACGGTCAGAAGAGAATTGGCCGACCGTTGAATGTTCTGTGCAAATTCGCTCTGTTCGGCATCCAGGGTGGTGTCCATCAGCAACTCGCTCATGCCCAAGACGCCAGCAATCGGTGTCCTGATCTCATGGGACATATTGGCAAGAAAACTACTCTTCATCTTGCTGGCTTCTTTCGCCGCAGCCTCATTCGCAAGCAGCTTGATATTTTCCTGCTCTTTGCGCCGTAACCCGGTGACGTCGGATCCGATCACAATCACTCCAGCGATGTAGTTTTCATCTTCCACCCCATTAGGGCCGGTCTTGCCTTTCATAGGCACCATTTTGGATCGGAACCATCGGGAATTCACCTCGTTCTCAAGAATCTCCAGGTCAGATGCCCCCGACATGAGCCGGGCGAGGGAATCTTTGAACTTGGCGATGGCTGGTGGCGCAAGATAGTCGCCCACCACGTCTAGTACTTGCGAACCGATGATTCTGTCTTGGACAGGATCGCCCATGATAAAGTCTCCCTCGTAGAACGTCACGGTCCGTTCTCGGTCAATGATCCACATGGTCATCTGCGAGTGTTCCAGCACGTCCAGCAATTGCTGTCGAGCTCTCTGTCCGCTGACTTTTGCATCCACGATATCTTGGATGTCTGTACAGGTGCCAAACCACTTGAGGATCTTCCCTGTCTTGTAATCTCGCATGGGTAAAGCTCTGCCCAGCATCCACCTGAATTGGCCGTCAATCCCCTTGCAGCGGTATTCCGTGGTATACTCCTCTCCGGTCGCCAACGAATGTAGCCACCTACGTGTAGTGTCGGGCATGTCTTCCTCGTGAAACGGCAGTTGCCATCCATGGCCCAAGGAATCCGCTGGAGTGAGACCAGTATAGTCGTACCATCTTTGCGACCAATAGGTGACTAGACCATCTGGTGTCGTGGTGAATATCATTTGCGGCATCATGTCACAGATCAAGCGAAACCGCTCCTCGTTTTCTGCGGTTTGATGGGCAATCTGTTCTGTGTATTCGGTGACATCTTTGAACGCGATCAAGCCAGCCAAGAATTCCGCGGACCGCTCATCATAGACAGGATGCCCGCTCACGTCAAAACTGGACCTTATCCCGGTCCTTTCATTCAGCAACCCTACCTGCCAATTTGTAAAGGCTCGCTGATCGCGACACAGTGTCACAATGGGATTGTCGTTCTCATCGATTTCTCTGGAGAAATCGGGCGTCCACGGGCGAAGTCTGGACAAAAAGTCATAGGAATGTTCGGACATCGGGTCCGCCTCGACTTCCAGCAGCTTCCGGGCCGCCAAATTCGGAAGCACCACACTCTCGTCCCTCCACATGGCGACCAGTGGAATCTCGATGGCGCGCAGCATTGCGTTCTTCATTTTTAAGATCTTCTGAAAGTCTGTGAGGGTGGATGGGGTGGTGCATTTTGGTGGAGGGGCAATTGAAGGAACTTCAATGCCATCTGCCCGCTCTATAGGTGCAGGCGAGGTGACTTGCGAGTCTGTGGTCGATGATCGGGGCGTTTGTGACTGTGATGACTGTGAGGATCCCGTCGAGTGAGCGGATATGTTTCGCGGGGACGAGGAGGATGAATGATCAGAAGAAGGCCCCGCTGAACTCGTGAATGTCAAGGTAAACAATTGTTGGTCCTCGAAATTCCATAAGCTGATGATCATTCGGCACGTGGCTTGGATACGTGTCCGCTGCTTGTTCTGTCTGTTTCGACGCAGTTGCGAGGGCAGTCGATCGTGGCGGCTGGAGATTACCACGTCGATCACGGTGTCCTGGGATTTCCCAGTCTCAGTCCTAAAGGGCAGTCTACCCCTCTCCGCGGCTCGTGTGGCAGTGGCCGTTGTCTCTCCACTTTGTATATCGGATAATGGCTGTCTGATAGCCACCCTGTCGCGTTGAGATGGCTGCAAGCTGGCTGCGAGGTTGTCAAGAAATCTCTCCCAACTGACCCAGAGAGGGACGCCATCCGAGACCATGTCGATTCCCAACTGTGACAGTGTTTTGCCTTTGAGTAGGTCCGGAGCTCCGGAACCCACATCCTCCTGCTCGATACCCAGTAACCTTCTCACCGCTGCATTGGCGAGGAGGACGGTCTTCGAAGGGGAGAGTACGAGGATTGGTGTGGGAAGGGTTGAGAGAGTGGCTAGGGCGACATCGGCCGCCACGGGGAGGAGAGAGGCGTGGGCGTCGAAGCCATCGGCGGGCGGAGGCTTGACATGGTGTCGACCTCCGTGGCTGATGGGAAGCGACGAGGTTCGCGGCTGCGCTGGGCGGATTGGGCGCACAGTCCCGGTGGCATTCAGTGGTCTATGTGCAGCTTCCGCATCGCCGACAACCATTTCCTGGAGAACCACCGCTGCGCTGGCCGTGGGGTGGTAAGAGGAGTGGTTGCGCAGTGATTGCGTCTCAAACTTGAATGCCGTCGTCGTTGGTAAGCAACAAATGTAGGCAGGCACAGGCGGTGCGGGCGACGTGCGGTGACGTAGGCGACGGTCCAGGCGTCGAGACCCTTGAGATCCACGAGACGCTCGTGTTGGGATCGCCCAGATGCGTGGGATTCGGGGCTTGATCGGGCTAGATCCGGAGAAGGACAGCACGAGTGGAAATAGAGCATGGACTGGGAGGAGTAAGGAGAATGCTGTGGCCGATGCCCCTCACCGATGGGATACAAGTCAAGTGCAAGGCCAAGAATCCGATGACTAGGAGAGAATTGCACGATGGCAAGCACAATGGAAATTCGAACTGGATGTTGATCTTGAAACTGACCGTTGAAGTCCACTCTCTGTGTCTTGAAATTCACCATCCAAGCGCCACATTTCAGTCATCAGGGACCCGGTCGCTCTTGTTCGCTTTATAGACAGCGGCGCAGCGGGATTTGTCGCAGCAGAGAAGCGTCAAATACCTGGTAAATCAGCCACGGCATCTGACAAGCAAGATCACAGATTGTTCCTGTATGGAGCTGTGTAGAAATCCCATCCTCATGGTCGCGGTCACGCCACGGCGAGCTGAGATTGAGATTGCCAAAGTGACGCATGCGTCACAGCCAATCAGTCGAGCCCTGGTGTGCCTGGCCAGTCACCCGAGGCCTCTCTGCATCTCTCTGCTGTGTACTCCGTAAGCTGGAGGAAGTCAGATACAGAAAGCACATTATGTGTTCCAAATTTCAGGCAAGCAGACACTCAGCCGACCTCCTTGGACGACGCTTGCAAGAGCTTGCCTCTCCATCCGCAAGCAGCGGGCGTCGAGCAAGCCACTGAGTCTCTTCGGCTGTAAGGTTTGTGAATCTCGGCATTAATTAATTACGTTGCTACCTGGTCTCGGTTCACGGCACACAGCAATCGACGACCTGGTGAAGCCGCCCTCGTGTTGCTGCCGTCCAAGAGACGGGACTGGCCGTCCCAAGGGAGCGGGCACGTATTACCATCGGTTCGCTCTGAATGACAGAGGGAGTTATTCGCGCCCTCCCAGACTTTCAACCTTAGCCGTGCTGGCGGCCTGAGATCCGTCTCGCTCAAGGTATAAGTAAACTATCCTCTCACCGTCTCAGCCAAGGTGTGATTCTAAGGCCGTTCTCATCTTCACTCTCTCCCGCAGTACGAGTCACGACAGACGCATTCCGCGAACATGGTTCAATCGATCGCCCAGCCGCCTCCCGAGACTCTGCCTCTCGACCTGTCCAAGTATCCCAAACTCTCTGCCGCTCAAGTCGGCCACCTTCGTCACTTCCACAACCTCGCGTTCCAGCCTGATGGAGACTGGAGCAGAATGGGCGCACAGGAGCCTCTTCAGGAGTTCCTTGATGCATACCGGTATCAGCTGGCTACCATGGCCTATGCCGCCGGAGTCGCTCATTACCATCGCCTACCGGCCGCGCGCTCAATATTCAAACCACTGCTGCGGCAACTGATCCACAAGATGCTCCGACGAGAGGTGTGGTCGTACTGGTTCACCACCAGCCTCGGCGGCATCCGCACCGATCCTAGTCTGCAGAAACTCCGAGAGCCGTGGGCCGACCCTGTCGTGAGGGAGAACATCATGTACAGCGGCCATCTTTTGCTGATGACGAGCCTTTACGCCATGCTCTTTGACGACGACGAGTTCGAGAAGCCCGAGTCCCTTGTGTTCAAATGGGATCCCATGTTTTTCGGCCTGGGTGACGAGACCTTTTCCTACGACAACCGCAGCCTCCAGGCAGCCATCACGAGAGAGATGGAGAGAAATGGCTGGGTCGGCGTCTGCTGTGAGCCGAACCTAGTATTTGTCGTCTGCAATCAGTTCCCAGTACGTTTCTGCCCCGCCCCGTTCACCACTCTCCACTACTGCGTGCGTTGAACTGACGCCGGCTAGATCATCGCCATGAGGTATAACGACTCTCGAGACGGCACCAACAAAGTCGACGAAGTCCTCACCAAGTACAAAGCCGCGTGGGACGAGAAAGGCATGGTCTCCAAGAACGGCCTCTTCGTCGACATGTGGGTGGTTAAGCAGGACTGCATCGTCCCTACCCAGGACGTCGACTGGACGGCATGGTAGGATCATCTCCTGCTCATTATCCTCACCCTCCTTGACTCGACACTTTACTGACACAATGCTTAGGGCCGGCGCCTTCATGAATGCATGGAACCACGATCTCGTGACGAGCCTCTACCCGAAACAGATCCCCGGGTTCGTCACGAACGTCAACGGCCGCGTGCGCCTCCAACCGCCCATCATAGCCAACCACTACCGCAAACTGACGGCACAGTCGCCATCGACATCCGACGCGGAAAAACTATCCCAGGCCATCGCCCTCGCGAAGGCCGACATCGCAGCCAGAACCACGCCCCCGTTCCCCTACACGAAGCCCTCTCTTGGCTACGTCACGCAATGGCTATCCGAGCTCGGCCAGACAGACCTCCTCGACGGCCTGCTGGCCTACGCCGACGCGGAACTCGAACCCACATGGGAGAACGGCGGGCTGTACTACCCGCGCAACGACAAGCCTTTCGTCTTCACCGGGGACGAAGACTCCGAAGGCGTGAAGTGGACCCACGTGTCCCCGTTCTGCGGCAACGCCGCCATCGGCTACGGTCGGCTGAACGTCAAAGACGGCCAACGCACCATGTACCAACAGCCATGGACGCGCGAATCCCTCGCCCGCACACCTTACGTGGACGGTCTGGATTTCGCGTCCCGGGAGCACGGCGTGAGCGTCCTCCGCGGGGAGTGGGACGCGGCGAACCAGGCCCTCGTCCTCACCGTCAGGGGTTGGGACTTTGAAGGACGCCTGTGCCCGCCGGGGAAGGTGACCGTTGAGGCCGTGGCGAAACAGCTCCCGGAGGGGACTTGGGCCGTCTATCTCAACGGAAGGCTCGTGGACACGGCGCAATTGAAGGGCGCGGCTGGGGGGGCTCTCCCCGTTAAGTTGGATGTCAAGAGAGGGGAGGAAGTTGATGTCGTCTTCATGAAGGTCGGGGTTGCAACCAACGGTTATGCCAATGGAGTGGTCAATGGACATGCCAATGGTCATGCGCACTGATGCAATTAATTATATAGTGTGTACTTGGTGATGAGCAAGGTCTCGCTGGGATGAGAGTGAGAGTCAGACCCAAGGTTATAGTCAGAGTCAGAGGTCCTCATTGGATACCAGAAACCGAAACGTTATGATGTTCTCTCACCCGCAGTCTATTCCGTCTAACTACAATATGCGCTCTAAGTACTGTACGTAATAGAGTTGTATTGTGAAAAGTTCCAACGCTGTCATCACAACTTCGCGGCCCTCGCCTCGGCCTCCTTCTTCTTGCACGGCAACTCCCTCCTCAAGATCTTGCCACTCGGCGTTTTGGGCAACGGGTTCAGCTCGAACACGCCGCCCCGCAGCTTTTTGTAGCCCGCGACCTGTTGGTCCGCCCACGTGCGGATGTCAGTTAAAAGCCGCTGCTTCTGAGACGGCGGGGTCGCAGGCGGGAGCGTCACGTAGGCAATCGGGAGCTCGGTGGCCTGTTCGTCCGAGTAGATCGAGGTGACGGCCGCGTCGACGACGGAGGGGTGTCTGAGGAGGAGGTCCTCGAGTTCCGAGGGCGGGACTTGGAAGCTAGAAAGGAAGGGCGTTAGTTAGATGGTCGCCGGAGTGTGGGAGCTCCCGGTCGAAAGTCTAGGTAATTTTACCCTTTGTATTTGATCAACTGGTCCCCGCCATGGGTTAGTCGGTTCCCTTTCAGCGGGCGTCGGGGCTGTGCACATACCTCCTTCAACCGGTCGGTGACCCAGAAGTTGCCATGCTCATCAACACGCATGATGTCGCCGGTCCGGAGCCAGTCGCCGACATATGTTTCTCGCGTGGCCTCTTCGTTGTTGTAATATCCTCTGGAGCAGGCAGGTGTGAGAGGCGGAGTACTGCCGAGACCTGGAACGTGAACTCACATCATTGTCTGCGGGCCTTTCACCCAGAGTTCGCCTTCTTCGCCTGGTGCAACGTCTTTGAGTGTTACAGGGTCGACCAGTCGGAGTTCGCTATATTCTCAGGAGGTGAGCCTTGGGCAGAACCACTTGTCACACGGCTCATGGGAAATAGCAAAGCTTAGACTTACGTCCCGGCCACTGGCTTCCCTGCTGTTCCAATGTTGTCTTCATTGTCCATGGGACTCTGGAGAAGCACTGTTGGGCTGCATTCTGACATGCCGTAACCTGCCAGTGTCAGCTGAATGTGGTATTCAGGAGCTGAATGCTCACCTTGTACGATCTTCGTGTCTGAACCAAATCTCGCCTTCAACTTCATCTGCAGATCTCTCTTCGTCGGGGCTGCGGAGATGAGAATGAGTTTTAGCGACGATAAGTCGTACTTGACGGCTATGTCCGAGCTGGCAAGTGCAATGGCGACGGGAGGCACTATATGGGCCCATGTCGCTTTGTATTCCGCCATCTTGCGGCAAAACAGGTCCAAGTCGAAGGCCGGTATGCCACAACTGAATGACCCCAACCACATGCCGCAAAGGACTACAACACCAAGTCCATAGACGTGACAGTCTGACGACACCCTGTTAGCACAGATAAGGATTGGGTGCCAGTTGAGGCAAGTTCAACTTACAAGGAGGAAAGAAAACTTCGCGAGAGGCATGATTTGCCAAGGAAGGCATCGATATCCGGCTCTGTATCAGATTGGAAACAATGTTGTAATGGGACAGTTGGACGCCTTTTATCTTTCCCGTCGTCCCAGATGAAAACACAATCATGGCCGTGACACTTTTCGCGCTCCTCCCGGCCAGTTCGAAGATTGGGAGCCTGTCTTCTGCAGTCTGGCCGGCGATGTCATCGGGGAACTGTATCGCTTAATTTCAATGCTCTCGGCGAGGACTGGGACGTGTACACACTAGAGCAAGACCTGCGGACCTTTCGAGCACCGTGAAAACTGTCGGGCGTGCTGTTCCCTCCCAACCCACCTGCTTTAGTGCTGCGTTGACAGCCTCAAGTTTGTTGGGATAGATCGCAACATGGCTGGGGCGGACCAGTTCAAGTGCATGAGCAATGTCCTTTGCCAGCGAGGCTGGATTGAGAGGCCTATTCTCGACAGGACCCTGTCAGAAACCCTTCTCGCTCCAATCTCATGGAAATACGTACGAAAAGACCGCCCCCAGCCAGAGTGTTGCGTGAGCAAGAATGACAAAATCGGTCTACAAGCAAGCAGGTGAATGAGCACAGGGTCTCCTCTGACATGGTAAACTTACTGAATTGGGGACGAGGACGAGCAGCCTGTCCCCCTCGTTCATGCCCAATTTATGCTTCAATCCCCACGCGCATCTGGCGGCTTCCTCGCGAAGACCGCCATAAGTGAGACTCTTGTTTGCAATGGTATCGACATGGACAACTTTGTCTGCTGGCACGCTATCCGGGTTGTACTTGGTCATGAGTGTCGGTATCGTGATGCTTTCGTCAGGCCCAAATGGGCAGAACGGGCTGACCATGTTTCGAGAACCCATGCTTCACAGTGACAGGAAGACAACAAGAGCTCGGAAGCCTGGTCAACGTTGCCGAATAACGAGCAGCTTAAAGGGACTTCAACGATCCTCGAGACTGAACAACGCCAAGTCGCGACGCTGAGAAAAGGAGCCCAGCATTCGGTGGCCACCGCGCTTGGCCGAGGTTATCACTGCGATATGTTGGGTCAATTGTGCATCTTGTGAAAGCGGAGCCAGCGGTCCGGTGTGGTGCAGCTCTGTGCGCTCTCCGCATGGAGACGAGTCGAGCCCGGGGAAGACCTCGGTAAGCTGAGCTCCCGAGTCAGTGGAATACAGATTTTGGTGCGGTCTTGGGAGGCAACGCAGTGCCAGGAAGGACTGCAAAGTTCCCATGCAACTGCCGTTGTTATCTCAAAGATACGTAGGCTAGCAACATTTCACTGTGCTGCCTGCAGGGTGAAGACCTGCGAATAATAATGGCATGTTCGAAGGAAAGCTGCAAGGTCTGCCCGCGTCGATTGTCAGTCGTCAATACCAGCTGGTTTATGGCCTATGTCAGCAGTTGGAGCGATCATCACAGATTCTTCACTCTCAATCATGTTCCACACTCGGCTCAGGAGCGGCCCGCGGACGGTGAAGCACCAAGCAAGGAAAACCAAGCATCGAGGGAAAGATGATCTAAGCGATCTCTTACCAGGCCCGATTCTCAGCAGGAAGTGAAGGGAGAGTGAGAGATTGTTTTGCGGAGTAAAAGTGGAGCTTTTGCCAGAGCCAGTCAAGGTCCCTCCTCATTCCCCCATGAACTCTCCCCGTGCTCTGCTATATTTATCTTCGAGATGAAGGAAGCACGGGGGGATGCCTTCTGCTCATCATCGAGCACGTGTATCATCCCCGCATCCTTCTTGATTCCCATCACCTGCTGCCGGACGCTGTCGTATTCGGGTGTGCTATTTTCAGCGTCGATGTCCTCTAGAATGAGCGCATCATCACTTCAACAGACTTATCCCTTATCTGTCGGCATGTAAATCTAACAAGATCGCATTTTCTCTACAGGTGTCTCAATCAACTTATACCTTCCGGGCGCCTCAAAGTCGTCCGTTGTCCCGAACATCGTTCAGGCAAACCCAGTCGTTCTCTGCCGCGTACCTTGATTGACCATGTGCTTCTCAAACAATACAACCGACGACCCAACGCAGCCACCAATGCGCGTCGTGGGACCCTTCGCTCGTAAGATCGTTGATCCCACGCAGCAGCCGATCCACATAACCGAGTCCAACGAGGCTCATACGAGCGAGTCACAAGCTCCGGAAACCAAGAAGCGGAAGGGGAGCTACAGAGACCGTCCGGCTTTCGTCGACGTGACGGATCAAGAACCTAAGGCTGTGACAAGAAAGAAGTCGGAAGCGGAAGCCGAAACAGCACATCCAACACAGAAGAAGAGTGCGCAGAAGAGCTGGCGCGGTCGAAGCTCCAACCCGGCAACGTTTGGCTTAGGATTCGGTGCGGATTTCGCGGCCACGCCAGCGTGATGTCGATGGAGTACTTGCCGACGTTTTGTACTGTGTCGAGAGCTGCCACCCTGTGAGGAAGTTGAGATTTGTTCGGTGCAAAATTCACCCTGCACGCGTGTTCGAGTGTTTGAGACCAGAGGGTCTTGATATGCCTCAGACGGATGTGTATGAGATGTCCGTCTCTTTTCGTGGATTTGGTCCGACTCCAGGCCCATTAGATTATCAAGCACTGATTAAGTCGACAAGAGGATAACGGAGTATCCTCCCATCAAGTAGCCTGCCGTGCCCGTTTGCTGAGCGTCCTCGCGTCACGTGCTGGTCGGAGGAACTATTCCTCCGCTCGCTGTAACGCACGTTAAAAGGCGTGTCAATTTCGGCTTCAAACCCGCTTCTCAACGTGGCATGAAGCGCCGTCTTTCGGGAATGCCGCCATTTACTTTGTCTACAACTTTCCGTTCGCCTAGCGAGGCTTCGGATCCGCTAGTGTTAATGACGCGAAGGGTTGTGTTTCGTTGCAACCGCGCGGTTCTGGACAAAGAGAGGTGCAACTCAAGAAACTTGGCTCGAAAGCAAAGAGCGTCGAGTCTCAGAAAATCTCAAGACAAAGACCTCCCGCACGATGCCTGGCATGTCGTATCTGTTCTTGCATTAGACAAGAGATATAAAGCAATGCGAGTACGTCGCACGTGGAACAAGCGATTCTGACTCAAGTTGCTTCGTCCCGAGAGCCGTCCAAGGCGACTCCCCAGTAGGTTCTCGATATCTCCGCTAGCGGCGTCGATGGGTCAAAGAGTCAAACCCATCCGGGTGTCCGTGCTGCCATTCAGCTGTCGCCATAGGTTTGACTTTGGCAAGAGTTTGCAATATCGCGCAAAGACATGTCGGTACAGAACGGCCTGATGTTTGCCCGCCGGCCAGTCGACCACCCACTTCACATACGATTCAGCCAATCAATCGTCCATCTACCCTCCCTTCATTCAGCCTCGTCGAAAGGTACCAGTGGTTCGAGATGGCTTTGCCGCACCGGGGCAACTCTGGGTTTTGGTCCGAAAACAGGCAGCATGAATTCATGATTCATGATGGCATCTCGTTGGGATGTGAACTTCGTGAGTATCAAAAGGTATATCATGGACCCCCTTTGACTCGGTCTACTGCATTCTGCTCAACCGACACAATCCTCCTGCAGAGACCAATTGCTTTGTTCTTTGTCCTTTTTAAAGTTTGCTGGTGTACTCCGTATCTCGAGCTCCTCCTACTTCGACTGTTGGATAGAGTACCATCGCAACTATTCGAGCAAATCGTTGTCTTTCCCCTCGAGCCTCCTCCAGCCCAATCTTTCGTCCCAGGATGTCTACGACGGACATCCCGCCTCCCATGGCCGCAATCGCAAAAGAAACACAGTCCGCAATGGAGGCACAACCATCGCAGACAACCTCCTCATCCTCATCCATCACCTCGCGAAAAGGCAGAGTCGAGAACAATGATGACTCTTCTAAGCCGGCCACGGAATTCACAATCTCGACACGCTTCATATTGGCCTTCGCCGCCCTCGCCGTCTTGACCCTCATGGTCGCATTAGACGGGACGTCAATCAGCGTGGCGCTTCCCGTCATCGCGAAGAAACTCAACGGCACGGCCATTGAAGCTTTCTGGGCAGGCACATCCTTCCTGTTGGCTTCGACCGTCTTCCAACCCAACTTCGCGAGCTTCAGCCATATCTTTGGACGCATGCCCGTGATCATGGTGAGCATTGCCTTCTTCTTCGTGGGCGTCATGATGGCGGCCTTGGCGAACGACTTCGGCGTCTTGTTGGCAGGGAGGAGTATCCAGGGAATTGGAGGCGGCGGTATGTTCTTCATCTTGTCACCTATTCTCTCTACCTTGGGTGGACACATCGAATTGACTGACTTTTGACGCAGGCATCATCGCCATGACGGAAATCGTGGTCACGGACCTCGTCCCCCTCCGATACCGAGGCCAATGGGCCGGCATCATCGCGGCGATGTGGTCGATCGGCAGCGTCTCCGGGCCCGTTATCGGCGGCGCCTTTGCCTCGGTGCAATGGCGCTGGATCTTCTGGCTCAACTTGCCGTTCATCGGCATCGGCGCCGTCATGGTGCCCCTGTTCCTCCGGCTCAACGTCATCCCGCAAAGCATCGCCGCCAAGCTCCGCCGCGTCGATTGGATCGGCACCGTCATCTTCGTGGGCAGCATGACCAGCTTCCTGATCCCCCTGACCTGGGGTGGCGTAATGTACAGCTGGTCGTCGTGGCGGACGCTCGTCCCCCTCCTCGTCGGCGCGCTCGGGCTGATTGGATTCTGCCTCTACGAAGCATACGTCGCGCCCGAGCCCTTGCTTCGCCTCGCCGTGTTTGGCAACCGGACCGTCAACATCGGGTACGCGACGACCACGCTCCACGGCATGATCCTCTGGTGCCTGCTGTACTACCAGCCGCTGTACTTCGAGGCCGTCAAGGGGTACAAGCCGATCATTGCGGGCGTGGCGCTCTTCCCTGCCACCTTCACCGTGGCGCCTATGGCCGTGGTCACGGGCCTGATGATCACCAAGTTCGCGTCCTATCGCTGGGCGATCTGGTCCGGGTGGGCCACGTCGACGCTGGGGCTGGGCCTCCTCGTCCTGCTGAAGGTAGACACCGAGATCCCGCAGTGGATCTTCATCGACCTGGTCCCGGGCATCGGCCTGGGCATCTTGTTCCCCGGCCTGCAATTCCAGGTCCAGGCCGCGAGCCAGAACAAGGACATGGCCTTCGCGGTCGCCATGTTCGTCTTCTTCCGCTCGTTCGGCCAGGCCCTGGGCGTCGCCATCGGCGGCGTCATCTTCCAGAACGAAATGGTCACCAAGCTCAAGGCCTACCCGGCCTACGCGGGCCAGGCCAGCGAGCTTGCCAAGGACGCCGCCGCCTTGGTCGAGATCATCAAGCACACCGAGTCGGGGCTGGGCAAGTTGCAGCTGAGGACCGCGTACACGGATAGCTTGCGCACCGTGTATATCGTCATGGCGGCCCTGGGCGGGGTATGTCTCGCGGCCAGCCTGCTCATCAAGGGGTATGACCTGAATGTCGGCCTGGAGACCGAACAGGGCTTGATTGTCGAGGGGAAGAAGCGGAAGGAGAATCAGCAGCAGCAGCGGCAGCAGCAGAATGAGGCACAGCCGGACGCGGAAGTCAAGGTCGATGTATAAGTACATAGACTTTGGCTGGTCTTTTTGGAGTGGGGGGAACGCCCTTCGGATTTTTGCATAGCCACGGCGTTCACTCTTCTCTCTCATGACTTTGTGCTTGATGCATGGATGCGGCACTCGACAGACCAGATACATATATAGACGTGGCTAGACCTCATCTCCGGCCGGTAGACATAGATGTATGATCAGCATGGACGTGTATGATGCTTCTACACAGTACAGCCTACTTCGAATAGGTAGTCAAATATAATATCCTAGATTCGGAAAACTGCCTCTAGTCACCTCCTCCCTACAATCTACTTGGAACACGCACGCAAGTTGTCGGGGAACAGTCTTTGAAAGAGCCGTAAGTGGGCAACTCTGCTATGGGGGACCCTGCTCGTTGATATGAAGGAAAGGCTTAGCCTCACGTTGAATGGACAGACCCTCGCGTGTTGGAGAGAGCGCCAATCTTGATTAAACTTGTGCACAACACGTGCAGCCGCCCGTTACCTGCTACTTACTGCTCGCTTGAAGTCATCCGTCGGGGGAAGAGAGCCGGTATCGTCAGCGTCGTCGATTATGTTGGCTCGGATTATCTGCAGTCTCTGAAGCAACGTTCGGGTTATCCCGAGACCGTTGTGAGGCCTAGCCGCCCCGGCAGATCAAGTAAATCAGTCTTGCTATCGTAGTAGCGAATTAGCTTTCTTCTGCATGCACTGAAGTAACGCGGACTCCTTTCGCTAAGTCAGTACCTCGCACACTCTGATAGGTGATCAACGTGAGAGGACGTCTTTGGACGTACCCCTACAAAGCTGTGGAGCGATCAAGTGCAGGCCATAAGAATTCTCCTGCGCATCCGACAGGGTGGGCCCGTCAGTCTCTTGGAGGTAGCTCGGTTCGGCGGAGGCGCTTTACGATGGAGGTCGAATTCCTAGGGACATAAGCAACGTACACGTCTTCTCCGACGCGGCGACCTCAGTATTGACAGAGCATGTACCAGTACTCGTAGCCAGGGATGGCAGATCACGCATGCGACATTTTTCTCCAAGCTAGGCTTATAAGAGATACCTGGTAGGTCGTCAGGGACGTGCATTGTTCCTCCCTTGAAGGAGTTGTAAGACTTGGACAGCCGGTCGAGATCCTATTGGTAGAGTGGTCGACATGAGTACTTATCTCGAACCAGGTAGGTGGCTGTGTTGTCGAGGGGACTTGAGCTGAAGCACCGTGCTGCGAAAGGGAGATGCTGTAAGCAGCGTCATCAGACGGTTTCGACTTGCTCGAGGAATTCGTGCACGTGCCGCCAGAAATCACGAGGTGAAAAAAGAAATCCAAAAATATTAGGCGACTTGTTGTGTTCGGCAGGAAAATATTCCCACGGTTGACACGTCCGACACTCGTTGCAAAGGTTTCCATGACGCTTCTAGCGCTGTACAGAGTACACTTTTTCGGCTTCTGGAAGAAGGACAGGGACAGCTACCTAAAAAGGCTCGCAACAAGTTCGGTGAACTCAACGAGCACGAGGAATGGCCTGCATGAATGGATGCAAGCGATGCGTTACTCATGCAGTAGGGCTGCCTTGGAGGAATGAGATGATTGGCGCCCTCTTTGGACTTGAATGCGGACCAGGAGGGGTCAGCTGAGGGCCTGGTCACCTCATTCGTGAAGTCAGAGCTGCTCCTTGGATGAGTTGAAGCTTAGTCCGGACCTGAACGTCGATTGAGAAGCACAAGGTAGAAACGAATGGGTGTAGCGGCAAAGAAAAGGAATCGAGCTTGACGTCGTTGCTGTCCCATCTGAAGCGGGCGCAGAAACTGTCCACGAGGCTTGCCAGCGAGGCTCGGTAAACGAAGAACACACGTTCTCATCGTGCCCCCAGGGCTGCATTATCCGGGGCGGTCAGGACCTGTTGCAAGGGGAGTCGTGGCCGAGCATCGTACAACTCCTCGACTCGACAGCTGATTGGGCTGCATACCGCCAATGTGTTTCATCCGCGTCTGAGAAGCTTGTGCACAGAAAATCCTGGGGTGCACAGTGGCACGATTACCGGTGCCCACGGCCCTTCGAGAGAGCATGGCACTTGCTTATGAAGTGGGTTGGAAAAGGGTCAAGGACGCCTTGCACTGGCCCAACGTGGCGGTTAGGAAATGTGATCACATCCACATAACTGCCAGAATTCTCAGAGTGACATTTTTTTCCCAAGGGCATGATCTAGAGACGTAATGTCATGCGCGACGACGCAATCAAGCCCCTCCCTACGAGTTACCCGTCCGCAATGTTTCTGAGAATCCATGTTCGATGTTAGACTCCGGTTTGCGGATCAGCAGCTGGCCTAGTTGGAGCCGAGCACACGGTCAACACACAGTCGGATCGCAAAGAGTGGAGAGGGAGCAGAGGGAATACGAATTGTCAGCAAGAGCGTGAACGATCCAACCACGAGACGGAGCTTGTAATAGAGCCGGCATGAAGGACTGGGGTACGGCGTCGAAGCGTCGCAGGTCGACGTCCGGAGCAGCGCGAACTGGCCTGCAGTCAGAGTGCGTCGAGGTGAAAAGGACCTGACTTGATCTTTGTTTAGGAGGTGCTCGATGTGCCGACGAGAGGGGGCCGCCTGTCATTGGCTACGGCGTGCATTAGCTGACGCGCGCTGCAGTTAAAAGAATCTTGCCTGTGGTGCCTAGAAAAGGGAACTTTGCGTTGATGCCGCGGGCGCCCCTCCCGTACACTTTCCCACCGTACTGAGTAAACTTTCCAACACGCTCACGGGCAAGTGCAACCGTCTCCGCCGTGCATCTGCGGCGCTTCTCTCATCGCAGAAACAGCGACGCCCTCGCCCTCTCGCACTGGCACTCTCAGACCACCACGCTGCGCCCAATACCAAACCATTCTGTACTCGACCCTCTTTTGCCCTGTGAAACTCTGTTCTGTTAGAGCCTTTCCTGTCTCCCGCCGCGCGGCATTTCCGCCAATCCGTATACTGCAGCTTTCCACGATACACAGCAGAGTTCACTTGTCACTCACCTCTCGACCAAAATCCAACACCACTGTTGACGACGGAACCCTTCACGACTGCCATTTCTTGGCCTGTCCCCTGCCACGCTCCACCCCTGATGTAGTCGACTTCGTCTTTGTCCTCCAGCAAGACAAATCACGCCGCTCTCACCACGCTCATCCTGTCCTCCTCGCCATCACCCCCTCGCTCGACACGGACCACGCTCGTTTCTACACAGATCCCCCACCGTCTTGACTGCCTCGAAGACGCCTACAACACCTACTGTCGAGGCCAGAGATGTCGAGATAACGGGCTGATTTTTGGCTCCCATGGTGGGTCAAAAGTCATAGAGAACCCTGCTCTCCCCTGGTACTCGGCTCCACGCCCCATTTGTCATCGAAGAGTCCTCCTCGTGCGATTGGAGTAATGGCAGAGGATGGCTTTGAACAACAGTATCTCGAGCCACCGGCTATTACGGCCATAAAAAGTGATGCCGGGTTCGGAGGGGAAGTCACTCGGCATGCGATGGAGAGATCATTCAGTCAGGATATCCAGGAGGGGACTCAAGAGCTGAAAGAGGCGGCCGAACAAACACGGAATATCATTCTTGATCTGAGTCTAGATGGCCATATACGTTGGGTTAGCCCCTCATGGACCGACGTCGTCGGCACTGATCTAGCCCACGTTCAAGGGCACAAAATATCCGAGTTCATTAGCGACGACCCTGATGTCTTCCATGCGGCCATCGAGGCTTTGAAGGCCAACGACTCTAAAAGTCAAAATGTCAAGTTTGCGGTCAAGGTTGGCCCTTACTCCGACATGGCTACCATGTTGCAGACCGACGATGGACAAGAACCGAGCGAGGACAATCTTGAGACTGACGATACGGGAAAAGCAACTCTGGAGCTGGAAGGTCAAGGTATCATGGTGTACGACAGGACCTCTGGAGGAGAGTCACATACCATGTGGATGTTACAGCCAGCCCAAGAACCCATTCGAATCGAGATTGCCCTTCCTCGAGCTTTGGTCGAAACTCTGGGCGTGGGCGCAGAAATCCTGGCAAAGTACCTCACTGAGCTGGCAGAGGCCGGGGCTAACGACCCCCAGAACCATCCGCCACCGTTGCCTGTTCTATGTCGAGTCTGTGAGCGATCGATTGTCCCCTGGTGGTTTGAGAAGCACTCGGATCTTTGCGTTCAAGAACACAAGGCAGAAATGGACGTGCAGATGGTGCAAGAAAACCTCTCCGAGCATCGACACGCTATTGTCAAGGTGCTGGACGCCTTCGAGGCTCGTCAAGGCCGAAGCACAGCCGCTGAGAACACGCCGTTTGCTCCGCTGCCCGAGTACAAGGGGATGCCAATTGGCCCGTCTCCGACACCATCCACCGCCGTCTCTTCCGCCTCGGGGTCACACAATCCCAGCCCGGTAAGGTCGCGGAGCCCGTCAACAGCTGGCATGGGTCATGCTAGGGCTCGTTCTTTTGTGGTCCGACGGCCTCTGGTCCGCATCGTTGAGCTGATTCTCGACCTATGTGACACGGCCATCGAGATCAGTGTCCCTTCCATCAAGGACAGCAAAAGCGAGAACGAGGATGAATTCAAGTCACAGTCTCCGCAATCCGAATCGAGAATCTCGCAGATCACTCAGTGGCAGCCACCAAGCAGCCTGGAGAATGAACCCGGGTTGGCTGCCCTGAGCGCGGATACCGAAAAGCTTGCTCGCGCCAAAGTCGACGCAGTCCATCGCTATCAAGACGTGCTCGAATACTCGGAACGTATCCGGCAGGAATACATGGCCGAAGTCGATGCTTGCATAAACGAGGCCCTCATCAAGGCGGAGCGGGTTGCGGCTGGAGAGGAATTGTCTTCAAGTGAGAGTGAATGTGAAGAGGAGGCCATGTTACAAGGCATCTTGGAAAGCCCTGGAGAAGACCCGGAACCCACAACCATACCACAGCCAATTGTCGAGCCTCTTGAACCCGAAGCTACACGGAGCACATCCTACGTCGGACTGAAATCCATGGCTTCCGCGCTCAGAAATCCCCGTGACCTGCCTCACATCGGCATGGCAGGGGAACCAAGACGCTCATCCTCTCAGGCGGTCTCTACTGGTTCTAGCAGTCCGATCGAATGCCCTACTCCAAAGTCACATCGGAGTAATCTCATTTCTCAGCCGCAACCGGTGTCAAACAGACGCTCAATGTACGTTGAAGATGCAAATGATAGCGACGGTAGCTTGCCGTCCACCTCCGTCTTGTCCCATTGGCGATCCGACTCTCCCGCCTCAGTGTCTGATCAGGGTCGCGCCGCCCATTCAAGAGACAGGAAGAGACGAAGCATGCATCTTCATGGCCTCAATTCGGCCTCACCCAATCGCCAACACTCGCCCGGGAGATATCCCCCGCCGCCACCTTCACCACTTCGAATGACCAAATCTCGGATTTCTAGCGGCGAGATTGCCCACTCTCCTGTGGTGTCGCCATTGTTGACAGCGGGCGAATTTGTGACTTCAGGCAACGCTCCCATTCTGCATAGAAGGCAGTCGTCGATGCATTCCTCTGACTTCAAGACACCCTCGTCGCCGAGACTTAACTCCATCTCTCATCCACAGCAACCTCGAGCCCAGCCACCTTCAATCAAGGATTTTGAGGTGATCAAACCGATCAGCAGAGGGGCTTTCGGTAGCGTCTATCTTGCTAAGAAGAAGAGTACCGGTGAATACTTTGCCATCAAAGTGCTACGCAAGTCCGACATGGTTGCCAAGAACCAAGTCACCAATGTCAAAGCTGAGCGCGCCATCATGATGTGGCAAGGCGAAAGTGACTTTGTCGCCAAGCTATACTGGACTTTTTCTAGCAAGGATTACCTCTACCTGGTCATGGAGTACCTGAACGGAGGGGATTGTGCGTCGCTGGTCAAGATTCTGGGTGGACTAAGCGAAGACTGGGCAAAGAAGTATGTTGCAGAAGTCGTGCTCGGCGTAGAGCATTTGCACTCGCGAGGGATTGTTCACCGTGACCTGAAGCCGGACAATCTTCTCATCGATTCCAAAGGTCATTTGAAGCTCACCGACTTCGGTCTGTCTCGCATGGGTCTTGTTGGTCGCCAGAAACGTGCACTGAAACAGCCTGAAGAAGCGGTACCGGACCTTCTGAAGCACGGCCCCTTCACACAACCAGGGTCGGGTTCTGGTCCCACGTCTAGGTCGACGTCCTTCGACTACCAAGGCCCTCACTCTCCTGCACCAACGCCGCTCATGACACCTGCTTTCACAGGCGGTATGGACCAACCCTCCTACTTTAATCTGAACCGTGAGAGCTCTCTCAGCCGAGAAACATCCCTCAGAAATTCAGGCTATCGTAGTGACAGCGGCAGTGGTTCGAGCTTCGACCTCCACCAACTTTTCAAGAAACTTGGTGTGCAGGAGGACGCTGAATCTCCACCTCAGGTGTTTCCGCGGAAAATCGAAGAAGAGGCTTACAGCCAGGGTAGTGCTTCACCTGACCTTTTCCCTTTGTCACAATCCATGAGCAACATTTCCCAGGCTCCCGCCGCTTTACCCCTGTCTTCTCAGATCTTAGGACCGCCACTGTTCGAGCCGGATGAGAGCGATCGCCGCTTCGTGGGCACTCCAGATTACCTGGCTCCCGAAACAATTAATGGCGCGGTCCAAGACGAAATGTGTGATTGGTGGTCTTTGGGCTGTATCATGTTCGAGTTCCTCTATGGCTTTCCGCCGTTCAATGCAGATTCGCCGGAGCAGGTGTTTGACAATATCGTCAACCGGAGAATTGCCTGGCCCGAGGACGACGAAGAGATTGAAGTCAGCCCAGAGGCCAAAGACCTAATCAACAAATTGATCCAACTGGATCCGAGGGAAAGACTGGGCGCCAATAAGGACGAGAAATACCCCAGTGGCGGCTGCGAGATTCAGGCACATCCTTGGTTTGCGGACATCAACTGGGAGACACTCCTGGAAGACGAGGCCCAATTCATACCGAACCCCGAACACCCAGAAGATACCGAGTATTTCGACTCGCGCGGCGCCACCCTAACATCCTTTCCTGAGGAGCTGGAGGACCAAATATCCCCATCTGGACCCATGCCAAATGGATCCGACACCTCCAGCCGTCCGCATGATGCACTTTTCCGTGTCAGGACGCAGGCCAATTCTGCTAAACGCGGCCTCATGCCACTCCATATCCCCCCTCATGTCATGCGGGATTCGCGCAGCAGACGGCTGAGTGAGCCTGTCCTTGCAGATGACTTTGGCAACTTCAATTTCAAGAACCTGCCAGTACTGGAGAAAGCCAACAAAGACATCGTAGAAAAAATGAGGAAGGAAGCGATGCAAGCACAAGCTAGAGGCTATGCTCATTCGCAAGCAGCAATGTCCGCCGCTAACAGCCCGGCAATCGGCTCACCAGGACCTTCGCTTGAGGGCAGTCCGATGATGCCTATGCCCGTAAAGCGTGCGCTGTCTCTAAGCAAAGGTCACAGACCCGGCTCGCCATCGAGCTTAGCGACCTCCAACTCCTCGCCTAGCCGGCCATCGCAGCCATCGTCCCCGCTGTTGGTTCAGTTCTCTACCGCGCAACATCATGACCGCCGCAAGACGTCTGGGTCATCGCAAGGAAGCAGTTCTCTCGCTCCGAGCAGCTTCTTTGATATTCCTCAAGACGCTATCAAATATGGGCAGCAGGCGAGTTCTTCTCCCATCAAACCTGTTCGCATGCCGTCAATTTCGCCGGCCAAAGCGATGCCTCCACCACCACGATCTGCAGCAGTCAATGGACGCACCAGATCGCAGACTGTTGGCTCGCAAGAAAGTGACGGGCAGGGTGTTCAACGAGAGCCCTTCGTTCCCGGTCATCACAAGCGCAAGAGTCAGTTGCTTGTTCGGGACGTCTCACCTTCATCCTCAGATAATGAGTCGGCCCAAGCCAAGGCGCTGCTGAAAGTGCAACGACGCCGTCAAAGCTCGAGAAGACTCTCACACATCAATTTTATGGACGGCCCTACATACCGGCCTTTGGACGTGTTGATATGTGAGGATCATCCGGTGTCGAGACTGGTAATGGAACGGCTCTTTGAGAAACTGCGATGTCGCACCATCACCGCTACCAACGGTCCGGACGCTTTGCGGCTAGCTGTCAGCCAGATCCAGTTTGACATTGTCTTCATGGAGTTCAAGTTGCCGCTTATTAGTGGCGTCGACGTTGCTCGCATGATCCGAGATACGAAGAGCGCCAATACTGGCACTCCGATTGTCTGCATCACCGGTTACCTGAAAGATCTGCCCGAAGTCCACCATTTTGATACGCTCATGCAGAAGCCTCCGACCACTCAGAAACTGACTGAGATGCTAGCGAAGTACTGTGCCTGGAGACCAGCTCCTAAGGATTTCAAACCTGCCATGCCTTTGACCATCCCCCATCTCAATACGCGAATTGAGTCTATGACGACCCAAGACAGCCCCGTTTCTGTTGCGTCAAGCCTTGCGCCAACAATGCCCGACTCGTCCTACCGAGGCTCAAGCCGAGGAGACTCCATTAGCAGTGGCGGGTTTTTCAGTGACTTGGATTCTCTGAAGAACGATGATATCCCTGTCATCGTTTCTCGAGCCGCCACGGAAGAGTGGGCAAAGGCCGGGCTAGGTATCTCTGACGATATCGTCGTCGGCCAGCGGCCCTACATCCAGAGCGGGTATCCCCACCTTGTCCACACAGAATCTGCACCCGCCAGTGCCTCCGTTGAAGATATGGGTGGGTACGGCCTACGGACACCCCGACGTCAGAAATCGTCAGAGGCTGTAAGACAGCGACGCGAGTTGCTGGAGAGCAAAATGGACAATCCCAGCGCCGCAGCCGAGGAAGGCGACGACGAAGACGAGGAACTTGGAGACGTACAGGTACGGGCTCGGTCACCAGTGGGAAAACCCCCGAGGCCATCCTCAAAGCTCGGAATTGAAATGATGCGGACCAACAGCCGTGGCAGCGTCATCTCTATGGGTGAAGACAGAGGGACAGAGTCTGACAGCCTCAGGAGGTCACTGGAGATATTGGAAGAACGCATGGAGAATCTGAGGATACCTGAGGAACCAAGTGTGGCAGCGTTGACCGAGATCCAACCACGGAAGCGGCTGGAGAGGACCATCTCGCAGCACTCGCATCCAGAACAGGAGACTAGACGTTCAGCGAGTGGCCAAATTACGCCTCCAGTCATTTTCCCACAGAAACCAGGAACCACTGTCGCCGATATCGATATGCTGACACCAGTAGCGACCAAGGCGATCAATCCCGAAGAGGAGCAGACTCCGAAGCCTCAGGGCAGTCCGTCGGGACCACAGACGACAGCTGAGCGCTGATTTTTATTTTCGTTGTGTCCGTTTACGTGTATATGTGATTATGAGCCAGTTTATGGGATTTGCTTCAGACGAAGCCGAGGTTTTTCTTTTGTACACAATGACTTGCATGGCGCTGGAGGAGAGAAGGGAAATCAATGCTGGGTTAGCAGGGCTTTATACTTCCTTTCTGGTGTTCTTATGAGGACTGCCTGGTTCAATACTTAAATAGTCCGACAATTGATGGTCGCTGACAACAGCGCCAGCCTCAGATACGATAGCGTGTGCCTGTGCTGGCGATTCTGTTGCTTTAGCGGTGCTGTCTGTCGACAGGAGCTCAGCTACGACACAGTGGCGACATGAGGTCGCTTCCCCTACTCGCTCTATACTATAGGAGCACTGGAGTACCTTGTCGAAAAGGTTTCCCGTCGATTCTAACTCGAGAGAACAGTCACCCTAAGTACCGATGAGGCCGGCGGCCGTCAGGTGAAGCTCTCCCGGTCGAGCTCCAAGTTCGGCGGTGAGTACTGTGTGCTCGTCACAACGCTAGCGCCTTCGTCGGGTATATTAGTTGCTTGTGGGTGTAACTTGGGCTTGGTACGCAAGTCCAAACTGGTCCGTGCTATCGCTGTGGCCGTGTTATTTGTTCGCATAGGTGAGCTGCTCATGCTCCTGCTCAGAGTCTAACAATTTACTAGCACCGGGCGAGGTCCTGCTTGTGGGGGTTATCAACACACGACGACGGAGTAGGTGTGTACCTAGGTAGTCTGACGTCATGGTCACGACTCAATGTTCTGCGGACAGCGCTGTATTCCTAGACTTTACGGAGTACCATCAAGTGCTTGCGGTTCGATGGATATCGACACTTGCACACACCCTGCATCGCAAGTATTGCTCGCTTGGACAACATACTGTAAAAGCGCGCATGATCAAGTGATCCCCCACCGATCCAGTTAACCTTATTTCTGGACAACTGCATCTCGAGAGGGGGAGGCGAGAGACAAGCAAGCGGGCAGCCGGTGACAGCGCGCAAGCGTCGGCAGCTGGGGGGCGGGGCAAAGACTGTGATTCGCGAGGTTGGAAAGCGCTGGTTCTCTTGAGGGCGAAGTCCGCGGTGAAACCGCAGCTGTGGAGTGATGGTGAGCGATGCAGGGTTTCGAGGGATACTGCAGCAGAAGCACATCATAGCAGGTGCTAAAGCAGAGGCAGACGGCTACTTGATAACTGAATGTGAAAATCATGGAAACCGCTTCGACCACTATTGCGTGCAAATCTACAGAATTGTGGTTTGTGCGCGGTTCTTGGTGTCGATCCGACCGTGCCGCGAGGGTCGGATGTGAAGCCTGACTGTGAGCCATCTCAGGCCTAGCTCCCTTTAACTAAACCTGGTTTTGGCGTCGCAAGCTCCCCGAGCCAAAGCTGGCAGCACGCCGCCCACGCCAGCCTCTTTGCCTCTGGCTGCGTCTTCGTGCGGCCCGCCCAATCCATCGGGGTCTGAACCACGGCCACTTCCACTTCCACTCCAACCTTTCTATCTCAAGAGGTCAATTGAACTGGGCCTGCGGTGCAGAGCGTGGTTGATCTTCACTTGCATCCGTCTTCAATCTGTCCGGACCTTCACCTGTATCTTTATCACCCATCCTACGCCCTTGATCTCACTTGCGGCCGCCCTATCACCGATTGCGCTCCCGTTTCCTTGATGCAGACGTCGTTTCCCCCTTGAAACATCTCGTCCATCACCACACGCCTCGTCGCCTCCTGCGAGAGATCCAGACCAGCAGCAGACCCATCGACGCTCGGTCCGCCAGCTGCGCGCCTGAAAAACAACCTTAATTCCACCCCCTTGGGCCGTCGCTTTGTTGCAGAGCGGTCACTCCAGATCCAGCGACTCCGATTGCCACTCCCCGTTTCTCACCTTCAGCTCGTCACCACCCGTTTGCTTCGGACGTCCTCCATGTCACCAGCCATCAGCGACTGCCTTGAATAAAAATCAGTCTCTATTGATGTTGGCGTCTGTGCCTTCCCGGTTCCGAACTCTCCGCTGACTCCCTACCGTCATATCTCATCTAAGATGGCGACTTCATCAGCAACTGCCACGGCGGCGACTCCTACTGCAAGCAGCACCAATAATGGGGGGTCTGGGCCGAGTTCGCCACTGCTCTTTTTCGTGGCCCTGGGCTTTGGCGTAGTCTTTACCAACTTATGGTGAGCCTCAAATGATCTTTACGGCGCACCGCCAGCTGACCATTTCGCTCCTAGGATCATCGTTGGTGTGAAATACTGTTTCAGATACAACCAGCGTAATCGAGCCCGCATGAATGGCGAAGACCCTGATGGCGTAGATCTCACAACCATGCCTCGACAACATCGGCGCAGACGGGAAAAGAAGCTGATGACGATTGAAGAGGTCAATGAAAAGTTCCCTCTGATCAAGTACAAGGCATGGCGCTCCAATCGTGCCGATGAAGGCCTGCCTACCGCCGGAGGAATCAATACCGCATCTCGGCCGGCCAGTTTGCACAATGTCCAGCGGGATTCTAAAGACTCGAAAGAGATCGAGGCTCGAGAGCTGGCTCCCATGCCGACAAACACGACGGACGGGGAGAAGCCGGCTGAGCACGGCACTCCGGAAGTAGTGGGAGGAGAGAAGAGTACTCCGGACAGTGCGCCAACGACACCCCGGCCTAAATCCACTCAATCAACTGCCACGCCCGATACTCCCCTACAAAAGGTCGCTACTGAGGACGAAGATGACGAAGATGAAGAGCGTATCCAGACCGCCATCCCCGCAGAACAGCTCCCAGACCCGGGAGACGCTTGCGCGATATGCATCGACACCATTGATGATGACGACGATATCCGCGGACTAACGTGTGGCCACGCCTTCCATGCCTCTTGTGTTGACCCTTGGTTGACGTCGCGGCGGGCTTGTTGCCCTCTGTGCAAGGCCGATTATTACGTCCCCAAACCTCGAGCTGAAGGTGCCGACGCCAACCCAGCAAGCATTCAGCCACCCCCCACGACATTCTCAATAATTGGAAATGGTCGACCTGGCCGGAGGCCAGCTATGATCATCCCGGGCAGGTTTATGAGCATTGTCTACCATGATCGGGACCGCCACGGGTTTCCACTAGTGGTGCGCGCGGAGCGGAGAGGTCAGCAGGAACAAGACCAAGCGCGCCGGCAACGTGGGGAAAGATTACCCAGCTCCAACGCGGCAGGTCACCAAGACGGAGCAGAGACCCAACAACAATCCTGGAGATCGAGGTTCGGACTGAGAATACCTGGCCGCAGTCGACAGACAGAGCCACCACCACAACCGGCGCCGGAAGCCCAGCCTACACCTTCACAGCTAGAAGCTGGAAGATGACAAACAGAATTTCCCCAGGAGCGATGATATCTAATGACTTTAACGAGATTGGGTATAACTTTGAGAGCGGGGGGATTGACCGACTACTTCGTAGAGCTTGGATAGCGACGAGGTAGCAACCACCCCCTACTATTCTCCGGGTGCCAGGGCTATCGATGACAGCCCCAAACGCACTACGTTGGATCATGGCTTTGGAGAGAAAATCATACCACCGTGCTTGGTATCTTGTACATCTATCTACCTAGCTTGAAACTGCTCTTGGACACACAAGGTCAGAATTCAAATTACATTTTGGTGTTGGTGGCAGTTTGTGCGGGCGCCTCTTGCGTCTCAATGAGCGCTTCTTGTCATCCTCCCGGTCGAGGACGGGTTGCAAGCGCGGGTCTTCCTAAGACGGGCGGAAACGCATCACATGCACCGAGATGAGACGAGATGAGTACGGAGTGCACGGGAGGACCTACGTAGCGTAGCGTGGCGATACTCGTACTGTGCTCCGTCCTCATCAGAGTACTAAGGTGAGTGATCCTGATCATGTGGCGATGTTGGCGATGTTGGCGATGTGGCGACATGGCGATCTGGAAGCCCGATCACGCAACGTTGATGAATCATCGATCAGCTATGTACGAGTCCAGTACGAGTCACCGAGCGAGTCACCCACGAGTACCGAGTACTGGTAAGGTATAATGGAATGGAAGACGGGAGCGCGGGAGTTACTACTCGCAGAAGTATGTCGCTGATCAACGTGATCGGAATACGGGTATCGAGTACGGTGGATACGACGATACGAGTCCTCTCTGCGAGGTAACCCGTGCTACATACCTTACGAGGTACTCTACCTGACTCTACCTTACTCTACTTGACTCTACCTGATTCTACCTGACTCTACCTTGCTCTACCTGACTCTACCTGACTCTACCTGACTCTACCTGACTCTACCTGACTCTACACAGTGAAATAGTGGAACAGTGACGCAGTACTCTTGACACTGCCTACACTCCTTACCCACACTTCATACTCTACGGAATACGGAATTACGCAGTATCTATATGCTATCACGTACAGTATAGTATAGATGGATGATAGCCGTTCGGTACAAGTAATGGGCTGCAAGCGGCTGAGAGGCGGCAAGTGGGCTGAAATGAAAGTTCTGCGTATCCAGGGTCGGACAGTGTGAATGAATCAGATGGGACGTAGGTCCGATCCTGATATGAATGAATACTGTCTCTCTACTACCCTCTTATCGGGCTAAGCCAGAGCACGATGAAGCCGGCAGAAAACATGTCATAACCGGTACGAGGAGCAATACTCGATTATTCTCTTTAGCCATTCACAATAATCTATCGCCTTGCTTCTCTCGTGGAACCGCCATCACTCATCATCCTCGTTCCCACCCAAGCCCGCATTCTTCTTCATCATCGCCACGTCGTCCTCCAGATCCTGGATCCTCCGGGCCAGCTTCTTCTTCAGGATTGCGTTGGTTGTCTTCTTCAGCAACTCGCGCTGTTCCGCAATCTTGTTCGTCATGTCCTCGATCCTCTCGAGCGCTTGACGCTGACTTTCGTCACCTTCCTTCTCGGCGTCGTCGCGGTCTTCGTCTTCTTCTCCCGCATCGTCTTCATCTTCGTCGGAAGAAGCCTCGCCTGCGGGGGTATGGTCGGCGGTAGCAGACGGGGTAGCGCTTGTACTGGTGATGCCGAAGGAGGAGTCTACTCCCACCTCTGGGGGATGTAAAGTGGTGTTCGAAGCTTGCACGGTTGGTTCTGCTGCCGGGCCCTTATCCTCGTCATAGAACATCCGCTCAAGCGCGGCGAAATCATCTTGGTCAATCTCGTCTTGCATGGGCGTTTCCGTGGCCATTGGTGTCGACACATTATACGCACCGGGATGGTAGCCAAAGTAGTTGTCGAGTTCGGCTTCTGCATCCTCGTCCTCGTCTTCTTCCTCCTCCATGTCAGTGCTGTATCCATGCTCGTCGAGGCGCGGGTCGTGGTCGAGAAGCTGATACTTCGTGTTGACTGCTGCCTTGTCGGCTTCGAGCAGAGCGTGGACCCTTCGTTCGACGGCCTCGATATCATCCACGCGTGCTCTCTTTGTTCGTGCAAAACGTCTCTTCCGAACCCATTTCATCGGCGCGGTGATGCCATGGGCATATTGAAATGACTTGGGGTCGACGTCCTCGGGCAACGGATAGTTCCTTGCTTCTTCTTCGTCCTTGCACCGTCCCAGCACCAGCAGCATTTGGCAAATGTCGATACTCTTGATCCACCCTTTTTTATCCCAAGACTTCATGCCCTCAAGGATGCATGGCAGATCCACTAGAGAAGTGGCATACTTGTGATCCTTGATCTGCAAGATACCTCTCCTCCCCAGCGTATCAAGCATCCTCAAGTTGATGGCCGCCCCTCCTTTTGAAAGAATCTCGCCTGCCTTGCCATCTTCAATCGACTTGCGCAGGTAATCGCAATCGTCACCGGGCTGCATGCGCAGTATGAAGCCTTCGTGGATCACCGGATCCTTTTCTCGACCGACCGTCGTCTCCTTCTTGTCATTCTCATACTCGCTCTCGAGTTCCGAGTCGTAACCGACGCCCGGAGTCCGCTTGGGTACTTTGCCCTTGACCTTGAATAGCAGGTTTGCGGGTCCTGTGGCCTTCGTGGCTGACGCCTGTGCCGTCTGAGACGGGGTTTTGAACTTGAGGGTGCGTATCGTGGGAATCTTATTTGGTTGCGACGGAGCAGGTCGACCGCCTTCATCGTCGTCTTGCTCCTTTATGGCTTCGCGCTTGCGCTTCTTATTCGAGCCCGGTGCGGCTTCACTGGTATCCGCCGCATTCTTCTTTTTCTTCTTTGGCTTGGCGCCGTCGTCGGCGACCGGGAGAGGAGTGCTTTTGCCTGGGAGTTTGAGCTTGATGCTGGGTGTCCTCGCGGTTGCACTCTGGGGCGCCGGGGTTTGCACAGGCGCAGGCTGTATCCCCCCTGCTTGGGCCGAAGGTTTGCGGGAGAAGCTGAGTTTGAGGTTGGGGCGCTTCTCCTTTGCAGAAGAAGAGGCGTCGGCCATGTCTTCGTCGCCGGCGGAGTCGGTCACAGAGTCAATATCAGATGAGGCGACCGGGGACTCATTCTCTCCGTTGGAGTTGTGTGAGCTAGGAGTGTCGTTGATGAAGTGGACATGCACCTCCGGGTCGACGACGACTGACCTGCGCCTGCCTCTAGCGGGAGTCGACTTCCTGACGCCGGCAGAAAGATCGGTTTTGAGGATAGACTTTGCCTCGCGCTGTTGACGATGCGATGGAGTGTGTAGCCGGCGAGGTTTGGGGGTGGCCGCTGCCGGCTTGCGCTTAGGCTTCCCCGCGGCCTTATTCCTGCCATTTCCGGGCGTCTGTTGTGCCTTGGAAGGAGCGTCGTCATTGGGCGTCTCAGGCACGTCAGGCGCCAGCCGTGGCGTCGGGCTGTCGATAGCCGCAGCCTGGAGGGCTTGATTGGGGCTCTGAGGCGCAATAGACGCGCGTTGGTTCGGCTGTGGCACCGATTCGCCGGCGTCAATTGCATCTTCTTCCACACCATCTTGCATCTCAGCTTCTTTCTCTGTCGACGCCTTGGGATATGGAATCGTTGCTCTAGAGGTCGCAGGCCATTGAAGCAACCTCTCAGGCCGCACTCTGAGTGTCAGGAAGGATGTGCACGGCGTCGCCTGCACAGGATAAAACTCGTACTTCTTACCCTCCGCTGTAATCGACCACCTTTTCCCAGACCCCAGCCTTCGACACCGGGCCATCGTCGATCGAGGCGTCTTGGCTGTTTGCGACCTTCTGGATTTTCTTCTTCTTTTCTTTTCCTGGAAACGCACGTTGAGTATCAGGCAAGGGCAGTCACGATGACTTCCGCCGACCTGCACACCGCGCTCTTACGCCCTGCAGTCATTCAAATCCTGCGCGCCGCGGGCTTCAGCTACGCGAAACCTGCCGTGATTGACACGGTGACCGATCTCGCGGCGCGGTATCTGTTGCTGCTCGCCTCTTCAACGGCTCAAAACGCCTTCAACCTTCACAACACCTTCGTGCCGACGATTCAGGATGTGAGACTCGCGCTGAGTCAGGCGGGCTCGCTGTACCCGCAGATGAGTACCGCAGAGGAGAGTCTGAGGGATGATGTGGAGATCTCGGAAGGAGTGTGGGTGCCGTTCGAGGATCTTCGCGGTGTCGAAGCGTTCGTGAATTGGGCGCATGGGCCGGTTAACAAGGAGATTCGACGGATCGCAGGGTTTGGCGATGAGGCGAATGTCGAGGAAATTGCAGCAGGGTTGGATGATCAGGAGGATTATCTCGCTGGTAAGTCTTGAGAATGGCCGCGTTTTGTCTTTGTGAGGCTTCGGTGAGAGAGAAGGCAGTTTGAAGTCGAAGTGACAAGTGACTGACTGACCGCGCGTCGCTGAGCAGCCCTCAAGAAACGCCACAGCAAGACAGGCGAGGAGTCTCGATATCAAGGGACGGTTCTCGGAAAGGATAATGAACTCCAGTCTGTTGCAATTGTTGGTGGACCAGCAGCTTCGATCGCTGAATGGACAAATCAATCTCTCGCCAGCATGAAATCCTCAGGCCTGCGCTCGGGCGAGTACGCTGCCACACCTGCAACATCCGGCATCAGCAGTGCTCCTCTTACGCCTATTGACTCAGAATGAAGGTGGCTGGGGTATTGTTCTCCCCCTTCAAATTCCTATTCTTCTGATGGACGCCTGGAAACGGTCCGGCAGAAAACTCTGCAGCAACATTACGCGCTCTCCCTACGGCCCGCCCTACTTGTCCCCAGAGGCGCAGGGAGACCTCGACATCTACTTGCCTTGGGCTGTGCAATCGAAATTCGCAGCAACTCATAGAACTACCGGGCCAGCACAGACTTTAGTCCTGCTGCAGGAACGAACAGCCACGATCGGAGACTGTGGGCGAGAGTTCGAGGCCGCCTGCTCAAACCCCCATCTCTTTTCTAGATATTCAATGAATGCGACCCTCGAAAGAACAAAAATGAAGATTGGAAATAGTTCAGCGACGAATCGAAGGTGGCTACTACTGTACCGACACTTCGGCTCAACGTAACTGAGATCAGCGACGAAGGCACCTATCTACAAGCGAACTGAGCGAAGTCGGAACGATGAGAAACAGACAGGCGGACAGCTGTAAAGAGCTGCTTATGCCAGCGCGCAGAATGAACACCAGATATTCAGATCATCCAATGTCTGGTATTACCTAGTCCTTTCCCACTTGCCACTAAGCAAAGAAGTACACGGTACACGTACAGTAAATAGATCTCATCCGAGCGAGGTCGCATAATATTAGCGTGTCCTCACTGTTCCCCAGAAGTGGGCAGCTCATCGTTCGTGCGAGCTCGAGCCTTCCTGGCCTGGCCTGGTACACGACGCGCATCTCACACAGTAGACGCCCATCTAGCTTGCCTCCTAGGCGGAATCACAATATGGCGGTCCACTAAGGCCAGGGAAGTACTGGCACTGGCACCACCGCCGCCCTGACCTGGATCCGCCGGACCCCCATCGGGTGCCGCGGGCGCCGTTCCGAATTGCGTCGAGAAGGTGGTTGCCACACTCCCGTTACTTAGGGTCGTCACTGCAAACCATGTCCCTGTGGAGGGCGTCGCTGTGTTGTTCAGCGGTTCGAAAGCGGTGGCGCTGGAGGACGAGGGGAAAGGAGTGACGCCGAAGGTGTCTGCTGGGCCCAGAGGACTGGAAGGGGCCGTGAATGGCGCACCGGTCGGGATTGTCCCGTTCCAATCTTGCCAGAGGTTCGAAGGCGTCAGTGAACATGGCGTGGGATGCGTGCCGTTGGGCCAGAACAGCGATGTCGGCACACCAGGAGGTATACCGCCTGGATTCCCACTTGCCGCTGATGTTATCGTTATTGCAGTATCACTTGTTGCTGTCGAAGTTGAGTTGTCAGTTATTGGGCTGGTGCCGAGTGCTGTGGTGTTGGTCATAGATGACGTGGTTGACTCGCTGGCCGACGAGGCCGTGGACGACGGAGATGAGTCTGCGGTCGTGTTGTTGGCTGGCTGTTGGGTCGAGCTGTCCGTTGGGATTGCATTGGAGACCGCTGAGACGAGGGAAGAATTGGACCAGCCAGTGAACGATGCTGAAGTTTCGCCAGGCGAGAAGACCCTGGTCGTGTTGCTTTCCACCACAATTGTCATAGTGAGTGACCCTGACTGCGGTGAGATTGGCCCGGTCGCTGCACCTGTACTGTCTGAAAGTGCCGTCCCCGTGTTGGAGTTTCCAGAAAGCGTGTGGTTTCTCCTCTCAGGCACAGTCGCTGTCACTGTAAATTCTTCAGGCGATGGAGTTACAGGGGACGGAGTTATTGGGGCGGGCGTGTAGTCGATGGTGACCGTAATGACCGTGTTCTCAAACTCGGGCGAAGTGTCAGTTTCTGAGGGCGAGGTATACCCCGGAGCTGGCGATGATGTATTGGTCCACAACAGTCTGTCTGTAGATCGGCCAGTGCCCCAGGGAGGGCTGGTGCCGTTGTAGGTCAAATTTGAACCGGGAATGGACCAAATTGTGGTTGTCGATCTCATTGTCATGACAGTCATCGGCAACCCGCGGGGAGCATCTGACGCTGTCGTTCCATTCGGTGAAACAGAATTCGATTCGGGCGAAACGACTGAACCAGTGCTTCCGTCCGAGGCGGTTGTCGCATTTCCAGTTGACCGAGTGGTTGGCGGTGCCACCGCGTTAGTATCAGTCGACGTACTGTTGGCAAAAGGTGCCGAGGTGATGGTCGGGCTCGGGGTTTGACCGGTGCCTTGGACAGCGGTTGTATTTGACCAAGACGGTGCCGTCCCAAGCGAGGTTTGCTCTGGACTGAAAGTGAACTGTGGTGAACTGTTGTTCCCAGCAGTCGGATTGGGTCCGCCCTCTGGCCGGCATGACTCACTTCCGCAAGGGAAAGGAGGTGGAATTTCTGTCGGCCACGGTCGGTCTGATGTGAGATAGCCGGTGCCCCAAGCTGGCTCGATATTGGTATCATTCCCATAGACCCAGGGGTGAGTCTCGTTGTCACAACGACGAACAAGTCGATTGTGCACACCTTGCTGTTCGTCAGCGGTAGCACAGCTTGCAACAGCTGAAGGACTAACCTGGATGCTGCTCTGCAAATGTCAGGCCAAGGCCTGCAAGGCTGACGAAAAGAGTGACCAGAACGCTCCCCATCGTGTACAGAATCTTCTCACTCCAAGCCCTTACCCAAAAGCTGCCTCGAGAGAAAGCTCTCCGTCAAACTTCTGCAAACCGTCTTATATCTCTTGCGCGCCACATTCATGGAGGGTCATTGAGACAATGGTTGAGCGCGTCTTAAATGCACTAGCTCCTCGATTTCCGTCCGTTGTAAAATCTTGCACTGTGGAAGACGCAGTCACGCTCTACCGCAATTTCGCGCGGAAGCTGTTGCCCGCTCCCCTGGCGGATGCATTTCAAAATGCCACGCTTCAATGCTGTCATATTCGAGAAGGCGACTTGCTTGATGCCCTAGGCGAAAGGAACGCGGAGATCAGTTGAAACGCAGCATGGTCAAGGCGGGAGCGGCTGCAAAGGACCGCTCGCTGCTCCTGACCCTGAATCGGTTGGCGTCTAGATTGGCTTTGGCCATAGATCAGTCATGATGACAACCTCTGCTTTCCTTGCAACGGTGGTGCCCACAAAGGACCCGGGTTTACACTGACCTAGCAATGTTCCCGAATGACAAGCGGCTTCGAGTTTTGTCCGAAACTAGATTTTGATATCGGAGAAGTGCTTGTAGACGCGGATGAGACGCGGATGGCGCCCGGTCCCCAGCAGCGGCGAGATGTGGTGCACCTCTGCGCCAAATCAAGGCTACACAAGCTGATACCAGTCTCAGAGGCTGAGGTCCAAGCCAACAACCTTGGTCTTTTTGCGGCCATATTCAATTGCTGCTGCGGCGGCGGAGGAAGACTCTGACCTGGCAATATTGCTTTGAACGGCCCAAAGCCAGAGAGAGACACGCAAGTGCCTGGGGTCGAGCGCCGAAGAATGCAGAGTCTGAGCAATTGACCCAAATCATCCCTCCCGATCTGTACCACACGAAGCGGAGGCTCATCCTGCAGGTACGCTGCAATGCAGCCGCCCGTCTGCAAATCTGACAGATCTTGATATCGGCAGGCAGAGTCAACTTCGTTCCTGAATTTTGTGGCCAGTCACAACATGGCTACCGGATGTCCGCCAGTTGAATGTTGCCGCTCTCAAACAAGTCATGGGATAAGCAGCCATAAGCTGATTCGGCAATCAAGAATGTAAGGCCGGTAACGAGTCCTTGCTAATGTCCTTCAGCGACATCTTACGTGAAATACGTCGTTCTTGTGGTCGTATGGGTTTGCACCGGGGACGATCTCGTGCGCGAATTGGTCCTGGCACGTACACGAGAACGACCGCATTGTGCTAGGATATTGCCAGCACGCTTTCTTGCATTGGAGCCTGTGACGCAAGGATCAACAAATTACCAGGCCGCCACAATGTATCGGCAAGGGCACCGGCCACCGTATCAGCGATGAGGTCTGCAAGAGGCCTCGTGGCAACTCCATCGGGTTCACCGTTCTCACCACTGCTCTTTGCGCCTTCGTAACAGTGCAATGCAAAGGTATAGCGCTTGTGCTGAAGAAACCACTGCGCAAGGGCCATTCTCAGTGGAGATTGGTCTTCGACTCGGGGATCGTTGGCTGCCTTGTCTGTAAACTTATTCGAGTATATGCCGGCCATTATCTCAACCCTTAGCATTGCGTTGTTGGCCTGAGCCTCCAGCGCTGGTTCTGGATTTGAAGAACATTGCAGCCGCACCAGACAAAGCTCAAGCTCCGCCAGCCGGGCCAGAGCGGAGTCTGTTCCGTACTGATGCTTCCATTGCTCCTGTATCTCGGCGATCAGCCTCTGCGCCTCATTGCTGCGTCCAGTACGAGCATAGAATTGCGACCGCCCCATCTGCTGGACCAGTGTCTGATAAGCGATCTTACCGAAAGTCTTCGACATTGCGTCGATAATGCATTTGAACACGAGTTCGGTGACGTGGGTCTGCAAAACAACATCGAACTCGGATCTCAACAAGATCGTGAGCGGGTGCTTTTTTCCCATGACTGTTGAAGCTAACTCGGCGACATGCGGCTTGATTTGAGCGTGGAGGTCAGTCGCCCCGGCCATGTTGATACCATAAGCAAGTTCCACAAGAGTGAACAGTAACTCCGGATGTGGATCTCGGAAGACAGCTGGGATAGAATCGAGGGTATATTTGAGGACTGTAAATGCAGCAGCCGTCTTCTGCACTTCTAGGAGGTCCGTAACAATATAGAACGCTTCCCTTAGAATTTCCACTTCACCATCGAGGTCGAAGACTTTTGGGTCGCGTTGGACTGATGAGAACCAAGAACTGGTGTATTGACCCATCATCCAGTTGAAGGATTCACTGAGTACGAACTCTATCTTCAGATCATCCGTAGGAGGCTTGATCGCGGTCGGGTTACCAGCCCGCCAACGAAGCGTCAGGGCGGCCTTGGGATCTCGCACCTGCCTGGTTTTTCGTGCTGGTGGTTGTGACGCCGCATCTCGAGCTCGACGGAGCTCGTCTTCCGTCTCCTCCTCCACGGTCGTGTCAGCCTGCTCTGGTTGCTGGGGCGGTGCTGAGGGTCGAAGTGTCAGTGGTTTCTGGCGAACTGCTTGGTTTTGATGGCGAAAAACATCGGTCATGCGCTTTTTGCGATGAGCGTCTTCGGCAGCATGGCGCCGGACGACATTTCGATTGCGTCCGGATTTGTCCTGCACGTCGATGAACAAGATTTCAGGCATGTTTGAATGAGGTTGACAACAGCGAATTATCTGCTCGCTCGATCTCTCACTGCCTTAGCAGCGACGCCATCAGATCGATCCGGTAGTTGCCGCATCGTTTCCGGCGACCATGCCAGTCAAAGAATCCTCTGGTAGGTCAATGGTCGCAGTGCGGCGCTATACCGACTAAACACGAATCCCACGGGTGGATATGTCCTTGCTGCGAGCTTATGGGCGACAGTTGCGTAGATTGTTCTACAGTATCTAGAGATGCCTAACTCGAGGTAAAGATGGATGACAGTCGAGGATTGCAAATGAACATTGAGAGATGAGTGAAACTACGAACTCATTTACGCCCCACCTAAATGCGCCACTTTAGTTCGCCCTTCACTCTCCACTCACCTACTCCTCACATCCACCCACCCTTCGCTCAAACTGTATGTACTCCTCTCACCTGTAGAAAACTGCTACAGATACTAATGAAGAGATAGAACTGCGCTGAATCCTCCGGTAAGAAATCAGCAAGGAACCGCTAATGCCCGAATAGAGGACTGAAGAACCTACTCCCGGTATCTGTGACAGTCATACGAAGGCAAAGCCTCTGAAGAAGATGTCGGCCAGATACGCAGGGTACGAAAAAGGCCACAACCTGATCTTTATCCAGGTACGCAGACCAGACTGTAGCATGTCAGTTTCAAGATGAAGGCAAATAATAAACACTACCACAACAACATCGTTTATTTCATCTTACTTCAGAGTCTGCATCTTCAACCCCTGTTCCACTTTTCCTCGACCTCATTCAGCCTCGTACCCTCAGCCCAGCCTTTCGTCTCGGACTGTTTTTGAATCCGGATATCATGCTTGTCCATGTTTCCAGTGGCTCCATTGGCTATAGCATAGGTTTGGTGAAGCGGTGTGCTCTGCGTGGCCGACGTCAAGTTCCTGGCCGACAGCACCCCCTCAGCATCCAACCCTGGCCAGAATCCATGCCATTCTGGTAAAGACTGTTGCGGGTATATCATATTCGAAAATGGCGACTTACTGGCCCTTGCCGTCCAGAATCCGCTACTGGTAGCTAGTTATCACGTTCCCGATAAATTATATAGCTCGCAGATTGGGACCGTTATTGTCGCCGTACTTGTATCTGCCATGACCTAGGCTGATGAAGTCCTGGCCGGGACCGTTTAGGAAAGACTTCTGGGAGTATACAGTTGCAGAGAGATTACAGTACAAAGGGTTGGGTGACGGCAGCCGCGGCTTGAGATGCGAGGCACGTGGAAACAAGTCGCAATAAAAACGTGTTATGAATGGATTCCACCCAGGTGGCTTTTGCATACAAAGTCCTTCTTCCCCCTACCAACCTAGGTGCCTGCACTGGCTACATCCTGAGGATTCAGCAGATCCCAGTACCTCATAAACTCCTTGGCGCCGCCAGCAAGCCCTCGTGAACACTCATGTTATTTTGATCGTATCAACTTTAGCTACCAAGAGGAACAGGCAGAGGTCCGGCCAGCGTTGCTTTGGTCAGATCGTTAATGTTTGTTGCTGTGTTCTGGTTTGTCAAAGCGGCGTATGCAACTCCATACATGCCTGGGTGGACATCGGCGTGCAATTCGTTCCCCTGCACGGTTACAGGGGTGTAGGCGGGGAGGTTGTTCTGGTTGACCCATGCCATGTACAATGGGCCTGAGTTCCATCTCTGGGGCAGCATGTCGGGTTGTCCGACCTGGAAGATCAGCTTGCCAGGGCTGTTGGGAGTTGCGAAAGATGGACCTCCGTAGCCAATAATGCCCAAGTCGGGGAATATGGGTAGCGAAGTGATGAAGGAAGGCAAGTCGTGGCAGGAGCCTGGGATGATGAAATCCAAAGCCAGATTGAAGGCCCAGATGCCGCTGATTCTGGTCTCGAAGGTGGTGGGATTTGGAACCTCCTGTGCGAAGAGACGGAAGAAGGCATCATGTCTTGCTTCCACGGGGATGATGGACGCGACGGTGGCTTCGAGTCCGGGGTCGGTGGTGGAAAGGCCGTCCGCAAGATCCTGCAGGGCACCGATACCGACGTTTGTAATGATACTGGCAAGCGCCAGAAAGCTTGTCTCATCTGTAATCGGGAAATCGTATTGGCAAGGCGCGACACCCGGGGCACCGTTTCCTTCGAGCAGACCAACGATTGACGCGACATGAACCTCCTCTTGAGCGGCAATGCGTGATACGACTGCCATGTTGCTGACACCATTCACCTGATCACCAGTTCCCCATCGTGTATAGTTCATCAAACCCTCCTGGAAGAAATTCGATTCGAGGTTCTCCAGGAAGTTTGCCAAGTGAAAGCTGTCGATGGCATTGTTGGAGATCTTGGGCGTGCCAGGTTGGTTCGGCAGTCCACCGCCGGCCTGCTGCGCGATATTAGGAGGTAAGGCCGTGCCAGTCACGATAGCAACTGGAGATGCAACGACAGATCTGGCGAGCAGGGAAAGAGCGACGGGAAGGAAAAGGGAAGACATGGCTGCGATTGTGCAGGAAAAGAAACTTGGTCGCTCGAAAAAGTATTAGGACGCAGCGCAAAGAGGGTGCTAGCGAGAGACGGAAGGGAAGGTTAATCAGTTATACACACTCTATCAGCCTGCCCGAGGGAGAGGCTGTTCACTTCGCAATCTGCTGAAGCCGTAAGCACTACCCAGAATGAGATGGCTAGACCCCGGTCGAGCATCTTCCTCAGCCACATGCCACCGATAAAGATTAACCTGGAGTAGCGCCTCGTCAGTAATTCAGCAGGCAAAACCGCTTGTGCCACCGGTGCTCTCGATTGACTCAGTTGATTGACATATTGCCAACGTGCCTACCGTCTCATAGGACTCACACGATGGTTCCAACGATACTTCACGCGGACACTGGCATATCGAATGAGCAGACACCTCAAAGCGGAATCCCCAGGCACGGGCACCGGCGGCGGGGGCGCAGAAAGGTTAGATTTCAGCTTTGGGGCGGCGAGCGTCAAGCGATTGAATCGGAGGGTCGCTCAGACACAAGCTTCGGTAAGCACTTGAGCGTGCAAAGCTTCAGCTTAGGAACCAGAGAGGCAAGGGTGAGACTCGGTCAGCAAATCCATTTTTAGAGCAAGTTGCCATCAGGACGAAAAGGGGAAGTCAGATCGCGCTAAGAATCCACAAACGCTGCAAACTCACCAAGCTCATTTTACATAAGCATCGAAGTTTCAGCTCCGCAGATCGAATGACGCGCTCGAAATTCAATGACGCGAGGACGAAATTCGACATGTTCAGGCTAGACGACGCTGGACGAAGCCTCTCTGAACTCTTCGCCGCTCCCCCCTACGGCAGCGGACCAAGATGAGCTCCTTTAATCTCTGCTCGTGCTGCCTTCGCGCGCTGCGACAGACTGCCAAAGCCGAGACAAAAGTGCGTTCCAGAAAAACGTAAACGCTGAAGACAACCAACTAACAACGATGTTCAGGCAGCTCGAGCTCATAGCCAGATACGTTCGAGGCGACAATATCTGTCAACAGCATCAACAAAATGGCAGCAACAGACTTCCCGCTCGACCAGTCAAGCTCCAACGGAGCAGCCAGCTGTCCCTCCCACCACAGCTGCGACCATCACCACCAACGTAACAGCTCCGCCTGCTCCCAACAACGAATTCGAATCTCCCCCGGCATCACAACCAGCAGGGCAGCAGGCTCTTCCAACCACGGTTTCAACCGTGACGTCCAACGTGACAGCCCCTCCGCCGCCGCCAGAACCTGAATCGCACTCACCGCCGCCGCAAGAAGGACAAGACAAATCGTCTGCGCAACCCTCCCCCGGCACAAGCGTCTCACAGATGCAACGCCAGATCCAATCCTCGCTCTCTTCCCAACCAAGCAAGTTGAACATCCCCGCCCGTCTGGCCCAAACTCTCCAGCGCACCGTCCCCGCCGCGACCAAGACCTACACCATCTACGGCCAGACTGAGGCGTTATTCAAATCCTGCGCCGCACAGGCTGACTACACCATCCCGCAAGATCAACGCATGAACATCCTGACGGGCAAGGGGCCCGCGAAAGAGGCATCGCAGGAGGGAGCAGAGCTAGGCCACCCGCTCCCAGAGAACAAGCACGCCTGGTGGTTCACGACGTTGAACCTACCGCCGACCTTCTCTACATGGTCGCAGATTACGTTTCTGCACCTCTACGTGATCGTGACACAACTGCGCGCGGTGCTGGAGTCGGAGTCGGAATTCCAGAATTACCACCGCTATCTGATTGAGTATTTCTCCCGGGAGGCCGAGGACAAGATGGTGATGCTCCACAACCTCAACGCCCAGGGGATCCGCAGCCGATACCTGAAAGATCTGCTCCTGCAATGGCGCGGGATCCTGGTGTCGTACGACGAAGGGCTCGTCAAGGGCGACGCCGTGCTCGCGAGCGCTATCTGGAGGAATCTCTTCCGCGCGGACGAGGACGTCGACTGGGTCAAGGTCGCCCAAGTCGTGGCGTTCTTGCGCCTGGCGGTGCGGAAAGTCGGCTCAATGACCATGGACGACCTGCTCCAGCATTTGAACACTCAGACCGGAACCAGTATATGGCCTGCCGCGCACGGGTCGATCGCGACTCTGGTGGACAAGCAGAGTCGCGGTATCAACGCTCCGCTTGATCAATAGAGCAAAGATACGACCGAGTGTGAAGGATATTCCACTCCTTCCTTGTACAACCAGAGATAGAGACCGCGCCCATCGTAATATAACATGTAGTCCCGCAACATGTCGAGCGGGGGGAACTTTCAGGATTCATCCCTTAAACTTCGCTACTCCGTCTACCTCGGCGTGATAAATTTGAAGTATTTCAGCAACGAAGCGCAGGGCGCACCATACAAAACGATGCAAAAGTTAATCCCCTCGCGCCACCAGCTTCGCCACGTAGAGTACCTATGTACTCTGTATATACAACAAACCTTACCACCGGACTAGCAGGGCATGAGCTGAAGATTTACGTACTGGGTATTCCGTACACCAGCGCTCGCTGCACCGTGGAATCGCATCACGCCTACTACATAACGGCGTCTATTGCGTTTTGTCTGCCCTTTTGCTGCCTAGGAAGGGGAACTATCATGGATTTGATTGTGATCGGATTATGATTGTGAACTTGATGCCACCAAGGCAGGCAAGGCTCTTGCGAGCGCGAGATACGCATTGAGAAAGGAAAATGTAGTAGTACAACTACCTAAGAGTACGAGTACAGGTTTGCGGGAATGCCTCTGTGGCTGGCGCTGTCATTCTCGCCTCTCGATGAAAGTCTTCTGCCGCGGGCATCCTCTCTTCCCAACGAAAGCCTTCTGCCACTAGTAGAATGGGAGTCGAACCAATCAAAACAGCAGTCGCAGTAGTCGGTGAACTATCTAGCCATCCGTTCTCTTTCCTTTACAAGCCGGAAGTCGTTGACAAGGCGGTCGTGGTCGTCGTTTACCAGCGAGTAATGGCGGTGAGCTGAGGTGGAAGACCCTCACACACGGTGGTGACGCCGAAAACGGGAACGGGAGCGGGATTCTGTACCTCGCCAACATCCATCCCGCTTGGTCCGACCCAGAATCTCGGAAAGACAACCAACCTCACTAGATCTTGGTGTGGGAATTGCTGGGGCGCATGCATAGACATAGTCCTCGATCGAGCATGATGAAGCCAGGCTTACACTGGGGTCCAATGCCGCCGGAGCAGGGCTCCATCACCGCCGCCCCGATAGTCTGCGTGCTGTGGTAGGTGCTCTCGAGAGACTTGAGGCTCTTCGGGATGTCTTCAAGAGCGATGTCGCGGCGTTGAAGCTCCAGCCACAAGTCGGGGACCGGTGTGGTCGTGGTTTGTGGGACCTGATGGGTGCACGGTGAGGGAGTTGGGAGAGCGTCCGTGACGGCAGTAGCGGTGGCAGCAGGAAGTGCTTGTGTCTCAGGTGGATACACAGCCGCGGAGGCCCTCACCGCCGGGACAAGCTGTTCGTGCGAGCCAATCACTCGGTTGGAGAATCTGGCCACACATGTTAGCTTCTGACCCCGGGTTACTCGTGAATGATATAAGAGTTTTACCCTGGCCAGTGGCGGTCGTTGTAGTTGTCATTGCAGTCCTCGATGGCAGCAAAATAGCGCTCAGTATTGATTCTAGTCCACATGTAGTCGAAGACGGGGAGAGCGGCGACAAGCAGCTGGCAGCTCAGTAAAAGAGCCAGAGCTCCAGCAGTGGTGATTCTGTGAGCGTGCATATTGAAGCGGTGTAGAGAGATTGCTTGTGTGTGGGAGAAGTCGATGGTTATTGTTTGAGAAGGGCAGGGTTTATGAAGACGTTCTGGGTTGTCCAGAGCCGCGCGGTGGCAAGAAGGTAGCGCAGAGCGTTGCGTGGAATTTGTCGCAAGAAGGCTTCTCGGTTACTTTGACAGCTCTTGTGATCCCACTCGACTGGAAGTAGATCGCGCAGCAGCGGTACCAGGCATGAGTTCGTGTCCATGGAAGGCGCGGTCACCTTAATGGCGAACATCATTCTCAAATTGCAACAATCAATCGCGGCTCATGGGCGTCGGCACCGATCAGAATGTACTGTACAGTAACAGTAGCCCTGCAGCCGTCTGCATGTCACAGTTCCTAGAGCGACGTCTGGCAGAAGTCATATGTCTAGCAGTCACCTCAGGCGTGCGACACACCTATCAAAAATGTCAATCAGATCCCGAAGCACAGATGGGTGCTTCGTCGCCACTGCCACTGCGAAAAGCACGTTTCTCAACTTGGTCACTTGTTGCCACCAGAATCTGAAGGCTTCCAATCTTTTTCAAGCAGGCTGTGAGAAAAGCCGTGGACCTGCATCGTGTTTAGGCTGCTACAAAGCCTCTTGCGAATAGATAATTCGCAAACATGTCTTCAGCAGTATCAGTCCAGCAGCTGGCTTCCACGCCGCTCGTGGCCTTGTTACCTGTGGTGAAAGACCTTGCCTTTCATTTGAAGACAGCTCTGAGCGAGCGTGAGTGAGCATTTTCGACAGAACATAGACAGAACCATGTCTCAGTCTGCGGCGGCTGCTGCCACATGAGGGAGGGAATAACTCCTCAGGCTCAGTTCGTGAGATGCCGCACATATGAGCTTCAGCTGATTTCTGGGGCGATCTCTCAATACTCTTGTTCTTGAAGCAGAATCATTGTTCACAAAGAAATGAGATGTCACGAAGTGCACTTCTTACTACGGCGAGCCATGACGCAATACTACGGTGTGCAATGCGGCCAAATGGCGCCGTCGCGATATTGACATGCTGGCTTGTATTGCAGAAGTTGATACTAACATCGATCTATGAGACCCACCGCAACAGTCGGCCATTCCAGTGTAAGGCCAGTTGCTATCGCATCAATCTCTTACTCACGTGGAACCATGTCCAAGCGCTCCTAAAACTCACTGGATAGCGAGACCGAATCCTCGTCCATTGCCCCTAGAGGGGCGCTCATCGCCTAACATGCTCCTCCTCCAACTCCTCTCTCATCTCATCCCCATCTTTGCCTTCCTCACATGCTGCCTCGCTGCCGAGGATCTGTACAAAGTGCTGGGCCTGGAGAAGTCTGCCTCAGACCGAGATCTCAAGACTGCGTACCGCAAACTCTCCAAAAAGTACCACCCCGACAAAGCCACTGGGGACGAGAAGAAATTCCTCGAAGTCACCGAAGCGTACGAAGCCCTCTCCGATACGACGACGCGGAAGATCTACGACCAATACGGGCATGAAGGGCTGGAGAACCACAAACGGGGCGGTGGCGGGGGAGGCCACACCCACGATCCGTTCGACTTGTTCTCACGGTTTTTTGGCGGCTCAGGCCACTTCGGCCGCGCGAACAGCGGCGTGCGCCGAGGCCCAGACATGGAAGTCCGGCTACAAGTTCCGCTCCGCGACTTCTACACGGGCCGGGAAACCGAGTTTACCATCGAGAAGCAGCAGATTTGCGAGGAGTGTGAAGGCTCGGGCTCGGCCGACGGACAAGTCGAGACGTGCCAGAAGTGCCATGGCCACGGGATCATCATGCAGCGATTCCAGCTCGCGCCTGGCATCTTCCAGCAACAGCAGGGCCCATGCGACCAATGCAACGGCCACGGCAAGATCATCAAACATAAGTGTAAAGTGTGCGGGGGGAGCAAAGTCGTTCGCGGGCCCACGACCCTTACGGCCGTCATTGATAAAGGCATCCCCAAGAACCACCGATTGGCATTCGAGAGCGAGGCAGACGAGCATCCTGATCACGTGGCTGGGAACTTGTACGTCTACGTCACAGAGCTGGAACCCTCGATGAGCGAGAACGAACAAGAACGGACGGACGGGACGTTCTTCCGTCGCAAGGACGACGACCTTTACTGGAAAGAAGTGCTCTCCCTCCGGGAGGCCTGGATGGGCGAGTGGACCCGCAACCTCACCCATCTCGACGGGCATGTGGTGCAGCTCTCGCGTAAGCGGGGCCAGGTCGTCCAGCCAGGCCACACCGAGACGGTCAAAGGCGAGGGCATGCCCATTTACCACGGCGGACATGTGCACGAACACGACCACGATGCGCCCGAGTTCGGAAACCTTTACGTCCAGTACGTGGTCGTCCTGCCTGACGAGATGGAGAGCGGCATGGAGAAGGACTTTCATGCTGTGTGGGAGAAGTGGCGGAAGAAGAAAGGCGTCGATCTTCTGGCAGACAGTGGACGGCCTTTGCAGCCTGATGTACCAACAAAGGATGAGTTATAGATTCGGGATCCACCGACACAGATAGAATCTGAGATCAACGTGTTTCGACGCGTTCATGGCGGCGCGATGAAATGAGATAGAGCTGATTTACGTATTCTGACTTATCCCGGACCTGTGACCGTATTTGTAGGATTACATCTTCTGCGCCACCTCTACAGTACAAGCTATGTCAGCACTAAATGAACTCTGTACTGCGTGCCCTGTGGATGGACGAGGCTGACAGTCCAGCCTCGCGATGACATCATCGTGGGTGCCCCTTTTTCTTATCCACAAAACCGTTGACCTGCTTCCTCTCAAATTCCTGAGAATATACCGTAGTTTTCGAAAGAACTTCTAGACGGCAGTGGCAGTTTCGAAATACAATTCATTCTACTCTCGGGAGTACCTTCCCCCACACTACGTATACGGACCCCCGTGAGCGCCGTGAACGCCTGGCAATGCCACAATGAACCATGCACGACTCACGACCGCCCGAAAGCAGGAACCAACCAACCTCAACATCTCTCTATCTGTCTCCCTCTATGTGTGTCTGCCCGTACCATATTTCCAACCCGCCTAGCGCGTTGCACCTCGGCCCGTTCTACCCCGCAGAGTAATATGGTATGTATGTATGACAGCTCAAGCGGTGTGTGTGCTCGTCACCCGATACTGTCCCGAATGCAGAGAAGTTGAGGGAGGAAGTGCACTCGGACGGGTAAGTGAAGGTGAAGGGTCGCACAAGGCGTAACCCAGCTTAAGTTCACCCAATCCAACCCAGACTGTGCAATCACCGTGAAGGTGAGTACGAAAGTTGAGCTTGACTTTGAAACCTCTAGGTATCATTCAAGCCTTCCATGGACCCCGTCAACTCGAGGGGTATCTATCATCCGACATTCACGTACTTCATAATCCGGTCCTATCCAATCCATTCCAGCCAAGGTCGCTTGAAACCAGCTGCTGCAGGAGCTTGGATTTCAATCCAGTCCAGTCCAATCCCAACCTCCCCTCCTCCTGCGTCTGCTCTGTTTTGCTTTGCTCTGTCTGCGCAAAGCCCGGGGCTCTTCAGCTGGCCGACGGACTCGCTAGGGTTGGCCTACACTAGCTACATGCGTACATAGCTGGTACTATATCGATCCCGTCGTCTCGTCTCCTCGCGACCGCGAGTTCCACCCCCCGACTCGGCCAGGGGATCGTCTCGCTCGTTCTTCGCGGTCCTATAGTCCCGCCGGAGGAGGTTGTTCGACGGGTACCCGAAGTCCTCGGCCACGACGCGGTTCGAGCGACGATCCCGGTCGGCGCGGCGGTTATCCCGCGTCGCCTCTTTTCGACTTTGATCTTCGCGGCTGCGGCGGGACGGGGGGTCGTAGTACCCGGTCCGTTCGGTCCGGAGGTAGTCCTTGAACTCCTTGGAGTCGCCGGCCCGCGGCCACAGCTGCTTGTATTCCTTCTTGATGCCCTTGGTCGAGGCGCGGTCGAACGTCTCGCCTTGGTCGTTGTATTTGGTCCGCTGGTGGGCGCGGTCCTTGTGGTAGCTGTCGTCGTGGTATTTCTTCTCCTTGCGGTAGTAATCCGAGGTGCCTCTGGAGACCCGGTCGCGGCTCTTGTAGCCGTACTCGTCGTCGTACCCGCGGGGTCTGTCCGACATGGGGGGCTTGAGTGTTGCTGCGCCGTCCGACGTCTGCTGTCCGATTGGTTTTACTGGAGATGATGGGGTATGGTATGGTATGGCGTGATGTGATATAATACTGTGTGGACGTCGATGTGGATGGTTTGTGAGATGGCTGTGCCTGGCACGAGGAGGGTTCGTGGGACGAAATCGCGGCCATGCAGAACGAGCGAGCCTTGTGTGGCATTTTCATGGTTGTCACACACTGCCATGTTTGTATTCACTTCTTCTGCCATGGTGAGGTCGGATGGATCGTGCAAGCGCAACGAGGCCACCGCCCGAACGCAGAGCTTTGAGAACTACGGATAGCTTTCACGGCAGTGCTGTCGACATCACTTCCGACAGCTTCACCGTCGATATGGTCAAGACATGGTCAAGATGGCAAGGAGGATGATTCGGTCTATCACATGGGATACAGTACCGTTCAGAAAGACAACCGTGGAGCTTCTTTTCACGAGCGCCATCCAAGGTGGAAAAGAATACAGACACAAACCCTACCTTTTACTCAAAAGGCATCTCCACGGGGAACGAAATTTCAGAATCCAGAGGCACGAGAGAACACCGAGACGCACGAACACGCCAGGGAAACTGACAAGTCCGAGTTGTCGAACTCCTTCCTGTCATGGAATCACTCCCTTTCCCGGCCCAATCGCTAATATACAATGACATCGACCGCTCCTCAAGCTCATGTACATTATCTCGAGGAAGGACAGACAAAAGGGTTCCCCGACATCAGCTCAATGTTTCTTGTGTTTTCTCCAAGGGTATATCTTTGCTCTATGTTCTAGCTCTATACTCTAGCTTGATGCTCCGGTTCTGGCTCTTGGTCTGCCTTTAGCTCGAAGTCGAAGCTACACTATGTACCCGGACTCAAATACAAGCTGGCAGCCAGTTATCTGTTGATCCGCCGCGTCCAGCAGAGGTATGTTTTCCCAGTGATCTGACATGACATGCCCTTTACCCTCCGATACGTTCTCATTTGCTTAAGCCTGCGTTGCGCTGACGATTGTTCCCCGTCATTCAACTTGGATGTTTCGCTTACAATCCACATTCGGATTCGGATTCAAGAACATAAAGAACAGAGGATCTGTCTCCGCGCCTCCCACCCTTCCTTCCCCCAGCCCGGCTGAGTCTGGCGTGTCGTTGGTCTTGATTCTGCATTTCTGCTCGATTTCACTTGTAGTGGTAAGGATGCCAGGTCTGGTATGCGAAATCGCGAGCCGCGATCCCCGCTGCGTGACGGTTCTGGGCCGCCGTGCGATTGTCGAGGCTAGGATTCTGTTGAGCCCCGGCTGCGTATGAAGGGGTCGCGGAACTGGGAGCCTGGGAGTGGAGGGTGTGGTAGAAGAACGAGAGACGTTGAGGATTAGACATTGTGGATGGTTGTGGTTGTGGTTATGGATGATGATTGATTCTGATCGAGTCGTTGGATATTCGTCGGGTCGGGTTGCTGAAATCTATTCCTGAATACAGGTATTATGGGGTCGAAAGGTATAGAGAAGAAAAGAAGAAAAGAAGGTGCCAAAGATGAAAGGGGTCTCTTTATGCTCTTCCAGGCATTGGTACCCGTCTGTCTGTCACTCCTGGTTTTGTGAGGCAGAGGCGAGAACAGCATCACTGTGGTTCGTGAGTGGCCATCAACACGGACAACAGTGCAGCTGTCACATCCGAGAGACTTGCGACAGAAGACAGAAGAAACTGAGACTGAGGGCAAAGCACGCGCTTCTGGCACTGTGAAGAGATTCGGAACAACGGATATAGCTCACCACGATATGTTATACTCCTAGCACAAGTTCTTTAAATCTCGCCGCGAGAATCGATGCTAATATTTTTGCCTCGTCTCTCACCTCCCGGTCTTCGAGTCCCATCGCCGCGAACTCTTCGGCGAGTAGGCAAAGTCCTGTCCCACAGAACGTGCAGCCTCGCGATCCCTCGCAGCCTGGTCATTTATTCTCGGTCCATGATTCCTCGAACTCTCGTGTCGTGGATCTTTGCTCGAGTATGCGAAATCTCGACCTGCGGACCGAGCGGCTTCTCGGTCTCGGGCCGCTTTATCGTTAGAATAGGTAGGATGGGCTCTGTACCTGCCCGTGTTGGAATCGAATTCAGTGCGTGTCGGGTAGTGGTAGGTCCGGTTGGGGTGTTTGCTGATGGGATAGCCTAGAGAGTTCCATTTCTTGGGCTCCCTTGGTTTTTTTGGACTGGAAGGCATTTTCCCCAGGACTTGTGGTCGCTTTTAGTAAAAGTTTAGTCGTATCCTTTTGGATAGAGACTGTTTCATCCGTCCTTGAGTATGATAGAGTATCCTTCGAACAGGCATGAAGGGAGGATCTGAGGCGTGCTCGTATGGGACCATTGCCCATACTTATCACCTTCCCACTCGTTTGCAGTGCCGTTGTGTCGACTGACGATAGTCACCGCTGACATCCGGCTCAAGGAACCCCCTTGGTGTCCATGGGCATCGACTCGAACCTCGTGATAGAGGTCCATCACTCTGCTGCCTGTCATAGAGCTGTGAGACGCAGGTAGTGATTATGTGGCGGGAAGGTGGCACAACCGGACCTGTGTATCGCGCTGAGTGCCACAAGCCATGGCCGTAGAGTCGGCATTTCGTCGACATCGCCATCATCGTAGGGCACTCGGTGTGAGCAGGTAAAATGGATGTGTATGCCCAGGGAGCGAGTTGTAGCGAATACTCGCGACGACCAACACATCGCGGCAGTAGGAAAGCTGCCGAGTAGAAAGTCGCCAACGCCTCCTCGCATTTCCCAGACCGATCCTCGCGCTTTACCCAGTTGGCGGCCATCCTGAGCCGGATTTCGCATTTCCGCCGTGTGCGAAGTCGCGCACTTTCACACCGGCGTCTTCACGTTCTTGAGCTGCCCGCTCATTGATCGCCGTGAAGGATTTTTTGTCCCGTTCGAGGGCAGTCGCCGCCTTGGCCACCTCCATGCGCTTCTGGACGAGTGCATCATTGTCTGCTGGATTGGATCCGGGCAATGGGTACAAGTCCTTGTAGATTGCTTGGATGTTGGAAGTCTTGTATTGCAAGTAGGAGTCCTCGATGGGCGGCGGGTCGTCTATGGTGGAAAATGCTGGTTTGTGGTAGCGAAGCAATTTCTCAAGCACCGACTCCATCATTTTGGACGTGGAACTCGAGGATAATGACTCCTTGGGAAATGTTGCGACGCAAAGGCTTTTGATGTCGTTTGAGGAACAACGCCTGGACATTTGATGGGCTGGGCTGCACAGCCACCGTCAGCCGCTTTCAGCCCCCAAAGGGCGACCATTCGCCTACAAGGTTCGCAAGGGAGATGACGGGGGACCGAGGCCTTTCAAGACAGCAAGAGTCTTGTGTACTACAGCTTGCTATCACCTGTACGGAACTAGATTAAAATTCTTTACATGCGGATGGAATAGTGTTGAACATCAACACCCATTCTCGCTCCTCTACCGAAGAGGGGACGGAAAACCAAGTCTAACAACGTTTCCCGTAAAGGCTGGCTCAGGAGCCGGTATCCTCGTATCACGCCGGCAAGGAAGCCTGGAAAGGATCAGTTCAGTGTATGCGTTGCGGTGGGCACAAACCAGGCTTACACTGAAAGAAACATCTGCCCAACAGGCTCAGTCGGGACAAAAAGGGTTCGTGGTCCCGCTTCACCTTCCTAACGGCAGCTTTGGTCTTGTCAAAATCATACGTGGAGTGCTCAAAGTCGTTATATAGCTCAGAGAGCATCCCTGCGCTGTGAGCCGTCAACTCGGGGTCGTGATGGTCCGGGCTGTGCTCTAGACGTGCCGAGCTTGGGAAAATGTAGACGCGATACTAGAGATAGCTCCATCGCTCAACCTAGGTGAGTTGTGGCCGCCCAATGAGTCTGGAGGGAACGGGACAAAGCAGAGTCGACGCCGGATTTTCATCCTGGTGTTGTTGACTATGAGAGCCCTTTGTTGGGGTATGCCTGCGTTCGGATGGCTCCCGAGAGTAAACACAGCCAGTGGTCCAGAAACTGCATTTCTTGCACTTGGCTTCTCCCGCGAGCACCCGGAGCTTCTTCTTCCAACAGTAATCGCAGGCACATCGACTGAGCATCGGCTTATCCGCCATTCCAATCAAATGCACAATTCGGCTCAACTGGAACGGCGGAGGCGAGAGCTTGTAACGAGAACTGTCGTATCAAAAGCGGTATAGTGGTGGAACACGGACCCTCGAGATAAAAGGAATAGGCCTCCGAGATGGATGCACTTTGCTGAGTCTTGCAGCTAGCGATCGTCTGCGAGGTGCATCCGACTGCTGCAACTGCAAATGGCCCAGCAAATGGATATCCAATGAGCAACGCCATAGACAACCCCGAATCGCCGTGAAGAGAGGTCAGGGTGAGCCGAGATCTCGCTTACAGGGGTGTGCTGAATGCATTTCAAGGGCGACGAGGAATGAGAGATCACCTAGCTCGATAGGGCCGTAGAAACCCAGCAGGTACTCAATGTCCACTGCGTGAGAGCCCTCGGACTCTTGATTCAATACTTCTGAAGTGGTTTTGAGTTGTGGGAAAGCGGAAAAAGTGGTCGCGTTGGACAAGGCGCGTTGGGAGCAACGAGAGGGAAGGTCTGGCGAGGGAATTTTCCGAATTGGAGGGGCACCAGTGACAGCGGCGCAATTAGTGATCTGGAATTCGTTTTAGAGCACTTGTGTACAGTGACCAACATGTATCATGGCGCTGTCCGACACGCGGAATTACGTGCATGCAGTCGAAAACGACAAGCAGGAAGCCGCGAAGATCGCCAACTCGACAGCCCAGAGTAAGCCTGCAAATCCCGCGATTAAAACTGTTTCGACTACTGACGAGAAAGAACTCGAGACCCGCCAGACCACGTTGATCGAGCTTGTCCAGTCGTTGGGCGAGTACATCAACGATGACGACGAGAAGATTCGCGCCCGAGCCGTGTCGTACCTTGTCGCCGTGATAGGCGCCCTCTCTCCGAAGTACCTTTCTCGTCAACAGATCCAAGTTCTGTGTCAGTTCTTGTGTGATCGCATTGAAGATGGAGGAGCAATCGAGGGCCTGTCTAAGCTTCAGAGCTTGGACAGGTTCACCTCGGACATGGCTCAAACAGTTGTGAGAGCGTGAGTGCGGACCACCACGCGACAGCTGTCCAGGGACTTGCCTGCACATGGTTCAAGGTTGTCTGGCAGCAGGTCATGAGCATGGGCTTGGCTGATTTGGGGCAGAATTTTTGAACACTTTGCCGACTTGCAGTCTCGCAATCAGGCCGGCAGATATCGCGTTCTACAGCTGTTGAATGAGCTATTGGATCATCATCGTAAAGGTAAGGATGCCCCGAGAACCACACGGACATGCCACTTACTTGGACAGCCGTAAGGGAAATGAAGGATGAATCCCTCACTGGGATCACCGAGCTGGTTGCTGGGGAGAAAGACCCGCGAAATTTGATGCTGATCTTCTCTATGCTCAGAGTTCTCATGGTGGAATGGGATATTCAGGGCCAAGAACAGACCATGTTCGACTCTGTGTATGCCTATTTCCCTATCACGTTCCGACCACCTCCAAACGATCCCTATGGCATCACCGCTCAAGATCTAAAAGATCGTCTGCGCGAGTGTTTAGCATCCACCGGAGCACTTGCACCGTACACGTTTCCTAACATGTTGGACCGTCTTGATTCCACTTCTTCCACCGTCAAGAGGGATTGCTTGCAGGTCCTGGCTGCATGTGCGGACAATTACGACCCCGAAAGGCTCAGTCAATTCTCAATACCTCTCTGGGACGCAGTCAAGTTCGAAGTGCTACAAGCTCAGGAGCCCGAACTGGCAGAAGAGGCACTGCGTGTTCTCAAAGCTATTGCAGCCGGTCTGAGCACTAGTCCCAAAAGCATACACAACGCCCCTTCGTCACCTCTTCTTCAGTATTTGAAGCCTGTGAGCAAAGAATGCCTGGAGCACCTTCAGGAGCCCGCAGCACGCCAGGCAAAAGCGTCCGGCGACATCCTCAGAGCTGTATCATCAGCCTCATTCCTGGCGTTTGAGATCGTGATCAAGGCTATTGGGCCGTCACTTCTCACCATCTATCAGTCCTCCCAGGGTCTTGTTCAGCAACGGGCAATACTGGAGATTGCAAACCAACTGTTCGAGGCTTCCATCGAAGTGTATGGGTCATGGTCGGCCCCTAGCCCAAAGAATACCGAAGGGCGAGAAAATTTAGTAGGCCAATTCAAGGACAGCTTTGTGGCTCTCTATAGCCAAGCCCTGATGGGAACGGTCAAAGAAGAGGTGTCATTTCGATTAACGGCGGCCACTGGGCTGCTCCTAGTCTCAAAGATGAACTCGGTACTCTCGGACGACGAAATTGGACTGATTGTCCAATACTTCGATGACATCGTTCTCAAAGAGGAATCACACGGCCGAGATGAACTAAAAAAGAAGGCCATGACTGCGCTGGCTGAGATATCTCAGTTCAAGCCTGCCCTGATCTCCGACATCACTTTCCCTGCGTTCATGGCCCGATTACCAGACTCGGAAAACGAAGCACACTCGGGCGATTATGGCGCTGTTCTCGAAGGCCTGGCCGAGATCAGCCTTGAAAGACAATTATTGGAAACGCTAATGAGACGGCTGCTCAACAAGCTAGAACTCCTGTTTGGCTCGACCCAGCCGTCACCCTTCCCCTACACCCGCGCTATCCTCGGAGCAGTTCTGTATGTGCTCAATCGGACTGTCTCGAAGCAGAATGTGAGCCTAGATTCATACTTTGACCGCGTGGTGGTCGGGCTCTCTCGGAGAATATCGCAGACAACGGCAGGACCTCTGGCAGACGAGAGTGTCCTTGATCTACTAGGTCGAATCATGAATTTGATCGTTCGACATTCCTCAGCCGAGTCGATTCAAAAGACAGCTGACGGTTTATACTCTTTGTTCGCTGGAGCATCAGGTGGCGCTGAGCCAGAAATTCTATCAAAAATGGTCGAACAGTCCCAGAGAACGATCTTGATGACGTGGCTGCTGGCGGCATTGCCCAGAAACACTCGGTCGTCGATCTTGGCAAAGGACCAGGTGCCTCGAAACATAAACGATCTGCTGTCATTCGCGACAACATCCCAGAAGCCTGCAGTAACACAGAGTCTGCTGGCCCAGGTGGCTCTTTATATCAACAAGCATATACAGACACCTGATCTTGGATTCGTTGAAGATATCCTGTCACAAAAGCTGTCAAGTCTCAAGGACGAATCGATGGACGTAACTGAACCAGATGACTTCGACGTCCGTCTGGTTTTCGTGCTGTTCAAAGCACTCATATTGCGACTGTCTCCAAAGACGAACGAATACCTCAGCCGGCTTGTTGGGCTGCTCAGTCCCAGCCAATACCCTCGCTCGGTCTCTCAGAAAGCAGCCCTGGGATTCGCAACTATCTTGTCACCAGACGATATTTTATCGAAGGAAAACGGGGCCCAAATTAGGCTACTCGTCCCGCAACGTGTTTTTCAGACTTTGACACCACTGATCGCCGAGAAGTTCAGAACATCGGATTCGCCGCTTGAAAAGGAGAACTACTTGATAGCTCTAAGTGGCATCTTGGCGTCCGTCCCCTCCGAGATCGTCATGCCAGAGCTGCCCACTCTATTGCCTCTTCTGCTTCAGTCCCTGGACATAACAGACCAAACTGTCAAGATAGCGACACTGGAGACACTTGCTGTGGTCATATCCAGCAATCCTTCAGCATTGGTGGATAGCGGTCACATCCCTGCGCTCGTCAAACGACTTATCGCCGTCGCAACGGCGAAGAAGAGCAAGACCGGCAAAGCAGCGCCGGAGAAAGGAGGAGCGTTCACGATACAGGAAAACCACCCCAGGAGCCGCCGGCTCGCCACCCGGTGTCTCACATTGATGCCCAAATACATTTCCGCCAGCGGGTCACGAGCGAATCCTCTTCTTGCGTTGAAGAGGGAGGTCTTGCACGGCCTGAGAAATATACTGGACGACTCGAAGCGTGATGTGAGAAAGGAAGCTGTCGATGCGAGATCGGCATGGTTAAGAGGCGTTGATGACGTGAATGACGATGATGAATAGATGTGATATCTACCTTGATGTTTGAGTTGGGCTCTTAGAAGTAGCCACCGCCGCCCATAGAAATACAAGCAATTACTATCGCAGTCACTGACCTTCTCGATCAACGGACCTCAGCCTCGTTGGCGTCGTAGCCTTGCTGCTTATGTAAACCCGCCCCTCGAGTTCGGTGCGGAGAAACTTTCATCTTTTCATTCGCAGGCGACAGTCTCGACATTGGCGGACTCGTTTCCAACGGTGATTTGGTCGTGGGATCTTCATACACTCAATTCATAGACCTCAGTCACGACGGCGAGCTCGTCGAAGCAGAGAAGCGCCGGCGCAGGACCATCGACGCAACTCTGACCATCAGGTGAACCTCCTCGCACCTACTCAATCTTCCTCGACATGTCTGAACAGTCCAGCGAACCACGACTAAAGTCGCACAAGAGGAGCGCTGCCCACCGTCGCCGCCGCGTTGATGACGATTTCGAGGCCCGCTGGGGCGACGAAGAGGTTGCCGAGGAGGAGGACGGGGATGGGGACCAGGATGCGCAGGCGGACTTCCCAGAGTCCTCGTCAAAACGGGTGAAATTGTCTGATGGGTCGGCGTCGCGTCGGGCCAGAACTCCCACACCGCCAACAGAAACAGAAGAGGAGAAAGCCCAGAGGGACCGAGAACGCGATGCAAAAGAGCGAGATGAATTCGCAAAGCGGCTGGCAAAGAAGGATGAAGAGAGGGCGAAGAAAATCGTCGAAGACAGGTCCGCTGCAAAGGACAGTGCGACGGCGCAGCGGCGGGCACTGGCAGACGATGCCTCCGCGAGAGATGCTGCCATGCCAGACCTGAGACTCCGGTCCCGACAGGATTATCTCAAGAAGCGGGAGGCCGAAAGATTGGCTCTGCTGCGCAAACAGGTCGCTGAGGAACAGCAGGAGTTGAGGGAGAACCCGGACCTGTCGCGGCGGGAGAAGGAGGAATTTGCGCGCAATAAAGAGATTCTGCGCATCGCCGAGGAGAGACTGGCCATTGATGATCACCTGGACGGCTATGCCTTGCCAGAAGACTACATTACAGAGAAGGGGAAAATCGACAGGCGGAAGAAGGAGCAAGCGCTATACCAACGCTACGTCGACCGCGACGAGGCCGGTCGGGAACGATATGTCACCGAGCACGAAGAATGGGAACGAGAGCAGACTAAACGAGCCGAGGCCCAGATTAAGAAGTCCGAATACGTCGACGAAGGCGACTACGGCTACGTGTTTGACGAAAGCCAGCAAATGAAGTTCATCCTGGCGGACAAGCTGGAAGGGGACAAGGGGATGACCAAGGAGCGGAGGGAAATGGAACAGCGGCTCAGTGCGGCGGAAGCAAAAGCCAAGAGCATCGAAGAGACGAGGAAGAGTCTGCCCATTTACCAATTCCGAGACGAGATCATTCAGGCTGTGAGAGACCATCAGGTCTTGATCATAGTCGGCGAGACTGGCAGTGGAAAGACCACTCAGCTGCCCCAGTACCTACACGAAGCGGGCTTCACGAAAGGCGGCATGAAGGTCGGGTGTACCCAACCGCGAAGAGTGGCCGCCATGTCCGTCGCAGCCAGAGTAGCCGAGGAGATGGGCAAGCGGCTGGGGAACGAAGTCGGCTATGCCATCCGCTTCGAAGACAACACCAGCGACAAGACCGTGCTGAAGTACATGACCGACGGCATGCTCCTGCGAGAACTCCTCACCGACCCGGAACTCTCACAATACTCTGCGCTCATGATCGACGAGGCTCACGAACGAACCGTCTCCACGGACATTGCGTGCGGCCTGCTCAAGGACATCGCCCGCGCCAGACCGGACCTCAAGCTCCTCATCTCCTCGGCGACCATGGATGCCCGCAAGTTCCAGAAGTACTTTGACGACGCACCCATCTTCAACATCCCCGGGAGGAGATACGCCGTCGACGTGCATTACACGGCCCAACCTGAGGCTAATTACCTCGCGGCGGCCATCACGACGGTGTTTCAGATCCACATCACGCAAGGAGCAGGCGACATCCTTGTGTTCCTGACGGGGCAAGAGGAGATCGAGGCCATGGAAGCCAGCCTGCAAGAAACGGCGCGCAAACTTGGCAGCAAGGTCAAAGAGATGATCATCTGTCCCATCTACGCCAACCTCCCGACCGATCTACAGGCCAAGATCTTCGAGCCCACGCCCGCCGGCGCCAGGAAGGTGGTCCTCGCCACCAACATTGCAGAAACGTCCCTGACCATCGACGGGATCGTCTACGTCATCGATCCCGGCTTTGTCAAGGAAAACCAATACAACCCGCGCACGGGGATGGAGTCCCTCGTCGTGGTGCCGTGCTCGCGCGCCTCCGCGGGCCAGCGTGCCGGTCGCGCCGGCCGCGTCGGCCCCGGCAAGTGCTTCCGCCTGTACACGTCGCAGGCGTACAAGAACGAACTCGACGAGAACACGACGCCGGAGATCCAGCGCACGAACCTGTCGGGCGTAATTCTGCTGCTCAAGTCCCTGGGCATCAACGACCTGCTAGACTTTGACTTCATGGACCCGCCCTCGACGGACACGATCGTGCGCGCCGTCGAACAGCTGTACGCGCTCGGGGCGCTCAACAACGCCGGCGAATTGACCAAGATCGGCCGGCAAATGGCCGAGTTCCCGACCGATCCCATGCTCGCGCGCGCCATCCTCGCGGCGGACAAGTACGGGTGTGTGGACGAGGTGCTGTCCATCATCGCCATGCTGGGCGAAGCGTCGGCGCTGTTCTTCCGGCCCAAAGACAAGAAGATCCACGCGGACAGCGCGCGGGCCCGCTTCACCAACAAAGACGGCGGCGACCACCTGTCGCTGCTGAACATCTTCAACGAGTGGGTCGACAGCGACTACAGCTTCGTGTGGGCCAAGGAGAACTTCCTGCAGCAGCGCAGCCTGACGCGCGCGCGGGACGTGCGCGACCAACTCGCCCGGCTGTGCGATCGCGTGGAAGTCGACGCGAGCAAATCGTGCGGCGGGGCCAGCAACATCGAGCCCATCCAGAAGGCCATCACGGCCGGCTTCTTCCCCCACTCGGCGCGCCTGCAGAGAGACGGGCAGAGTTATCGCACGGTCAAGAACGGGCAGGTCGTCTACATCCACCCGTCGGGCGTGCTGATCGAGTCGCGGCCCAAGTGGGTCATTTACCATGAATTGGTGCTCACCAGCAAAGAGTACATGCGCAGTTGCATGCCGCTGAAGCCCGAGTGGCTGATCGAGGTGGCGCCGCATTATTACAAGAAGAAGGACCTGGAGAGCCTGGGCGTGGAGCGGAAGGTGCCGAGGGGGGAGGGCAAGGCGCAGAGTAAGATATGAGATGGGCGTGAACGCCTCCCTATGTAGCTACCTATCTACCTACCTGTGTGCACTTCCGCTTGTCTTGCTCTCTTGTTCCCATCTTTGCTTTCCTTTCCTCTTGTGTTGGTCGTCAATATCACGGCCTCGACCTGGACTTTGTTGTTAGAGAAGAGCGCGTCTCTGATGCGTCCTGGAGCTGGGGATGAAGATAGGACTTCCTTCTTTCTTGGAGGAGATATGGGATATCGCCTCCTTCTTGCATGAAAGAGACATGGAGTTGCGTCCCAAACGCAATTTCGTGTTCAGCCGATATGGACATCCGGGATGCCCTGCAAAGAGTTCACCTTGATAGTCTGTAGCACAACAGCCAGATCTGTGCGCCTGAAAGAATGCGAGCGTTGTATCCGGCGTTCCTATCATCATCATAATTCCTTCGCCGGGATCGTCACCATATGAAGACTCGTCGTCCGACCAGGCTTGCTCCGTAGCGATGCCCTGTCATGTTCTGACTGCCAGATTCAACCATAAGCTTGACTCCCTTTTTGTCCGAGATGGAAGAATGATGATTGTAAAGGTCCATGTTCTCGATGCGCATATCGTTGCCTGGCCACCTGGGCGACCCAGTCTTCGCATCTCATACCATTTTGATAAAGGCAGTAGTAGACAACCGTGGGATCTGACGCGGCTGCCCACTCGGGAGCAGGACACGGCGCTGGTTTCTGCTCTGACTTGAGAGATACTTTCGGTCGGACATGGCGGCGGATGGCTAAGGGCAGACAGACAATCGCGTCCTTCCAATGCTGTTTCCCTCTCTGAGCCGAATCAAATCTTGGTTGACAAACAGTTGCACTGTAACTTTCGTCTTGGATCTCATCATGGCGATTTAATTAGCGTGGTGTTGAGGTATATCCCCGGCCGCGACGACTGGACGTCCGTGAACCCGAGGTCTTTCTGCTTCAGGATAGCTCGATTTCATGCGTGCGTGCACGAGACGGACTAAGTAGTAGTATGTTCACTTGCGCCCCTCCAAGCCACGTAGAAGCTTCGGGTCGACTTAGTTAATTATTACTGTACCGTGCAGGTGCCATGTAGCTTTGCGAAGCCGGATTCTTCGCCTAACTCTGCCCCCTGTCCACCAGCACCAGCACAAACCTTGGTTCGATCAGTACGAGCTGCATATTTGAAGGACTGTGTGAATATGCTTTTCCCATACTTTGCCTTTCCCTTTCCCTTCTTCTTCTTCATGTTCCTGCCCAATAGGCTCGAGACGATGGAGCGACTCTTCGGGACTAGGTCCAAGAGGCCGAGGAACAGCAACATCTCACATCTCAGCTTTCCCGCCGGGCCAAGGCAGCTAAGCAGAGGCATGTGTATCTGAACAAGGCGGGCAGTACATCATTAATTACTATGGATGTACTTGCCTCTTAGTCCCCGTGTTTTCATGGCCTCGCTCTTTCAGTCATAGTCCCTCTCCCTCGACCACGGCAACGGCAACGGCAACGTAATCACGGATAGAGTATCTTGCATGCATAGGAAAGGGAAGATATGTTCGCTTTGTAAACCGATAGGTGGATACGCTGATCTCCATCCCACGTTGTCGCGAGTACCTCGTACCGGAGTATTAATGAGGATTAGAACTTGGGTCCTGACCTGACCTGACCTGGCCGAGCAGTATGTGTGAGAGTTCCAGGCGGGCAATACTTAGTTAGGGAACTGCTTGTGCAGGCATAATACATAATGTCGGTACATTACAATTACAGTCTCCATGATACTTTGTACTCCGCAATCAACGCATTTCGAGATAAATGCCAAGGTCCAACCAGGCAACACCCACAGATTGGAAGATTAGAATCGCTGACTTAAGTGCGCCAACGCTCGGCAACTTCTCCTTCGGGCAGTTCGATTGACTTGGCCGGCTGAATTGGCGTCAGGCCGACCTTTGCATCAGGCCGCGCCATGAACGACGCAGTAACACGATTTAATTAGGCCACGCCGATACTCGTGCGGACAGTAGGATGGATATCACACATGCCCGTTGGCCCGTCCAGACCACTGCATGTGGAGTAACCCAGTAACTGAGGTGAAGAAACCACTGAGCTGGCAAAGCTTAATGTGTGCCCCAACTTGATGAACTCAAGGGACTGAAGTGCTGTAACTCGAGCAGTGGAACCACGCGAAATTGCTCGATTAGGCAAATGGGCCCCTTGGCCAGGACACCCACCAAGACCCAGGACATACTTACGTATCAGGTTAAGGGTCAGGGTTAATGGGTATTGGTTGATTCTTCAGCCCAAGCAGCATACTTGCAGGTGGCATATTGTAACCGAGTCATGTAATTAGTAGCATGGGCGGCGCATCCACTGCAAAATGAAAACCCGGAACCGCAACCGCAACCGCAACCGCAACCGCACTACACGCGCATGGCATGTCCATGTCCGTGTACGGGTACGAATACCTACCGCAAACGGAGGATGATCCCGGTGGGCACCTTCCAGAAGAAGTCTACATGCGTATTAAGATGCGTGCATGTGTTGGGGCCACATGTCTAGAAGAGTGAAGCATTTGGCCCCCGCGACGGACAGCGTAAGGAAGTACGGAGTACAGAGTAGTACAGAGGAAGGTATCTAACTAAGCAGGTACTCTGAGTAATTATGAACAGTAGAACTCCGTACTGTACTCCGTGTGATGCAAATAGGTTCGGTTCCACCACGGCACTGGTAAACACCGAGTACTTGCATTGCCAAACATCGAGTAATTAATCAAGCGACATCGGTCTCGGCGACGCCGAAGATACCGTACAGTACTTCCCACGACAAACCACGACCAATGTCTGAGCCCGCGCGAATGCCTTTGTCGGGCGTGGCGATGGCGATGGCGATGGCGACGGCGATTGTCGACGCCATCGTTAATGTCAATATCAATGTCAAAGTCAATACCAAAGTCAGTTTCAAACTAATTGCAGTACCTAACTAAACCTTCTGCCGGGAGAAGGGGACAAATCCTGAAACTAGCATGTACAGAATGTAACTGTGATAATTATATAATTATGAGTATGCAGAGGGTCCGCCCCCAAGAAGGGAGGCATTAGGCGGAGTTTTCCAGCCGGAAAACATGTTCCCTCGCCCGGGTGCTGAAGTCCGCCTTGGTACCTCGTACTGAGTACTTTTATCCAGCCACCCAGCACAAGTACAAGTACAGTACTACGAGTAAGTCAAACGTGATACGTACCAGGGAATGAATAACGAGGGTATTCTAGTAGTAAGCATGATGCATGCCTTTTCCGCCCCCCAGCTAAAGGTTTCATTTCGGGGGGCCACGTAGATGCACTACATGTCATTACGGAGTATACTGTAGGTGATTAGGACCAAAAGATTTCTTTTCGGGGGGGCCGCGCAGATGGATAGTACTACATGTCATTACGGAGTACGAGGCCTACAGTAGGTGATTAGGAACTAAACACAGTCACTAATTACCTATGTATCCTAGTCGTAGCGAGACAAAGACCGGTGACGTGCGTCAACGTCGGTGGGTGCCACTGTCGCGGATTTATAACTGCATGGTGCGTGTTTAGATGGTACATGGTACATGTTACATGTTCTATATCGACACATCCATCTGCGTCTGCATCCACATCCACATCCACATCTACGGAGTGGAGGAGTTAGTTAACTAGTCGTGTCGTTCTATTTCAGCCAGGGCTGTAGGCATTCGGACTGGACCGCATTGTAATGTACTGTACTGTGTACATCCATACGTCACTCCGTTGGTTCTGGCGGCTCCAGCGGCGCTGGCTCCGGCGGGTGCGTGGTTTCGAACGTCTGCTGCCTTTCTAGAAGCCGCGCGGGTATGCTGTGCATGCAGGTCGCAGCCCGTCCTGACGAGGTCCTCCCAAGAACAGTGTAAAAGCTTGAGCAGCATAGGTCGGTTCTCGGCTCGTCGGCTAGATTCACGCGCGATGCTCTTCGCGAAGCATCCTGTGAGTACGCACAAGGGCGACTTGACGACTTGACGACCTGACGACTTGACGACCTGACGACTTGACGACCTGACGACTTGACGACCTGACGACTTGACGACCTGACGACCGGCGACCGGCGGTGGGACTACACGATTCATACCGTGGTATGGTACTCCGTCCTCCGTCCTGGATCTTTGCGACTATGACTGTGACTCTGAGCGCCGGGGCTGGGGCTGCATTAGCAGGCGTTTGCGGTGGAGTCTGCCGGTAGTACAATCGTGCAGACTTAACAAGATCAGAGTAGTTGCTGGTTGCTTACGATAAACACAAGGACTCCGTCCTCCATACTTACTCGTACTTCCGACTGCCTAACGACGAATACCCGGGCAGTCCGTAACGAGGATACCACCAGCAATAACAATTAATGTCTCGCCGTGGTCTTGATGCCAAGAAACAAGGCATTCCAAATATGCAGGTATGTCACCGTGGTAAACCTGCGATTAGCCCGCCAACGACTTTTTGCCCTGCATGAAAGCTAACTTGCGACGTTGCGGCACGATATCGAGCTATCCCGCATGCAGAATTGCATGGCGACGTCGTGATTCGCGCTCGCGCCGGCCAAGGCCTGGGCAGAAGCTGTCTCAGCGGCGGCCCCTAGCACGCATGTGGCTTGCAGGAGAGCTTCCACCCAACATTCCGCGGGGACGTGTGCGTGCAACAGTTTTCCGACAACCAGAACCTCGCAAGAGCCAGGCACACGGGTTTGTTATGTAAAGCGGCAACCGGCCACGCTTCGAGACCCGTGTTATTGTTCTAGATCTCGAACCATTCTCCCGATCTTCAAAACCTTTGAACGATCGATCATCATCAGTCTTTGTCCTGAGAAGCAAGAGGATTACCACCGGTTCTTTTGCCACACAAGTCAGAATGAATGTCGATAATACCCTGGATGGATCGCTCTTCGAGACGTCGGGCATGTATTTCGAGGATATGGCTGATTTCGACGACTTCCACGTAAGTCCGCGTGGAGCAATTTTGATGGCATGGGCCAGTGCTGAAATTCGGTACCAGCTCTTGGACGGTTTCCAGCACGATGGTATGCCCGGGTCGTGCTCTCATGCCGTGGGCCTAGGCGGGAGTGTCTCGGCGGACGGATCCATATTTGACGATGTCGTGATGTCCCCGACCGACCAACCGGTGACATCGACATCGACGGACTCGGACCGGTCGCCCAAATCAAAAACCAAAATGGTACGTCCGGCTCTTTCTTCTTTGCACTTCCCTGTGCTGGATCTTCCTAACTCGAGTCCCGATCCAGCGACGGCGTGCACAGAACCGTGCCTCTCAACGGGCGTTCCGCGAGCGTAAAGAACGACACCTCCGGAACCTAAAGGCAACTCTGGAGGTCATCGGCGACAAGCATCGCAAGCTGCTGGAGACTTATTCTCAGCAGTCCGAAGTGGTGATGAAGCTGAAGGGTCGAATCGCCGAGCTGAACTCGCAGATCGCCGCATTTTCTACCCAATCCGACGGAGAGCTGGTGGACAACAGCAACCTCACCTTTCAACACCAAAGGGGGTGCAGCAGCCAGGCAGAGTTTGACCAATTTGACGCGTTTTCGTTCTCCTCGAAGCCTTCCGGCCATGCCAATGCCATGTCCTGGGGGAGTCAGGGTCAGGCGACAAATCCTGAAACCACCGTCGTCAACATGTTCCAGTTGCCAGCGTACGAGAATCTGCCTGGGTTTGAAGATTTGCTGAATTCGCCTTGAGCTGAAGTGTGTTTGGGAGGTTTCGTGTCGAGGTCCAGTACTCTTATGAATGACGAATTTGGCTGCAAGGCGAGCATATGTATTATACGATGAAAGGAGTTAGATGGCGATCCGCCAGCATGTTGCGGTTGGGTGAAGTCGGAGCCAGAGGGCCACCTGGCACACAGTCCAGGCCTGTGTGGGAAAGGGGATACCTCGATCTTTACCAGTGAGAAACGGGAGACTCAATCTTTATAGCCCAAACCAACCAACCGTTCAGTCTATTGACTGCGTAATTGAACCACTCCCGTCCAGCTCTTCCAGTAACCCATGCTATGCGGGAGTGCATGGGTCTCATCCTTGTGTATCTGTAGTCCCCGGGAGCCGATTTCGAAGGTGGAGTCCTCCAGCAAGCATGCAAAGTTCGTAGAGAACCTGAAAATCGTGGCTCAGAGTCGCTTGAAAGCATCGTTTGGCTTTCTAGAAGATGTATCTCACCCCATATGTGAGATCTTGGACACCCCGATCTTTGGCGGCAGATCCCCAGGATATAAGCACATAAGTACCTGTAGGGGGAGGTGACTAAGCTAGTCGCCCTGCAACCCCCCCTTGCAACATGCCGGTTTGACGATTGGATGTGGTCGGATCTCGTTCTTCCCCCATGCTTGGGCCCTAGGCTGTGTGTGTGTTCCTTCTCGAGGAAGCAAGTGAGTGTGTGAGTGCGCCAGCGGCGAGCGTCGGCGAGCGCAGGGGGGAGGCTCGAGCATTAGCCCGCAAGGGCAGTTGGTCCCATCCTCGGCAGGACTAGAGAGGCTTGGTGTTCGTATAAGGCGAAGGAATGAGATGCCAACAAGTCTCGTAGACGCTCCAGTCGGCCGGGTGGCTGGTCCTTGAGGTCATGCCCATGCCCCTGCTGATGCCCGGGGGACGGTCGTGCATCGACGCTTGCACAGATGCCATTGCCCAGAAGACATTCGTCGTTTTAGGCAATTGCTGAAGGGAGGTGACCGGCGAACCAGCCAGCGTCTCGCTTGCATATCCGACTTTCCGTCTTCATCCTTCCCACAGCCCTTCACCAGCGTACATTCCTACACATTGTCGCCTGACCCGGCATGCTGGATCGCGGCTGAGGAAGAGGAGTCGCCTCCGCAGCTCCTCTAGACCATGTCCTCTGATCTGGTCTTCCAGGGTGACTTCTCCTTCGTCAACGTCGATGCCAGCGGTCTAAGTACGCTGCCCCACCGCCAGCAGGTGACGCGTCATGTACACGGCTACCGGCGCTGGAAGAAGGGACAGGAGGCTCGCCGACTACGCGAATCGTCCAAGTTTCATGACGCTGGAGACCGGAGTTCAGGATCTTCTCGGCTGCCAGCGTCCCGGCCTGCCTCTGGCTCTGATGGGGCCAAACGCACGACGCCTGGATCAGTCGCCGCCGCCGCCGCCGCCGCTGCCGGCCTGTCGGGCAGAATCCGAACCCTTCCGCCGCTCATCGACGTCGTCCTCCTGAACGGCAATTCAGACCCTTTCGCCGCGCTCCCTGTGCACCTGACAGCGACGGTCCATTCTCTGCTGGCATTCCAGAGGGACTGCGTGATCCCGTCCATCAGAGAGCTGGAGCTGCGCATGACGCCGAAAGAGAACGCTTCTGCCAGAGACGCCGGCTTCACCACCACGTGGGTCAACGAGAGCAGGGTCTATCTGTACGACAGTATCGCGATACATAGCTATCTGGCACGCATCGCCGCCAACCGATACATGTTCACGTTGCAACCCGAGTTCCTCCATGCCGCACACGAGTTTCGCCGGCAAGCGGTCGCCTCACTCAGACAATACATGACCTCGTCTCAGATCGACGTCGTCCGCCTGTACCGCGCCCTGCTGATCCTCCTCTGGCCTGACAGCGCTCTAGGTGATCGGGTCGCCTTCCAGCACCACGTGGCCGTGTTGAAGGATATTTTCCAATCTCACCGTGAAGTCCTCTCCGCAGGCTCGTCCTTCAACATCCATTATTTTAGCAGCGTGGTATACTTTGAAGTCGAGCATGCTGTCATGGGACTGTCAACCACGTCGCTGGACCTGGGTCATAACGAATGGGTTGAACAGCAGTTCTTACCGCTCTGGAGCCAGGTCTCGCCCGGTATCCCGTACTCAAGATCCGACGCAGACCGAAATCTCGATCCTTGGCTGCTGGGGGATATTCGCCTCCTCTACCTCGACGTGCAAGAGATTCTGGACCTTATAATGCTGATGCGTATGCACGGCTCCGTGAATACCTCCTTGACCTGGTTCTACGCCATCTCAAAGACAATGCTCACCGTTGGAAGACTTATCAATCTTTACGCGCAGCTCGACGTCGAGGACCTTCTCCGCCATCCCCGTGGTTTGGACATGACGGGATCCAGAATTCAGAGGCTTGAGACGGCCGTTGCCAGCCTGTCCGCCGTCTACTGGCTTCGGGAGCTCGCTGGCATCGAAGGCGTTGTCATGACTGAGAATATGAGGCTATTTACGTGGAATCCGATCATGCTTGGGAAGCTCAAGCAATTAGTCATGGTGTACACCAGCAGCGTACAGGCGAATGCAGCGCTGCACACCCTAGATAGTGATGGTCCTTCCCGGCTTCTGTTATGGGTGTTGTGGACCGGCGCCATGGCCGAGCAGTCATTGGCCCCCTGTGCTGCAAGAGTGGGAGATGATCGAAATTGGTTCACGGGGCGATTTCGCGATCTCTCCAGAAGAGCAAACGTGGAGTCGCTGCCACAATGTCAAGGAATCCTGGACCGGTTCCTCCAGCTTCATGGTATGAGACCAGGCACTGGTGACGCGTGGTACGCAAGTTGTTTCCCACCGATGGGAGAGCGTCTTACCTCGAACAGTGCTTGACATCATGATGACTTTAAGACTGATGAAGAGGTAGGGAAAACTGGACGAGATGATCCTTTTTCGACTTTGCCGGTGAAACATTCTTGCAGTTCTAATCGCCTGACCTGACCCAGTCCAACTTTATCCGGCGCTCTAATTCGCGAATGTCACTTTCGCTGGTGTGAGATATACCCGTTCTTCAACGTCCGGAGACGGCGCGAGGGCTGCCGGCGATGTCGCATCGTAGGTGGCCGCAAGTATCTTAGCACGACTGTTGGTGGTTGCCAGGGATGAACTTGGAAGGCCGTGATTCGGGCGGGGCCGATATAATTCGCTTGTACAAGGTCGTAACGGTCCTAAATTCCGTGAATGCTTGACAAACGACTCTGGAGCTCGGTTATGCACAACGGCGCATGCGAAGATTATTAGGAGTCAGCGCTGCAGGTCACTTAGCCGCCCCGTTCATCGTTGTCGTCGGCGGATCCGTCCTCGCATGCGCAAGCTCCGGTTGTGTCTGTGACTTCGCGGTCGGTAGTAGGGAAGACTCCCCATCAGACGTGGCCACCCGACCGTCAGATTGCTGCGCCGGTTCATTCTGCAGCTGTGCCTGCCGGTTCTGTACGATGCGGAGCAAATTGCGCAACAGCACGACGATGGTGACTTTGCCAATGGCCGGGACGTAGATGGATGCTTTTTCCTTGACTTCGGGGGGGAAGTTCTACAAAAATCAGCTCAGGCAGAGAACAACCGTCAGACGAGCGAAGCAAAGCGAGCTAGGGCTGAAAGAACGCGAAGTGGATGAGATGGCCATACCTTCTCGCTCGAAAAGTTGATACACACGGCCCCCTCCTTCAACAGGTGGCACGGAAACTTGTACGCCTCGCCCGGGACGCCCGTGATCACGACGTCACAGAGGGGCGCGCAGTTATCGATGGTCCAGCCTTCCTTGTCGACGACCTCGTGCTTGCGTTTCCGGATCCCCTCGCCGCGCGTGAACTGCTGCACGCCGGAGACGTCGACGCTGTAGACGCAGGCGCCGTCGTTGGCGAGCAAGGCCGCGAGAGGCCGCCCGACGACCTCGGACCGGTTGACCACGCAGATGGTGCGTCCGAACAGGCGGTCTCCGTACGGCAGGATCGGGTTGTAGATGTGCAGATACTCGAGGATCTTGATCACCGCGAGGGGCGTGCACGGGAGGATACTCTTCCTGGCGGGGCCGAGGCCGTCCGGCTGGGGGGCGTCGAGAAACCGCACGTTCTGATACATGTTGAAGATGTACAGGTGCGACAGGCCCTCGACGTCCTTGTCCACCGAGACCACGTTCTGGAGGTACTGGTCCTGGCGGCCGCCGTAGATGGGGTAGTAGACGATGAGGCCGTCGTAGCGCGGGTCGGCGTTCGCGGCCAGGATGGTTTCCTCGACCGAATCCTTCTCCACTTGGAGCAGCGTGTACGCGAAGCCGAGGTCGTGGCACGTCTTCTCCGTCCAGCGGGCGTAGGTCTCAGCGGCCGGGTCGGCGTTTGCCAGGATTCCTAGGAGATGAGGCGGTTGTGGTTGTGGTAGAGACACATCTTGGTGTTGCCGTTGCTGTTGGTGCTGGCGTTGGTCGTTCAACGCCGCTAATCCGGCTCGGATCTCGGACACCAGGACTTTGGCGATGGTGTTGGCGAGGATGACTTTGCAGCTGTGTGACGCCGCCGTCGCCGTCGCGGCGGGGGGTGGGGCGTTGGACATTTTGTTGTGGTCGTGGTTTGTTCGGGACGCGTACGGGGAATAGCCTGTTAATTTGTCACCTGTGACCTGTGACAGGACTACATAGGAACGTAGAGTAGCCGACTGTACGAGTCCATCGGGGGTGGTGGTGGAAAGAACAAAATCGAGGGATCACAAAGGGAAAAATTTTGAGGAACGGACGCGATTGAGGCTTGGCGCGATGGGCGGGACGCACGCCATGCGATGGACTGTCTGGTGGCGATTCTACTCAATTGCATCGTCAGTGTGTGTCTATAGGAGGTGTATGTGTATGTATGTACTGTCGCGCATCAACACATCGTCAGCGAGGCGGCCGCAAGACGTCGACTCGAGTCCGGGAATTCATTCTTCTATCAACCATCCCCGGACTATCGCCCGTCTCTGCTCTTTGCGGTGAACTTTGCAGAGTATCGATCACCACCCATCTCCGGCGCCCATCTTTCTCGATACGCGGACGCGCCTCCCCTAACATGGGTTCCCTTCTTCGGTCTTCTAGTGTAGATTTTCGTCTGTTCCATTCTTTACTCATTGGCGCAAAACAACTCCCCCCAAAATGAGAGCATCCTACAACTTTGCTTTTTCGCCGACCGTGCCAATCTTCAGCTTGGGCGCATACTTTTTGAGGACGGACTCGTTGTGGTACTGTATATGGCCGGGTCAGCTCAGCTCCGGCCCTGCAATGACATCCTGGCAGAGCGCTCGCTCCCTAGTTTCCTTACCTTCCAGAATTGTTTGCTCGCATCCTTGCCGCAGACTCTTTTCAAGATCTTCGCCCCGCCAGGGTGCTCGTCGATGAAGTTCGTCACGTCGTACACCGTGCTGTCAATGATGATGTACTGGCCGTCGCTGGCCGTGGCGGTGTGCTTCGCCACGTCGGCGGGGCTGAACGTCTTGGACATGGCGTATATCGAGGGAATGAGGTAGAAGATATGGGAATCCCGCCGGGAACGATGGTCGTGTGCCGTTGACGTGTATCGCCGAAGCGGAGGAACGGAGGCGGCGGGGTTCGTGCGAGCTGCGTCGAGGTGATGTGTCGCTCAAGATCCTGCGATGCGTGATGTATATGAATATCCAGTCCTGTGCACAGCTGAGAGCGAGCAGTCAATCACGCTATACACAATACACAAAGGAACAAAGGAACAAATAGGACCACGGTCGAACCGGATTACGGTCAAGATAAATTAATTGATTAGAGGAACGACGAGCCGTCGCTGTTGCTCCTCGAACCGACGGCGAAGATGCCGAGGTTCAGCGTCGCAGCAGCAGCAGCCGGGCCGGTCAGCCAAGATCCCGAGGGCGTGATTGGACGGCCGGGCCTCGCTTGAAGCGAGTACTCCGTAATTAGGCATTGTATTGTAAGGTGATGCTGATGAGGCTATGGGACATCGGTGCGGAGCGAGCAGGTATGTATGTTCACGCCACCTTCCCCTTCCGTGACAAGTAGGATACTGAATCTCAGACCTCACACAGCGATCCTTGAGCCTCGAGTATCCGACTCAGGGATGACCAGCACTTCATACCCGCAGCTGTGCCTGACCACACTTTTGAACCCCATGTAGAAGTTTGAATTCATTCCTGCGTGGTGCGGAAGAGTATCAGCATTCATAGAAATCCGGAGACGAGGCTCAGCATATATGCGCCACTAGGTGATAGCAACAAGCCGGGAAGCCTTCTCTCTTCTAGGATAATCAAAGACCGCAGTAGCGCAAACATATCGAGTGTGAGCAGCCTGGTACGTCGAGCAACGGAGCCGGCGTGAGAATAGCCGCTGAGATCACGGATGTGGTTTTCGAGTGAACGAACAAACCGAAACCTGCCAATTCAAGTAGCTAAGATAGCCCATTCGGTCCAGATCGAGATTCTTCCAGAGGAATTGCAAGAAAAGATCAAAACGCCCGTCGCCCTGCCGTGGCGGTCCAGATCGTGACGTGTGAGTCCCATCCGCGTGAGGAACCCACTGCCAGAAAATTCCGGGTCTGATACAATACCGCTTTGGAGGCGCTGTGTGCATGGTCCTGCTGTATGCCCACGAGGTTCTTTCGGATCGGGAGTTGTAGCGCCTGGAGAGCAATCTGTTGATAGCCCCAGTACATAGTCCATATCGAAAGACGACATACAGTAATCTGGACTAGGCACAACCCGCAGCCCCTTCGCGAAAGCAACGGGCACGGTCCTGTAGTTTGCCATGCCGCCCGCGTATTGGGATATCGCGGTGCGACTCCGGGCGCCTATGTGTCTTGTTCTTATTATGTGCTGGGACTTCGTCTTGGCCCGTGAGTCTCAGTGTCGTGCCCTCGAAGGAGAACCAAGGACCACGGGTCGCGTGTCGGATGACGGACGGCAAGGAGATCCCTTTCGGCATCATTGCGCGAGCCGGGGACGATATATGGTCCGGTTGAACAGATAAGCCTAGAGTAACTCCCAATCGAGAAACGGGAAGACTCTGCCCATTGCCTCCCGGGGCCTGGCCTGGACCTGCTCCTTCTCGCCCCCGTGGATGCATGAATCCTCAGTGTTGCCGGCAAGTCCCGCGGTACGCGGGGCTGATACGTGATGCTCGCTGCTTTTGAATGGGCCCATGGCTCGGGAACTGTAGACAACAGGGCCAGCTGGAAGTGTGCAGCGAGGGGGCCGTCTTCAATGATTTCAAGTCAACCGGATGATGGGAGGGCGATTACATCGTGCATACACCCCCATGCGCGGGCCTGCCAATTAACTTCCACGCCGTTAGACCCTGGGGGACAGCCGCAAATGCCTTGCAGCCCCCGTGGATTAGTGGCTTGGAGCCATGCTCACTTGGGAATCTGCACCAGCTCAAAGAGGAGTGCTAAGCGAGAGTGCGTGAATGCTTCTATCGAGTAGGCGTGGATGCCATTCGCCGCTGGGACGGTATGAGAGTCGACTTAGCCTTGCACCTGCCTGGCAGTGGAGCGAGATATAGTGGTTTGAGGGCTTAGGGCAACTATGGGCGCCACTTTGAAGCCAGAAACTCCTTCCCCGACACTGTAGTCTCTCTCGTCAAGGTCGACCGCCACGGATAAAGCCATGACCTCCCAGCATGAACGATTACAAACAAGCAACACGAGCTCGGCGACGGCATGGTCAAAATCCGTAAGATCGTGAACATCCCTCCCTTCGTTCTGTTGCCATCCTCACGGGCTGACCATGCACCAAGCAACAGATGGATTGGACTACGTTTGACGGCCTTTTGTCTCAGGACATTCTCCAGTACGCAAAGACAGCGTCGGCATCGGGTCAATCAGAGTCAGAAACGGCGACGATCGGTGGAGTCGACGATGGCGTACTCTGGGGACCCGAGGATGATTCCCTGTCATCGCAGCGAAGACGCAAGGCTCGCATGAGTGAGGTCGACGAAGCCACCCAATTGGTTAGTGACCCGGTCAGATCCCATGTAGGCCGAGTAGTCATCTTACCACATCCAGCGGCGACGAGCGCAAAACCGCGAATCCCAGCAGGCCTACCGGCAACGTAAGGAGGAATACATCCAAGGTCTCCAAAACCAGATTGTGGCGCTCCACCTCCGACATCGAGATCTGTGGCAGTCGTATCTATCCCAGGGTAGACGGGTGGGCTTGCTCAAGGAAGTGGTTGCGGACCTCGCCTCAGAGATCGCCGTCTTAAAGGAACGACAGGGACGCGGAGTACTACTGGCACCGGATAACGAGGAGGTGCTTTTGCAGGGCGGCCAAGAATGTATGCTGGCTGCGAGCGACTCGAATCTTGTACAGCAAACGAACTCATGCGCCAACATCATCCCTGAGACCATGTTCACCAGCAGCGGGCTGCAGGTACCTGGCACGCTGCCTTGAAACGGAAGCTGCATTAAAGGAAGCGGGCCTCGCTCATAGGCGGCGCTCGCACGAAGCCCTTGCAGGCACGAGTCCCGGGTGGCGCCTCGCTTGTGGAGCTGGCCACAGTAACTGATGTCCACCTTGCAAGCACGCTGGCCAGGGCTGCGTAGGTTGGCGGCTTACTAAAATACCTACCTGCCTGGAGCCTGCAAAACCTGTCGACGTGTTAGTCTTCCTCTAGTCCCGCAGATCAGCAATTGCGCATGTCGCGGGGTTTGGTGGGAGAGCTGCGAGTCGGGCTATTGGTACTCACATGCTTCTCGGCCAACTAATGGTTGCATTCATTTTCATCCTTCAATGGACTTTCCAATATGCTTCACAAAGCCTTGCGGGCTTTCCTCGGAGGCATCATGCCCGAAATCCTTCACCACACCTATAGTTGAGTTTGTAGACTACCCTGGCCATTTGGTCAGCCTCTCCTATGCTCATGATGCTATTCGCACCGTTCAGGATCATATATCTGACTCTATCCTTACCCTTACCCTCTCTCCGCTGGCGATTGTGCTCGGCATCCTTCTCAAAATCACGAAATGTCAAGAACGCATAACTCAAGGTCGTCTGGCACGACGAAACGGTCGGCGGAGATGTCTATTATGTCCGATGGGATGCAGCCGAATGTTCTGGGTTAGACAGTCAATGAAGTGCATAAAATATATTCGTTCCTTGCCCTGTACTAGTGATACTGTCAGATCAGGCGAAGTGCCAAAGGGAAGCGGTTTCATGACATGGCGGAGCTGGTAGGATGTTTCCGGGAAGCCACGGATGGACAAGATGGTGCCTTTCTCCTTTCAGTTGATGTGCAAGTGCTCGGCATAGAAGATGCAGGCCGAAAAATGTTGCAGATCGTTGCCTTGCTCAATGGAGAACAACCGGGCAAAGCTGGATGAGATCCCGTGCAGAACAAGGACAATTGCTTCTCATGCGGTCATGTATACAACTTCGGTTTTGGCGAGGGGGCACGGATCCCAGCGATGTCAAGAGGCAGTCATGCTTGTTAATCGCCATCAATTTGAACATGTGATCGAAGAGCACCCGGGCAGACACGGCGCATGCTCAGCGTCACAGAACAGGTTGCAGCATTGGGGGACTGCGGAAATGCATATCCGAGATCCCCATGCTGGACCAGCAATGCGCACTGGCCGATCGCAAAGCAAAGAGCTGACAGAAGGCGGTCCAAGCATTCAAATGTTGGTATACTGCATGCCACTTTACCAGATGCGACAGGGATGCGTTGGATATAAGTCGTAGGCGGCCGGGCATCATTTAGCGACGCCATTCGGATCATTTTCCTCACCATAGACGAACCCTTCACCCAGATAGACTGTAGATCCTCCACCGTACCACAATGTGCCATTTCGAAAGTCAAGGCCTTTCTCCTCGCCAACTACCCACTGGCCTCCGGGTTTGATCGGTTGGCCTTCCTGCGGCCAGTATTCAGCTTCTAGCCACTGGTTGATTAGTTCGAGCTCCTTGATCCAATGCTTGCGCTTCTTGATGTCCAGCGCGGCACTCTCATCCAGAGGGTTGCCACCAAAGACGTTGGGTGAGTTGAATCGCGCAATGGTAAGATGGGCTGAAGGTATAACGTATCTGGAGCCGACCTCGATACCGGCATCTGAAATGGCGGCATAGGTGTCTCGGCGCAAATGGTGGTATGTATATTTGTCATCCTCAGCAGTCCGGCCGTTCGAAGGTGCTTCTCCAGCGGCAGGAACCCAACTTAGCGCCAGGGCTGCCGAGTCATAGCTCAGAAGAGGCTTGACAAGTCTTGCGCGATGGGAGCATGTATGATCGGCTATTGATTTGCAGTGGTCCTTCAGTTTCTTGATCTGACCATCGATTTCCTCTTCAGATTTCGAGTGAGCAACCTCCATGACCGTAAGATGTAGATTCTCAAGCGGCATCAGCCAAAGGTCTAGATTGTGAGCGGCGAGTACCCAGAGAGGAAGCGCGTGGAATTACCTGGAGCGGCATCCCTCAGCTTGGCCTGTATGACATCGATCAACGTCTTGACTTTCTGAGGCGGCCTTCCCCAGAATACGAGGCAGTGTCGAGGATCTATGTACGAAGCATCCTTTTGTGGGCCGTCGAGCTTGACAAGATGCTCGTCAAGGACCCAGCCTTTGAAGTCATCACCAAGTATCTTCTCTTTTTGTTGCGCATTCCTAGTTAGCCGATGAACGGCATAGCGGTCTTGGATCAATTGCTGCCCGGGTAGTTAGCTGGGAGATACTGGACGAACGGCGGCACAGCTAACCGGGTCACCATGGCACGCAATGATCAGACCATCATAAGGATTTGATGTGACCGGGGTGGAGGTGCCGGAAAGGTCTTCAAACGCGACCTTTGCCATTTCTTCACGTATCGCTTGTTTCCGATGGCCGGCCTGACCTCAATGCGAGGCCGAAGCTGAAGAATGTCGCTGGGAGTGACGCGTAGTCTTCCAGAGCTTCCAGTGGTACAAGATACGAGTCCGGTCGAGCAAAGGCGCCTAAGATGCCAATCCGACCCGCTAAAGTGGGTCGGCCTCGGAGTACCTGCCCAAAGCAACCGCCCACATTTTCGCACTGTGCGTCTTGGCATTTCGCTGCGGGCTCAATCTTGTCGAATTGCGGCTCGATTGTTCGTCAACGACAACTCATCATTCTCCTTGCAAGGACATTGCCAGCAAACCGTCAAGATGGTAAGTCATTCAGCCGTCCTCTCTTCGAAATCTGCGCAACACCCTGGTTAGACAGCACAAGCGAGACAAGAAGCGAGCAAGAAATGGCCGGCCGACAAATGTAGTGGTATCTCTGGAAGAATTGAACGGCGCAAGAGGAGGATTGGCCAGAGACAGGGTCGACTTGAGACATGGCCGCCGAAGCAAGGGGCTTTTTTCCGTGATCAAAATGGGGGAAGCTGTTCGAAGACATATTCCCGGGCAGCGAACAACTTCAAAGTGTCCCGGACGCGCTGACTCGGTTTCTGCTTACCAGGTCAACGTCCCAAAGACCCGCCGCACCTATTGCAAGGGCAAGGCTTGCAAGAAGCACACTCAACACAAAGTCACCCAATACAAGGCCGGCAAAGTACGAGATGTCCCCTCCAATCGATCACAAGGCTCCCTCGTCTGGATACTCACACAGTCTCTCTACAGGCCTCGCTATTCGCCCAAGGAAAGCGCCGATACGACCGCAAGCAGTCCGGTTATGGTGGTCAAACGAAGCCCGTGTTCCACAAGAAGGCCAAGACAACCAAGAAGGTGGTGTTGAGATTGGAGTGCACGGTATGCAAGACAAAGGCACAGTTATCGCTCAAGCGATGCAAGCACTTCGAGTTGGGGTACGTCCATATCACGACTTCCGCTTCGGCCAAGAGGCTCAGGAAACTGACTTTGATTTACGTGCAGTGGTGACAAGAAGACAAAGGGTGCGGCTCTTGTGTTCTAGACGTGGAGAAGACTTGCAATTTCTCATTGGGATGCGATGGCAAAATGCGCAAAGATTCTGCAGTTGTGAGAGAGCAGCGACGATGATGCGCACTGGGTCAAGCTGATCCGATTTTACGGCATGCATGGACCTCGGACGGATCTGCGCTTGTGGGATTCAGCGACCACTTGAGTCTACCTAAGAATATGCTGCAGAAGCTTTCACCCCCCGATCTGTTCTCGTTCTTTCTTGTTTGTGTATCTACAACTGCCCCTCAGTGTCTCTGTCTCTGGCAGTCAGCACGCAATCTCGCCTTGGCCATCAAAGGCGGATTCCTTCCCCCTCTACATCGTTTGCGTTGTCATTTTGAATGCTCACCTAGCGTGGGGAGGGACCCATAAAGAGGCTGGCAGGCATTGACAAACACCTTATAAAGGGGCCGGGCCAAAGATCTTGTGACGGGATGCCTTCAACGATTGAGCAACTTCACAAGGCTAACAGACTGACAGGCAAAGAGGCCAGGACAGTCGAAACCAGAGCAGGAGAATCAATATTATTCCAGGTGAACAACTTAGAACACAGAAAAGCTCAACGAGCCTGATCCATTGCACAGACGTACCATCTGGGACCCCTCGACCATTGCAGGGAAACACGGGAAGCCTGATCCATGAAAGAGAAGCCACTTTACTCGCATGCTGTGACCGTAGTAGCATTATGGCTCACCAAGCCAATCAATCAATCATCACTTCCTCCTCCGTCCACCGTCCACCGGCATCTCGGCACGCGCAATACGTCGGCAATACGAGGACTAAGGTGCCAAAGCCAAGAGGGATTTGGCTCTTTCAGGGTTCTTGAGCCCGCAGATAGATGCCTTCCCGTCTTACCCCGCGAAATCGAAAACGAACAGGTGACCACAGGGCCCATGATCGACATCAAGTTACCGGGCACGGCACCACAGTACAGAGTACGTATTCACAAAGCACCGGTAGTACCCTTGATACCTAGGTTCTATTAATATCAGCCTGCCAGAATTTGTTGTCAAAAAGCCTCATCTCGTCGACAATCGCGGCCATCACTTAAGGCTGACTTGCACTTCTAGGTCTGCCCGTTCGTGAAAGAACAGAAGAACTCGATACATAGCAGCAAGCATAAAATAAAAGTACTGCCACTAAGTCTACTGGGGAAGATCACTTGACTTTTAGCGAGAGGGTAGCGCGGGTTGACCTTCTGCCTGACCTTGCCTTACTTTTCCTTGAACCAACACCTTGACTTGAAGTCGAAGTTGACAGGAACCTCAATCGAATCGCATCGCCCTTGTCATCTGTTACCTATACCACTCCATCTCGGGGGATTATCCATCTCCAGCACGCGGACTCGCCTGCTCAACAACATCCGCCCTCGTCCCCAGTCCAATTATCTCGCGCCATGCCTTCTCTCTTCTCAAACGAATACTCCCGCGGCCCACTCTACCAGTACTGGAAGGAGCGAGGCCAGGAAGAAAGTTCCCTGCGCAAGTAAGTTGGACCATATTTCACCCTCACCCGGGCAACTTCGCTCCACATTTTAAGACAAGCACCTTCCTGGGTACCTGAACTTCGCTTTCGGCTTTCTTGCACATGAATTCACCTCTCATGACATGCCCACGCCAGCGAGCAACGAGGCCGCCAATACCGAGACTGATACCAGTACTGACGAACGCGCAGCCAACGCGTGGACGAAGCAAAACTCCGCGCCAAGGGCTTTAACCCCCTAGACGCGGCATACGGCCCGAGTTCCTCAGAGAGTTACGCAAGCAGAGAAGGCAGAGGCCCGCCTGGCTATGCGTCTGCCTCGCTCGCAGAGGGCAGCGGGAGCGACCGTCCCGCTGGCGATGAACTCCCCGCCTATGTCGACCCTGATTCACGCTCTGACTCCGGTAGTCGCTCCCGCTCCCACGACGATGGTGCTCTTCTCTCCGCAGAGGAGGAGAAAGCCCGGCTCCGCGCGCTGGAGGAACAGAACCAGCAGACTCGATCTGACGAAGCGGTCGCAAGGGCTCTGTCCGATGACGGGCCGGAGGAGGACGGCAAGGGAAAGGGGCCACAACGGAAGAAAAGCACGGTGGGGAAGGTGGGACGGTGGCTGGCGGACGCGGCGAGCGGGTATACGAAGAGGCAGGAACGGTGGTAGGCCTGGGGCTGCGTGGCCTGCTGGCTCCCGGTGCTCGGGCGAGAGAGGCGGTCAAGGAATGAAGTCCTACCATGATGTGAACGACGACGACGACGACGGTGATTGTGATACGTAGTGATATAGTTGTACTAATTAGCAAGCACAGCTCATGAGCGTACAGATTTCATGGTGATCAGGAGAGCCCATTGTTCCAGGTGGCCCCGCCAGTCTGATATGCCGGGTTAATTCACACTGCCGGGTCGGTAAGCCAGGATCTCGCGACCTGGCGACGTTGTCGGTTGTCTTGATCTTGAAATCTACCATGCCTCTCGAGGTCTTCGCGCAGAATTGGTGTCAAGTGACCCCTTCTTCCGGCGGTCTTGAGGCCTGTGGCCAAGTTATGGCCGTTCTAGGCGTAGGGATGTCTCTACCAGTGTGACTCGATTCGGAGGACACGATGAATCCAAAGGGGTCGGGAGCGATGCCTAACTATCGTTACGAAGGTCTATGGTGATATCTGTGCGAGGTACAAGCGCGTCTTCAACGCGTGTGCCCATGACGCGCTTGGCTGCGTCATTGCAGACCCTCGGAGAACTCCATTCCAGTCACAGCAATCTCAAAAAAAATAACAAAACTTCACGGAGCATCTCTTGCATGAGGTCACGAGTAAATCTGCTTTGATTACATCTTGTAATCGTCCTTGTTGACACCGATACAGAGATACAGTTCTGGAACAACGAGCTCGGCCTGAGAATGCTACCGAAGGAAGCCCCTTCCGTACACGGCCGCGGACGATGCCAGTCTCAAGCGCAAGGTGAGATGGAGGTATCCGACGAACGAATTACCACCGAGGGCTTCCACCACGCCCGCCCCAGGCTTCCCCGGAATGGTTGACCCGCAGACAAAATCCACTATTGTCTGTATTTCATGTCATATAACGACGCACTATTCCAGGAGGGAGGTATTGTAGATGAAATTCTATAGAATTGCTTGATTAACAACACCTCCCACTCCAAGATGGCCGAAGCCCCGAGTATCAAGGTCGGAGATGTCCCGATCCTGTTCCGCCCATTGAAGCACCCCAAACTCGGGGTTTTTGGGTATGACGGGCCGGAGCATTCGGTGACTACCCTTTCCGCGGGCCACAGGAAGAGAGGTGGTGTCAAAGCTTTCGAGGTCGACACCATCTGGGAGAAGGATGTCGAAATCCGGATGCGTGACAATGTCATCCTCCGGGCTGATATATTCCGCCCGGCAGCGTCTGATTCGGCACCGGTACCAGCGATACTTCCCTGGAGCCCGTACGGCAAAACCGGTAGAGGTGGGTCATGGTGGTCGTTCGCGGCAACTTTTGCTAATCAGATGATCCCCAGGGCTGTCTCTGGACGTCATGCCGGGGAGGATGGGCGTGCCCTCCGACGTCACGTCTGGATATGAGAAGTTCGAGGCCCCCGATCCAGCAGAGTGGACTGCTCGTGGCTATGCAGTGGTAAATGTTGACTCTCGGGGCGCCTGGGATTCAGAAGGCTATCTTTGGTCAGTAAATGTGCACTTCTCTTGCCTTTGTCTCCTTCTCTGACGTCTATCCGTATTAGTTGGGCAGGCACTCAGGAGGGTCGAGACGGCTATGATGCCATCGAATGGATTGCTAAGCTCCCGTGGTGCAATGGAAGCGTAGCTACGGCGGGGAATTCGTGGCTTGGCCGAGCACAGTGGTACATTGCTGCTGAGCGTCCCCCGTCGCTGAAGTGCATTGCGCCGCTCGAGGGCTCAGGCGATCTCTACCGAGAAATTCATGTCCGTGGAGGAATTGCCTGCACACCGTTCCTCGACTGGATGATGAACAACCTGAGAGGTACGTCCACCGGATGTTGACCTCTGTTCGACTTTACTGATCAACCCCCGGCTAAAGGCCGAGGCTTTATGGAAGACCCGGTTCAGATGCTGAAACGATACCCCCTGATGAACGATTACTGGCGAGATAAGCGTGCAGAAGTGTCACGGATCCAAGTGCCGGCGTACATTCTAGCCAGCTATTCCACCTTCCTCCATCTACCGGGGAGCCTGCGCGGCTACGAAGAGATGCCTCACAACAACAAATGGTAAGTTTGGTATTGGCCGCCAGTCCACTATGATGAAGTGAATCCTAGGGACTAATTAGTCGGTTTCTACAGGCTCAGGGTGCACGAAAGCCAGGAATGGCACGACCTGTACCAGAAGGAAACCAGTGATGAGCTACAGGCCTTCTTCGACCGCTACTTGAAAGGCATAGATAACGGATGGGAGACCACGACGCCTCAAGTTCGCGTCTCGCTGTTGGGCTACAATGTCGCCAACATCAAAAACCGCATCTTCCCAGCGTGGCCGATCCCCAAAACAACATACCAGACCCTGTACATTGGTCCGGAACAGCGACTCGTTCCTGAACCGACAACCTCGGAGGGGATCATGTCGTATCAGTCCGACGTCGACAGTCAACAGATTGACAACGACGGCGAGGAGCTCGTGTTCCGAGTGAAATTGCCCGAACGGACTTTTCTCATCGGAAGCGTCAAGGCCGTGCTTTACATCTCCTGCGACGACCTGGACGACATGGACATCTTTCTTCAAGTCCGGAAGGCAGACGCCGCGGGTAACGTCCTCCGCAGCTACAATGTGCCGGAGCAAGACATGGCGCGACAGGGGTTGCCCAGGGAGAAAGTGCCGTTGATCAACCCGGTGGTGTACCTGGGGCCGCACGGGCAAATCCGGGCCAGCCATCGCGCCATCGACACCAAGATCTCCAAACCACACTACATCTCGCACAGCCACCTGGTCGAAGAGCCCGTGCCGGCGGGACAAGTCGTCCGAGTGGAGACCAGTATCTGGCCAGGCGGCATCATCTTCGAAAAGGACGAGTATCTCGTGATCAAGATCAGTGGGCATCCGATGTATCTGGCCGAGTTTCCGACTCTGAGGGGGGCGTTCAAGGCACGTAACAAGGGCTTGCACAATGTCAGGTATGGTGGCAAGGATGGCAGTCATTTTGTAGTTCCGTTCGTGAAGCCGTAGAGTGTTGGGTGTGATGGCGAGGAGAAGAGAAGAGCCATTAGGTCAAAATGAGGCCCGTCCAGCGCAGTAAAAACATTGACCGGCAAAAAGACAAGGCTAGGAGAGACAGCGACAACAACGAAAAACCTTTGCGGGTTGAAAGCTTTGTCTATTTGGAAACCTTCTTCATTCGAAGACCTTCTCTACACGAAACCCTCCTCAAGTGACACATCCTCTTTATTTGACCTCAAAAGTCAGATGCGTCCCCAGCTCCTCGCCATTGACGACGGGGTTCTTGGCCGGCACCAAGACGCACAAGATCCTCGCCCACGCATCGGTATCATTATCCCACCCATGCATGGTGGCGCGCTGGACGACGACGCCTCCCTCCTCCACGGGGGTTTTGGACCCATCGTCCAACGTGAGCGAGACGGTCCCCTTCAACACGACGACATAGTCCTGCGAGATCGTGCGGTGCAGCTTCCCCCGCGAGCGCGGAGGGAAGTCGACGACGCGCAGCACGCTGCCCTGGTTGACGATGCCCGTGGCCACGGCGCTCATGTCGGCCGCGGTCATGACGTCCGCGGGGAGCGTGTCGCTGGACCAGAGGAGCGTGGCGATGTTGCCGTGCGCTTGGGGCGGGGCGAGGAGGTCGTCGTCGCGGCTGATGTACGCTTTGGCTTGGTCGTTGTGGCTTGTCACGATGCGGCGGATGGGTTGGGGAGGCACGACGGCTTGGGAGTTGGTAGACATGGCGTCTCTGTCTCTTGCAGGATACGGGTTTTTGGCTCTGTTGGTTGACTGGAACGTGTGCGGATATTTGGCCGGGCCTGGTTATAGTGATAATTAATAATTAATCAAGTATTGATTTCGATTCTGACTCGGATTCGATCCAGTGTGAGCAGCATATGAAGCATAGGAAGAACCCGTCAGTGATTCAATGTACAAGTATCTTCACGTCAAGTAGATTTGGAGGAAGCCGGTCAATGATTCCAAGGATCCCCACGTTAAGTACTGTATGTAGACCTGGAACTTGACGATCAGTTCTAGCAGCATGGGAGCCGGATGGAGTGTAGAACATCAGTACATGTACATGTAACAAGTACAATGGATGTAACCCGTACAACACCGCGGATTGTCCCAGGGACTCGAAGTCGGGTGGTGGAACGTTCCTCTGCACACTGGGACTCTGGAGCCGAAGTGAGCAAGAGGAAGAGCAAGAGCAGGACAGCAGTCGGCTGGAGTGTAGATACTGTAATCAGTATCGCACATCCTGAAACCTGTCCAGCACTGCAGGCTATCCCATCATCCCCAAGTGCTCGAATTCGGCGTCGAGGGTTTCTCTGCTCGGTCTCTGGAGCCGACGTGGACAAGAGGAACGGAAGAACCAGTCTCGCTCGGGTGGTGGGTACTAGGTAATTGCTCCCGACGCCATTCCTATTACGGTAGGTACCCCTTTTGCCCCCCGCCCCCCAAACTAAGTATACTCCGTACCATCAATGGACTCTGTACTCACTACCGAGTACCCGTGCTACTCCATCTCCACGCCCCACAAATTAATTAATTAACGGAGGGCGCGCAGTGGAAATGGCGTGTTCCCGACCCGACACGGTCAGATTAATTCATGTATGTACATACTCTGTATCGGTCCCGTCGGCTCCAGCACGGAGTAGGATATCCTACAGGCCACGGAACAAATTCACAAAATCAATGTCCGACCGTTACGCGTACAGAGCTGGGACTGGACTGGACAGGATTCGGACTCGCAATGTAACACAATGCGATCCCGCCGTCGAATCTACAGTGCTCGCTCGGACTCAGCCAATGTTGACAGACACCACCAAGCATCTCCCTCTCTCTAAAGGAATTTCGCTGAGAATCATGTGACGAAAGAAATTATTGACCAAGGCTTCTGACGCTGCTACTGTACAAAAATAATCATGGGTCAAGCAAAGGCCCTGGATACTGCTGCTATAGTACGAAGATCTTACTACAGCGAATATAATATAATAATTCATTATGCCCTGCTACCACGGGAAGCTTGGTACAGCAAAACAATACTTAATGACACCCTACTAAGCGCTACCTAATGCCACCATTTCCCATGATGCCGACCAAAGACAAGCCATGCCCCCCCTGCACTGACCCCCACGATCGTCGTGAGCGCCATTCCCAAGCCCAGGAAAATGGCCTGCCCGAAGAAATTGAGCTGGTGGCCATTCCGCTGGACAATCGGCGGGAGTGGCTCGAGAGCCTTGTCCAGCATCTTCCCGGCCAAGGCTTGATCTCGGGAATTCACCGTCGAGCGTGGCGACTTGGCTGTTTTCGGTGGCGGGAGGTATTGCGGCGCCGGCGTCTTGAACATCACGGGCGAGTACCGCGGTGATGGTGAGCTGGGGTGGTGGAGGTGAGCCGGCGCGACTGGACCGACGAGTAACTCGATGGGGATGTGGTTGATGGTGTACATGTACGCGGTCGTGAAGCGGGAGAGGTAGTTTGCTTCCTTGAGGCCGGCGAACAGGAAGCATGCGGACAAAGTGTGTCTGATATTCGCAAGAATAATTAGATCGTCAATCCAAAAGGTGCAATCCTCGAAAGTTGAGGCAATGATACGTACCCTTTCATGATGTTGAGTGCGTCGTCTAGACTGCCGATGCGGCATACCAGGATGGTCCGCTCACCAGGTTTCACTGACAAAGGCGGTATCGTCCTGGGCACGATTCTCAGCACTGTCATTATAATCATTTGGTCGGCGCGATCAAAACCCACCGGTCACCAAGCTCGACAACGGATCCATATGATCCAGCCACCACTGATTTGATATTTCCAACATTCGCGCTGCTGTTGGCAATTTTCCTGTCCTCGCGAGGCTGGCCATTCAGTCCATTTGCTTGCGTCTTCAGGCGGTGGCCCGCCGACCTCTCAACCACAATTGCAACAAGTCGAGCAATCAGATTCTCGGCCACAAAATCATTGACAAGGACAGCTTGAGGGGCATATGCAGATCTGCCCTGGAACCCGAGACTGGCCTCCGTTATGGCCAGAGCGGCTTGATCGAGGTCGGCTGTGCGATCAACGACGGCCACGGCCCGAGAAGCAGCAGGGGACGACAGAATGTGTAACCATTCGTTAGGCTCAACGACTTCCTCCGTCTGGTTGACGAGCATGCATTTCCTGGTGAAATCAGGCGGTGGTCTCGACTTGGCGATCGCGAAGGTATCCGCGTCCAACGCTCCAGTCAACACTTTCCTCAGCACGGCCGAGGTCTGTGTCAGTGTCTCGGGAAGCTGTTTTTGTCACCTACATGTTAGAAGAGGGCGACGGGGGAGTCAATTCTTCGGAATGACTCACCTCGACGACGACGCAAGAGCCTGCTGCAACTGCCGCACCCAATGCCGAGAGGGCAGAGAAGGTAAGAGTCCATCTCGAGGGGATAATGTAGACAATGCCGACCGGTTTGACATTCTGGACGTTCTCAACGCCCGTCTCGACTTGGTGCACTGCTTTCAGATCTCCCTGTAAATCGAGAGACTCGTAGTGTGTTCGAAGCTCGGAAAGCGCGCGGGCGAATTCAAAGTCGACTTCGGTCGAGGTCAAGAATGAGTCGGCTTGAATGGCGAGCTTGATCGTGCTTGCCGCTTCGATCAATGCCTCGTACAGACGATGTAATTGTGCTTGTCGGTAACGAAATGGCTCTGCGCGACCATCGAGCTGGGAGCTCTGGATGCGCGGGAAAGCGGTGGACGTGGTGGACATTTCGTTCACAGGTTGCTGCACCTGCAGCACTTCCTCCAGGTCAGCAGGGAAAGGTGTATTAGGACTATATGTTAGCAGAGGATATACAAGTTGTGTAATGACGGCACAGGGACATTTCCAAGAGAGGAAGATTACATGGGATAAGGATGCCCGCGACACCTGAGCTCCGGGAGCTCGATCCTGCTCTAAAGCCGGGGTTGAATTCCTGGGAGATACACTCCGCCCCGATCCTCCTGTAAAGCCAGCGTCAGGACCACAGAGACGGGACTTCACTCCCCATCCTGCTCTCCAGAACTGGAGTCCAGACCTCGAAACACGGCCGTCAGATCGCTTGTCTGGTGGGCGTCCCTCGGAACTCCATCACCACGGCCTCCACGCTCCTCGGATTGGCCACTCTTCTCACCACCCTTCATCTACACAGTACACACCCCAAGCCTTCCTGCCAGTCCGTCAGTACTGCCAGTCCGCCCGCCTGACCTTTGCTCAAGGGAATTCCAACACTTTCTCCACAGACCTCAGCCCATCATGTCACAAACCCAGACGGACACGGACGTCACCTACTTCCCGACCAGCGTGAGGGAAGTCCTTCAGGTATACGAGATCCATCAGACAGGAGGCGCCGCCACCTCCTCTGCGTCAGAGACGTCGGGCTGGAGCGAAGACGCACCATGGCCGCATCGCCACCAACAGGGCTGGGCGTCCGAGTATAACAGGGTGCCTCCCTTCCGCGAGCCGGCGAGGTCTCATCCATTGTCCAGTCGTCCTGCCGGTCGGGATAACGGAGAAGCGACGTTCGTGGTCATGATGTTCTCGGGAGTTTATGTGGTTTCGGTAAGTGTTGTTCCGTGTCCGAATGTGTGAGTGCGCGTGGTTTTCTGACTGACTTCTTGTTTGTGTCAATAGGCAATAAGCAAGGTGTGGAGAGGGACGATGGGACGGTGGATGGAGTGGCCTTGGGGGTATCCTGTGGGTGGGGAGTGGTGATTCATTCACCAAACCGCTCCACGGTTCAAGACACGAACACGCCATCTCATGTGTCTAAGTACAAAGGAGAGTTTGAGCAATGAATCAATCTTGCATAGTGGGTACAAAGATAGAACAGAGTTCTGAGACTACCGCTGGAATATGCCTGTATGAATAGTTTGCAAGAAGACCAACAAAGCTCTGATACGTGTATTTGTCCGTTTCGAAAGTGGGCATGAAGATAGAGCAGAACTCCGATACTACCAGTGTATTTGGCTATCGAACTACTTGGCGGCACCATCCTCCTTGGGAATCACGGGCAGTAGCACGTAGTTTTCCAATCCCTCCCTGAAGTGAATGTGGTTAAGACCATGGAATTTCTCCACAGGCCGGTCCACCGGGGAGTTGTGCTCGAATCGTCCAGCGCCCTGGGTGTCACCAGATGACACTTCGAAGACCAGGGTCTCGTTGGGAGAGACGACGACGCTGGTAGGCCAGAGCTCGACGTCCACGCCGTATACCTCTCCCGGCACGACAGGGAGTTGATCGACGGATCGATACTCACGGTGCGGATGCCAGGGGGTGTGCTGGCTGCTCTCGTCATTGACCTTCCGCAGGCCGACGCGCAGCCAGCCTTTGCAGACAGGCACAGAATCGCCGTCCGCACCGGTGTAGAAGACTTCTTGCCCGTCCGCTGCGAGGTGGCGTAGAGTGACGAACAGATCGATCTCACTTGGCGGAGTGCTCGTCGCGTCGAAAGCGCTAGCGGAAACGTTGAGATGGGCAACGATGTGGCCTGTAAATTCGACTGAGCGTTCGAACGGTCTGGAGCGGAACTGCACCTTGTGTTGCTCCTTGAGTCCCGAGGGCGCCTGATATGAGAGCTCGGTGGCAGCACTGATCGACGGTTGCTCTTCTGCGAGAGTGTGGTCCGGTCCCAGGTGATACTTCGTGTACACAGTACGAGGAATGGGCCACGTCGTCTCGATCCGTGTCGGGAAGGCCTTTTCAGCCTCCGGATTGTTGACCCCGGGATTTCCTTCTCGGACAATCAGTTCCACTCGGGGAGCTTTCCCTGTAGACCATCCAAGAGGATCGTTTCCTTTCAGGAAAGCATCGAGAAAGCTCTTTTGAAGGGCCACGCCTTCTTTTGTGTAGAAAGGAAGATCGTGACGCCCAGTTGCAAACCGCAGGTATTTCAGCTCCGATCCGGCATTCGTGAAACCTGAATGCAGGGTGGTGTCAGCTTGAGTAACAGGATTCTTCGATAAAGCGTACCTTCAATGTTGCCACGGAGATGCAGATGGATTCCACCCCAGTTCGCTACTGAGAGAAGTGGCACTCGGATATCCGCTAGGTTAAAGTCCCTTGACGCGTAGTACTCGTCGTCGAGGAAGCGGTTTTGAGCATTATCCAGAGTTTGATCATGACAATTGTTCTTCAGCTCCTCGGCCGGGAGGTCGCCCTCGAGGGTGTCCGGCCCCCAGTTGCGTGCAGCTCTGCCCGGCCGACCATATTGATTTGTTATCACCTGGCGAGAAGTTAGACAAGGACGGGATGATGGGAATAGCGACATAGATTTGTAATAGAAGCCCACTAACCTGACGATTCCACCAAAAGTCGATGAATGCGTTGGAGAGAATACCTCCGTGCCGGCATCGATCACGGTAGTAGTCCGACATACCCTCCCACGGAATGATGCAGGTGAGACCTTTGGGCTGTCTTGCAGCTACTCTCCACTGACTGCCTGCATAGTAGCTTACGCCTAGGAGACCGACCTTGCCAGACGACCATGGTTGACTAGCAGCCCATTCGATAACGTCGGCAAACGCCAAACTCGTGTCGCGGGACATGGTGTTCAATTCTCCTGGCGACTGTCCGAGACCGACCTCATCCCCTCGTACCACTGCATAACCGTTTCGGGTCCAGAAGCCGGGATCAGGAGTCTCCCAGGCAGAGTGAGGGGAGTGTTGCTCTTCAGGTACATCCTTGAACGAGGCTGCGTGGAAGCTGATGGCAATGAGTACTTGCTTGCGCCGGAGAAGGTAGGGACCACGTACTCTTTGTAGTGAATGTCTTTGCCATAAGGGCCGTAGGTGACCAATACAGGAAACTTTTCCGCCGTAGACTTAGGTCGATACACGTTGCATCGAACAAGGCCACGGCCATCTTTCAATTCAATGGAAGCATTCTCCTCGAACACGTAGTCGAACGATGTCTCGTCCACGCGATAGATCTCAGGACGGATCTTGTTCGGCATTCTGAGTCGGTTGTAACAAGACTGGTGTGTATCGCTGTCAGTATCGGCGCGATGCCCTCAGTTAATTAGGGATCTGAACGTACCTGAGGCCGGTATGCTGGAGATGTCGGATCCACAACCACTTACCAACATGGCAATGGTCCTAGGCCATTTGCTTGGAGAGCCGAATGATCGGGAGCTGGGCAGTCCGAGCCATTTGTGGTGGGGTGCTTGACTCACGAGACGTCCGGACCTCCAAGGTCACTTCCTTCGGATGGACCACTTGGGTTCGTGGAGGAAGCCAAGTAGGAGGTTTAGAAGGGAGTGGTAATGAGATAGCAGGAGTCAATAACAAAACCCAGGATGTGCTCATTTCAATCACCCATTCTTCTAATTAGTTGCTTGGGTCGTTAGAACGATATCGACGCTGACAATATGGTCGAGGTCAACCTTCCGTCAGACGCAGCGCCCATAGCAAATGGCTTGCCGGAACACCCCCGGCTGAAAGTATTGATTGTGGGCGCCGGGCTTGCTGGACTTGTTGCGGCAATTGGCCTGCGAAATCAACATCATGAAGTGCATGTAAGACAGTGACCTGCCTGCGACTTCAACACGCTGATATTGTGCGCCAGCTGTACGAACAGTCGCAATTCGCAGACGAGGTTGGAGCCGCGATTCACATGGGCCCCAACGCAAATAGCGTGCTGCGAAGACTCGGCGTTGATATCGCAGAACAAGGAGCTCCCAAGCTCCTACAGGTGAGTGCTTGAGTTGATCACCAAGGCAAAGACCCCTGCCGTTGACGGGATGAGAAAGACCAGATATTACAACTCATCCTGCACCCTACTCAACGCTGTCGACAACGACGCCCAAAGCTATAGATGGCAAGATGTGAGAGCTCAGGATCTTGTGTGCTTTGTGCTCGTCGCTGATCGTGCCTAGAGTTGGCGTCAAGCACACCGTGGCCATCTACACACACAGCTGAAGGACCGAGCAACATCGGACAAGTATAAAGGCACTCCAGCCATCCTTCACACCGCATCGCGTGTCATGCAAATCGATACACAGAATGCAACCATTACTCTGGAAAATGGTGACATCGTCCAGGGGGACGTTGTCATCGGTGCTGATGGTGTTCGTTCTGCCACGAGAAGAGCGATCGGGGGCCCCGAGTATGACAGCTTCGGAATCGGAAAGAGTGCCATTCGGTTCATGGTCCCTCGAGACAAGGTCCTTGCAGACCCAGAGACTCGAGAGCTGGCCGAAGTCACAGGCGCGATGGATCTGATTTTTGCACAAGAGCACAAAGTCATCATCTACCAATGCGTCAACAACACACTGCTGAACATCGTGTGCATTCATCCAGCACATCAATCCAGTGCATCGGCCGAGACGTATAACAAGAGCGTGTCGAAAGAGCAACTTCTGGACATTTTCCATGAATTTGCCCCAAAGTTGTTGAAACTGTTCGAGAAGTGTGACAGCGACACGTTGAAGGTGTACCCGCTCTTCGACGCCAAAACAATGCCCACGTTCGTAAAGGGCCGTCTGGCGTTGATTGGTGACGCTGCACACCCCTTTACCCCGTTCATCGGCCAAGGTGGTGCGACCGCTATTGAGGATGCCGTGTCCATCGGCGTCGTCCTGTCACAGGGGACGACCGTGGAGGAAGTTCCGGCGAAGCTCGAGCTGTACAACAAAGCGCGATACGAGCGCGCGACCAAGATCCAGGGATACAGCCGTATGGCTGGCGGTGACGGAGTCAAACCTGGCGAGGAAAGGGGAGCTCAAATGAAGGGTAAGTTTCGATCACTCACGGAGCCATTGTACTCCGTATGCTGCCGGTGTGCTGACCGGCTCAGGTCGTGAGCATGCTTTCTATGCACTCAGTCATGATGAGCATCATGCTTCTACCCGACTGTTGCGTCAGTATGAATGGGCCAAACTCAAGGGAGTGAGTTGGAGGCAACCCACCGTCTTTGGGCCTGCGCCGGGTCCACGACGAGATGGAGCCATCTCGGTGGCAAAGAAGCTCAAAGTTGTGACCGCGAGCATCAAGTTCAAAACGAGCGGCACGTTGTTGCGAAACATGCTGCCCAACAACTCGTACAGCTTCGGCTCCAAAGACACGGTTGTTCTGGCAAGTTTGACGGTGGAATCCCGTCGGAACGTCGAGTGGCTCGGCTTCCACGGGTTTGATAGGATGTTCCTGTCAGTCCACGGTGTCAACTACACCAAGCCAGACGGATCAGTGCTTTCCGCCAGCTATGTGCCCGTCCTGTTTGAGAATTCAGCCGATGTCATAAGCGCCGGACGCGAGCAGATGGGATATCCAAGTGTTTATTCTGACATTGACGTGGACAGCAATCCAGGATCGTTTTCAGCCCGGCTCTCCTGGAAAGGCGTTACATGGGCCACGATCTGGATGAAGGATCTGACGCCGATTTCAGGCCCGGAGGCAACTTCCAAAGCAATATTTGTCAACCGGTACATATCATTGATCGGCGACGGACTGACCCAAAAAGAAATGGCTGTAGGAGAAGACGTTCTGATTGAGGGAGATGACGCCTCAGAGACTGGCCATTATACCAACGGAGCCGGCACATCGGTGAGCGGAGTATTGTCTTCCAAGAGCTCCTCAAACGCTGGGTTCGATATCCTTCCTCACAGCCAACGGGAGATCCCAACATTACATCACATCGCGGCACGCATTGGCGAACTCCCTGTTTTCGAAGTCGTGAGCGCCACCGTGACGGAGGAGGAAGGCCCGCAGAGGGCGGAGAAGGCTTGCAGAATCAGTTAAACTTCTATACATGATTCATCAGACACCATTTTCGATATTTCGGAGCCTCTTGTAGGTGCTGGCGTATCGTCAGGCTCCAGATTCGTATCTGAATCCTGCCCGATGTCCCCTGTTGGCATTTTCATTCGTAGGTTGACCCATAAGGCCGTCCAGTATGCGACACATCTCCGCACAACACGGCCAAGGCAAATGAGATAATTCGTCCTTAAAGATCTTCAAGGTTCGCATCGTCCCCGTGCGAGAATTCAGGGACGAGTCTTGTGGTCGGAGATGGCACCATATAGTAAGTCCAGCATAGAATAGAACAACCGGAAGCCATATCGCGATGTTGGGGCCAGATGCATCCCCTTGAGCATCCGAGTTGTCCAGGATGCGCCACGCACAATTTACGGCCTCGTCTGGCACTTCGATCAAGCCTTGATTAGCTGATTCCGCGGTTATTGAAGACGAACAGGTGTTCGGAGGATATCCGACAAGCTGTGGTAACTTGAGGACATCTGGAAAACACAGAAGCAGTTTGCAGAAATAGAAAAATGCAAGTACATCCTGTCTACCGACTTCTTCAAAGTGTTGACGCCATCGCGAGAGAGCCGCCTTTAGTATATACTGATGTCGTAGTGCCTCTGCTGGTGAAGAAAGCGGCGCGTGAGGATTTTGCGAGGATTGTGCAAGTAGTTCTTCCGCGCATGCCGACACGCTTGAAAACGAATAGTGGATGTATAGAATGTCGGCACAGATCCCGGTCAGTAACAGCAAGCTGTCTGTATCCATTTTGAGGTCAGATGGCAAAGGTCGAGCGCCTGATACCAGACAGTTGTACATGTTGTGGAAGTTGTAGGGCGAGGACGGCATAAGGATGAAGAGCTCCTTTGTCGAGATGCAGGGGATTTGTCCACAATGAATCGCGCGAGTGACATCTGTCAGAAAGAGATAGGAAAGGAGAAGACTTTGACCTGAGTTGGTAATTGCCCGCTAACGCGTGGATGGCAAGGGACGTACCTTCTAGTGTTTGTATTGTGCTGGAGATAAAGCGTTTCCGTGGGGGAAGATGGCTCATCTAAGTGCATTCGAACACGCCTTGCCATCGTTGCAGTGCCGCCGATGGTTGCGGAAGAGAGATGCCAGTATTCCTGGTCCGCGCAGAGCATTCCATATGTGGCAAAGAGAGATCCCTGGAGAGAGCAAATGGAATCAGAGTCCGTCGAGCGGAGTGGGCAACATATGACAGGACTCGATACTTGCCGTCAAGATAGATTCCAGTAAGCGAGCCTCACGGTTGTCAACTTCCATCATCACCCCCCACAGAGCATCACCAGCGAGAAACAGGTCGCGAGCCGAAAGCTGGGTGGGAGGTGTGCTGTGGCGACGCGGGTCTCGCCTGTCCGATGTGCCATTGGACGCCGCGATTCCTACACAGGCGATAGCCATCTGCAAATAGGGCGGGATGACGGTTCTCGATGAGGGCGCTGGTAGTTGAATGGCATCCAGGAAGATGTGGCGCTTGGATGAGATAGAAAATTGATATTGTGCTTGTTCTAGAACGTGACTCTCCGGTGGAGATGGCAGGTCGGACAAGACAGCCAGAGGATAGGTATACTGCCGCTCCAGGCCCTGGTGGTAGAGTATTAGTGTCGTCCTCTCACTCGACGATTCATAGTGATGAAGCTCCTACCATGCCTGCCCTGCCTAAATTGAGATTCGCACTCACCGCTCCGGCGAGATACTGGTGGCAATCATAGGCGTCCTCGCTCAGCAGAATAGCGGCCTTGAAGCGACGTTGGAAAGCTACCTCTGGGATCTGATGTGCATCATGCACATCCCACTGGTTCGGGTGTCGCTCTCCAGGCCATTCGTGCGTTTCCCCAGATTCTTCGGCGCTGCGGGCTACTGGAGACGTCATTGGGCGAGCCAGGTTCCCTCACCGAGGGGTGCTCAAAGAAGCATGAAGGAACTTGAGTAGAGAACCTGTTGAACTAACAAACAGCGGTCAACTGCAGTTGTCATTTTGTAATCATCTGTGGTGCGCAGGCGATGCAGGATGCAGGATGAAGACCAGCAGCGACTTTGCCAAGACTCTCCACGTGATTTTCCACGTGACCGCTACCCACAGAATCCTTGGATGTGAATGGCTTGGAGACTTCCGAGGCAAGCTTGGCTTTACCTCGACAGGTAAGCCTAGGCACGCAGGGCGGGGAACTGGGTACTGGAGGTACCCGAATCCCTGCAGCCTCTAGCTTTGGTTGAGCACAGACGCGCCCCCGATTTTGCGGAGAGATCCATTCGCCTTCCAGAAACCTTACATGTCGACGACGTACAGTACATCGTTCGGCCAGACTGACGACGATGACCGGAAGTCCAGACGCACAGGTGCCTATCGCTCCTCCAAGACTCAGAGTGAGTCCCCGAATTCCACACCCGCCCTATCCACGAGTCTTTCTGACCAGCAATGCAGTGCGACGTCTGCAACAAGACATTCGTCCGATCAGAGCACCTTGAGAGACACAAGAGAATCCGTAAGTCGAAGCAATCAAGACCGAGGCCGAGACTTTGGTGGCTGAGCAAAACATCGGCCAGATACCAACGAGAAACCTTTCCCTTGCCCTTGCTGTGATCAGTCGTTTCCACGCTCCGATGTCCGCGCATTGCACGTCAAAAAGAGCCATGGCGTCGACTTCGCCGCCATTGATCCTGCAATTCACGGCAAGACCGGCCCCAAAAGACGTCGAGTGAAAAAGGCCTGTGATCTCTGCCGGAAGCGCAAGCTGCGCTGTGACGGCGAGGCGCCATGTCGGCAGTGTCGACTAGGGCATTCTGACTGTCAGTATCAGTCGGCGGCTTCGAAATCGCGACCACCCGCTGCGCTGGGGCAGGATCATGGCTGCCTTGGTGACGACCCGGGGGGTATCGATGTCGATATGGAGCCTCAATATCCGGTCCCTGAACCAGACGATACGCCTCTAACTGCCTCGCGTAGCTCGGCCTCTTTGAACAGTCGTAGTTTGCAACAAGGTGTGATATCGACGCCTTTCGAGCTCGAGTTTTACCCCGAGCAGGCCCATGCGACGGGTGAGATGACCTCGATGCTGTCGACGTCTAACGCTGGCGTCGACATGGGAGCCACGTTACAGCTCGAGCCCGAGAATGGACTCTTGCCTGATTTCTGGCAAATGCCACTCCTTGTAAGGACCAATGGATCCACCATACCATGTCATACAATCCTAATTTGTGGTTAACTAGAACGGAGAAGCATGGTGGGATGGCCTCAACTTTGAAATGGACGATTTTAGCACACTTCTCCCCAGCCATCACATGGACTCCTCGCCCACGAATGCATTCTCCCAACTCATGCAAGAGTATTTCGACCGACGGTCGCGTGCACTGTCTCCCTCTCCTAACAAAGCTGCCTCAATGTGGTACTCGGCACCGGCCTGCTTATGGGACCATGACCTTGAGATAGTCAATATCTTTCTGAACCTTTTTTCACGCAACGTGCCCGGGTTTTGCCCACTGTTCGAGAACTTTACCATCACCGAAGAAGTGCGGCCGGATTATGTCCTCGCAGCTGCAGCAGTCGGAGGCTTATACTGCACCACTCCAGGCAGTTTCGAGTTTTCAAAGGCAATGTATAACAGTTCACGGAGACTGCTCTTGACATCGGTAGGCATCGTGATGATCTTGACGCGGTAAACCTAGGCTGACGCCCCGAAGACAAAATCTATAGGCTGGTACAGTCATACGCAGCCTGCCTATGAAGAAGTGATGACCATCATCAAGACCGTACGGACATCTGCATTCGTGGACATTGCTTGAGGGCTGACATAGCTTCTAGTATATCTTGAATGAGCTCTTTGGCCTTTGCAGCGGAGACAAAAGAAGCTACGAGTTTGTCGAGGTGTTCCACCAGGACCTAGCCAGGGTCAGTCCGGGCATCCTTGCCCATCTCCATTTGATGATGCAGACTCCCTGACATCCCTTCCGTGGCAGGCTCTCCAAGTACTCGGCACGCTACAAGCCGTGGATGCTTGTTCTGTGAAAGACAATGAAATCATCCGGTACGGCTATGATAAAATTATACCGAGCAGTATGCTGACCAGCGCGGACGTTCTGCGTAAAGCTTACGCGAGAGCCTTCACATTCTGGACTGCTACAGAGTGTGTATTTTACAAATCCCACCATCCCTACTCTGGCGCCTCCTAGACACTATACCGGACCCTACCTCAGGGAAAGAGCCATTCAAGCACATTCACAACTCGCTTGTCCAAGTCCTCAACCCGGGCTTGACTATAGACCCCGAAACCATCGGAGAGTCGACCTTGTCAAGCCTCTCTCCGTTTCTATGGCTTGCAACGAGATTGGCCGTGGCAGACGACGACTGCATGGATGTCTTGTCCAAGCCCGATTTCGTCGAGCTGGCCGCTGACCGCTGGTTGCGGTCCTTTCCACGGGACAGACCCGCGGGACCTGCGTCCGTCATCCTGTACCACTTGATGAATATCGTCATGCACGCCAACCTCCTCATCATTCAACGATACGCTCACTGGTGGCCCTCGCGGGACAAGGCGTCCGACAAAGACCGGGACCACTGGCAAGGTTGTATTCTACGTTGGGTCCAGGGGAGGCATTATAAGATCGCACAGTGGCATGCGGAGAGAGCCCTTGACTGCGTTGGCGCAGCCAGCAACATCAACCAGAAAGGCGATACCAAAGTGGGAAGATATAACATCGGGGGTTTAGACCGGACCAAGGCCTCGCCCGCGACTCCGATGGTATCAATCGATGTCACTCACGTCCCCTACGCCATCTACTACGCCACGCTCATCCTGTGGTGCGGGGCGGCAGATGACAAGCATGCGTTGACGGGGTTGTCGCACCTGGCGCGCGGGAAAGACCTGCTTTCACGACAGAAACTGCGCATAGCGTGGCTTCTCGAGCGAGTGCTGAGCAAAGTGGAGGCCTAGCGAGCTATATACAAGGGATAGGGACCTGTATCGACTATAAGCGACGGGACAAGCACTCGAACGATTTCCCACGCACGCAATTCATTAGAGAGCTTATTTTTGTCACCCACGCAGCCTACAATGTCTGACAAACGCCCCAAAAACCAGTGCCTATCTCCCTCCTCTTAAGCATGTTGTTGTTCGTGAGCTCTCTTGTAAAGCACAGCCTCCGGCTCGGCAGGGGCGTCAATATGGGCGTTGAACTCCTTCGTCGGATCCCGGATGAACCACGCGGCGATCATGGCCGCAAAGGCGAACCCGCCCGCCGTGACCCAGATATATCGAAACGCAAGGACAAATGACTGCGACACCGCCAGCCCTGCCGCTTGGATGATCGGCGGCGTAACGCCGGGGATCTGGGAAAGGCCATCAACGGCACCGGAGGACAGCGCACCGATCAGGGCGCCGAGGGAAGTCGGGGGCAACCCGAGGGGCAGGACCGCCGCAGGGACTCTGGAGGCCAGGTTTGTCGACAGCTGGTGCGTGAACAGGGCGTTGTAGATTGCCAGCGCGATGCTGCCGCCGACGCTGCGCGTGCTGATGAGCAGACCGGACGCCGATGCGATGAGCTCCGGCGGGGTGCCCAGTTGGGCCGCGGTCATCAGGGTGTTGAGCAGGATGCCCAGCCCGCAGCCGAAGAGCACGGTGTAGCCCAGGACGGCGAGGTTGCTGCCGACGCCCGCGGTGGCCATGCAGACCATGAAGACGACGAAGAAGCCGAAGCCGACCATGGTGGGATACCGGAGGACCTTGTAGCGCGTGCAGAAGAGCCCCGTGAGGGCCGTCGAGACGGAGAAGGTGAAGAAGCAGATGCTGAACCTCAGCCCGACCAGGAGCGAGTCGGGCTCGTACAGCACGCTGGTCTCGAAGGCGTAGTAGTTGTTGAGGCCGAAGAAGACGAGGCCCTCGACGAAGATGCACCCGATGGCCAGGCCGAAGTTGCGCCCGCGCTTGAACAGCGCGTGGTGGAACATGCCGTCCTTCTTCACCAGGACCTCGTACAGGACCAGCACCACCAGCAAGACACACCCGATCGCAAAGGTCGCGATGATGTGGACGTCACTCCACGGGTACGGGTTCTGGGACCACACCAGCGCCATGCAGAACAGAATCAACCCGCCCGAGAGCAGGAGGAAGCCGAGCCAGTCGAGCCGAGCCAGCTTCTGCCGCTGCGTCAACCGGGTCTGCATCTCCCGCAACGGCGGGTTGTACAGGAGAGCAATGACCACGGTGGCCACGCCGAAAATGCCCGCGTTGATGTAGAAGAGGACGCGGAAGCCGGCGTTGTGATCGTGCCGGACGAGCGCACCGCCGGCGAGCAGCACGATGATCGCCGACAGCGCGATCGAGATGTTGACCCCGGCCTGGGCGATGGACCTGTAGCGCCGTGGAATGACTTCGGACGGGATGGCGTGGCACAGAGGCTGCGAGGAACAAGCGATGCCGGAGATGACTTGCCCTGCCAGCGCCATGGTCATGGAGGTTGCTGCTCCGGTAATGACACAGCCGACCTGGGGTTCATGAGCATAATCCACGACAAATCGTGTTTCGAACAAAGAAAAAGGAACGTCGTAACTTACAACTCCGAAACCGGTCAAAACAACGAGGATCCATTTCCGTCCCCAGAGATCAGCCGCGTCGCTGATGGGGGGGCTGAGCACGGCGATGACGATGGTGACGATCTGGACCAGCCATGTCGTCTTGTCCGCTCCTCCCAGTGCAAGCCCGACTTGTCTGGCATATGCACCGGCCACGACGATGTTATATCCCCCGGCCAGGTAGACCAGATACACAGCCTGTGCATGTCAGTAAGCAGTCCCAGCGAGTGGGGGGAACCGGAGTTCAAGCTGACAAGAATCAAGGTGATGGTTTTGGCATGGATGTGAGGGTTTACATCTTCGTGCGCAAGCTCGGCTGAAGGAGAGCTCAGCCGTGACTCCGTATGCTCAATCTTAGCGTCGGTGCTCTTCTCGGCGGGTCGGTCGACAGAGTCCATGATGTCCATGGGTGCGTTCATCAAGCAACCAGCAGGGGAGGAGGTTCTTCCGGCTGGTGCGAGGCCGAATGAACATATACGTCGAGGACTTGGATGTTCGAGGAGAAGATAATTAGCTCTTCCAGGACTGGCACCTTGGCTTCGATCCGGGGAGTAGGGTCCCACAATGTCCCCCAGTGTCCCCGGATCTCAATGGGAGCCAGATTTATGACCGAGAGTCAGGAGGAGGGCGGAGAGGAGCAGCATCGGTGGCTTCACTTTCGAGGGTTTTCGCTCAAGGGGGAGCAAATAATTACCGCTTGTTTGGTTTCGGGACCGGCGCGTGAGTTAGGCTGGGGCGGTTGGTTTCTGGAGCCATCCGAGTCGTAATTAGTCCGTGCGGCAGAGAAAGATCCCGTACCTAGTTCGAGATGGCCGAGCAAGGAAGAGACGGGGAGGACACGCCATCATCCGAAAGACAAGGCTGAACCGTGTGGTGTGCCCGCCTGTCGGCTACCCCCAGACACAGCAGCTCACTGCTCGTCGATCCAAATGCTGGCTTAAAGTCCGGGCTCTGACTCGACGGTATCGCTGGCGACGTCTAAGCAACGAGCAATTGACAGGACCGTTGGCCAAGTGTCATTATTGTACGAACCTGCAAACATGAGTAAGTGGCCAATTGATGATTCTCCCGCCGTCGGTGGTGGCCATACGCTTACATACTTCGACCAGGTCTCACGCCCGTACATTTCTTCTCGCACGGTTCGACACGCATGCTGTCGGCAGACACGACGTCAGGCAAATACTGGAGGAAGTGCGGCGAGGAAGCCCTCAAACACAAGGTCAAGGGCATCGTCATCATCGGCGCCCACTGGGAGTGTCTCGGCGACAAGCTCCAGGTGGCCACGAATCCCAACCCGGACAAGACGCCCTGCCCGTTCTCCGACCCTGAAGACTGGATCCATTGGAAGCCCAACCCGGACGTCGCGGGGGCGAAGCGCTGCGTCGACCTCCTCGCCGCCGAGGGCTACAATGTCGAAGGCAACCCGACGGCGGAGTGGCACCACGACGTGTTCATGCCATTGATCCGCATGTTCCCGGATGCCTCGCAGTGCCCGCCGACCGTGGTTCTCTCGTCAAACGCCCGCTACGACCCGCACTATCACATGAAGATTGGCGCCACGCTCCGCCGTCTCCGGCACGAGGGATACCTGTTCATCGGCACCGGGGGAGCCGTGCACAATCTCTACCGCAACCGCTGGACCGACATGATCCGCTACCGCGAGTCGCTGGGCCAAAGACAGCCGCCGGAGTCCTGGGCGCTCGAGTTCCGTCAAGCCACTGAAGACGCCATCACGAAGAACTCCGGCCCGGACCTGAGAGCTGCCATGGTGCGACTGATGAAACATCCGGCTTATCGTGAGGCGCACGCGACCGATGAGCATTTCATCCCGGCGCTTTTCTGTGCCGGTGCGGCGGGGGATTGGGAAGATTATGGGAGTAAGAACGTGCTAGGAGCAGAGAGCTGGGAATTGATCAACATGTGCAACTCGCAATACACGCTGGGTGAATACGGGTACAGTGGACCGCGGGGACGAGCGACGGCTGTTCCAGCTGCAGGTTGAGGAAAAGATATCAATGCTATGAGAAATGAATGACTGTGTTAGTATTATCGGATGTCTTCGTCAAACACCAGTATGGATGTCACAGTGAACATAGTCCGCCTCCGCCCTCATTTGAATGGTGTAAGATTTGTGCAAAACATAATCATCTTTGGTACATATTCAAGATTCGATCCAAGCATAATCTACACATCATTTCTCATCTCTCCGCTTCTACTCCGTCCTCCGGATGGAGATCGGATACCTCCACGCGGGGGTCCCACATCTACCGTAACCGGCGCCGGCGTCGAAGGAGACATCCAAACCGACCAGTCGACATCGCTGCAATTAGCTATCAGCACCAGCACCAGCAGCGCCACCATGGTCAACGTGTATATTCGTTTCGAGTCCTTAGCAAGGAGAAAGCCACTCGAAGGGCGCTGCAAAAGGAAATCCAACAACCAGCGATGTTGTTCCTCACGGCCTCGATAGCGCTCGCGGCGCTCTACATCACATGGCGGGTTGGTCCATCATCCCCTGAGCATTAGCATGAACATGAACATGCATAACTCTCTTCAAGAGCAAGACAGACTGACCACCCCTGATCTCCGCCCAGATCATATACAACGTCTTCCTCCACCCTCTGCATTCAATACCAGGCCCATTCTGGGCCAAAGTGACGACTCAATGGCTCGTCTTGCGCGACATAACCGGGGACCGAACATCCACCATCCACGCGCTCCACCGGCGATACGGCCCGTGTGTACGCGTGGGGCCGAGTGAGGTGTCGTATTCCAACGTCGAGGTCGTCAAGGAGCTGTACGGCCAGCAGACCCAGTTCATGAAGGCGCCCATCTACGATGCTTTCGTCGTCCAACCGGCCGGGATTTTCAGCATGCGCGACAAGGCGGCGCATGGCCAACGACGCCGGCTCCTCAGCCACGCGTTTTCGCAGTCGAGTCTGCTCGACACCGAGCCCATCATCAAATCCATCGTGGCGGACCTGGTCTCGCGGATCCTGGAGACGCTGGGCCAGCCGACGGACATGCTGCTCTTGTTCCGACTGACGGCCTTTGATATTGTCGGTACAGTGATTTCTCCTTCCCCCTATCTGATTAATTAATTCTCCCACTGTATATCGAGGTGGTCATTAATCAGCTGACGAAACCCTTCACAGGCGAGTTGTTTCTAGGACAGTCCTTCGGTGGGCTGGGGACCCTCAAGACGCCCGCGCTGCTCGAGGATATAGATCGCTTCTTCATCCTGGGCGGCATCAAGAGCGTGTACCCCTGGCTACCGTGGCTTCTGCAGTACAGTCGGATCGCTGCGCTCCAGCCCTTCTTTGACGCGGGCCAAAGAATCATGGCGGTGAGTACTATCTATATCAGAGACCATTGGTTTTTTTGCTTCTGCTTTTCCCCGAGTCATCGTTATCCTAACAGAACAATCGATCTTCTTCCAACAGTACGGTCGAAACGCCCTGGAAGACTACATTTCCCGCTGCGGTCGCGATTCGGGCCGTCGTGACCTCTTGACCAAGATCGTCAGCCGCAAGACGGCCGAAGAGGCTCCCATGACCCCCGTGGAGACGCACATTGAGATCTCGAACCTCGTGTTCGCGGGCACCGGTAGGAACATCCTCTCTCTCCATGCTATACCCGTCCGATCTCGGCTCTCGCGCCCCATGATGAGATCTTCGGCATCTCTAAGAGTGTTACTGAACTCGTCCCAGACACGACCAGCACGACGCTGACATACCTCTTCTGGGAACTGGCCCGCCACCCGAAATGGCAGGCCCGGCTGCGTCACGAACTGTCCTCGATGTCCAAGGTCTGGGAATCCCAATCCGGCCTCCCCTCGTTCAAAGACATTGCCGAACTCCCCGTGCTCGAGGCGGTCATCAACGAAGCGCTCCGTCTCCACCCCGCCGCCCCGGCCAGTCTACCGCGCGAGACGCCGGCGGGAGGCCGGACGCTGAACGGCGTCCACATCCCCGCCAAGGTGAGTGACAGGCCACCCTCGTTTTCCATGTCCCCCGCTCCGATCTCTGACCTTCCAAAAATCACTTTGTAGACCGTGGTATCGATGCAATGCTACACCACGCACCGCGATCCACAGTTCTTCCCGAACCCGGACCTCTTTCTGCCGGAGCGCTGGCTCCCTCACCTGCCCGACGCCATGTCCCCGCAGGCCAGGGCCATGTATATGCCCTTCTCGGCCGGTCCTCGGGCGTGTCTGGGCAAAACGCTGGCGACGATGGAACTCAAGCTCATCACCGCGACGCTGGTTCGGCGGTTCCAAGTCCGACCGGCGCCCGGGACCACGGAGCAGAGCATGGCGATGAAAGACCACTTCATCGCGGTGCCGAAGAGTGGGAAGTGTGAGTTGGTTTTCGAAGAGGTGTCATCGTTGTCATGATCGATAAGTAGAGCGTCAGAGATACCCTGGGCGAAGAGCATCCATGATCGACAAGCAGAGTGTCAGAGATACCCTGGGCGAAGAGCATTCGTGATCGACAAGGAGAGCGTCAGCGATACCCTGGGCCAAGAGCATTCCTGATCGACAAGCAGAGTAGCCAGAGGTGCTGCCCTGGGTTCAGAACATGAGAACACTCTGTTCGCGAGACGGGAATCTGTAGTACAGTACACGGGCCTATATTTGTCCTCAACATAACGTCTTGTCAGGACTGCGTCTCTCACGCAGAACCCCTCCTACGCAAAAGCTTCACAGTATTGTCAAAATGCATCTTCCAGACTCAAATGGATCCAAGCTCCACTGGCTCTGCTCCGCAAAACCGCGTATCATCAAGATGGGACAGACCATAAATAAACATGCTCATCCCACCACGACACCTCAAAAGTCGAAGCGGCAAAGTATCTCCAATGAAAGGCCATATATGTGTCTTTGTTGGCTCGTCAACGCCGCAGAACTTGGAGTCAGCTTGGTACACAGTAGAGTACTGTATTACCAGGTCGTCCATCCAGTAAAAGTATTATTCCCCTAATTGTAACGGCGATGCGCCCTGCACAGGTACTTACTTAGTGGCTCACAAATGTAACCTCATGATGTCCCGTGCTGGCTGATCAGGCCATAATGATATCCACACTCGGCTGCGTAGTCTACTATGGGCATCGCTAGCTGCATTTTTGCCAATTATTGCAACCGGTCAGCCTGGGATGATGGTTCCAGCTGTTTGATCTGTATGAAAAGTGAACGAGCTTCATCAAATCAATCATCGGTCTATCTTGATCCGACTTCTGCTACTTGGAATCCTCGTGTTACGCCCATCATTAACATTCGTCATCATAACCGACCGGTGTCCCTTTCTACAGTCGTGATAGGATCCAACATCAAAACATGTCACATAAAACCCCCTTTGATATCCCAAGGAAATTCGTAGCAGTGTCATATCCCGTTCTTGTTCTTCGTAATATGTTCTTTGGTCATTCAAAAACGTCGCTCTCAGACCGTCCCCTCCTCTCCGTCACTCTATCTCCCCTTGTTCTTCCTCCCCTCCGGCCCAAAAATCCCGTCCAGGAAATTCCCAAATATCTTGCCCGCGGCGCCCTTTCCGGCAAGGATATCTTCTATCCGATCTGTCAGGGGATCGCCACCTGTGTCGGTCTTTCTGCGGCCCTTCTCGTCGAATCTAGGCGGCAGCTCAATGGTTGCGTCCGAGTCAGCTGGACTTGCTACGCGTTCGAGTTCTGGACCTTTGGAGCTGGAACTCGGCCCGCCACGAGATGACGGCGGCTCATGTGAGCGTCGGCGCCTGTGTCTTCGCCTTTCGGGATCAGCCGAATCAGGACGCAGGGAACGCGATGACGAGTCCCGGTTTCCACGTCGTAGCTCATCTGGTGTTGAGTCTGTGTCGTCTCCCGCTTCGTAACCACGGGCATGTGAATGCTTAGGTCTACGGTGGTGGAGTTCGGGACTTGATGCCTCCGACTCCAAGTGCGCACCATCAGAGAACTCGGGTTTGTCTGCGAATTGTACACTCTTTCGGGATGTCGAGGGTGGTTGAGATTGAGAGCGCGGAGGAGAGACGCCCCGAGTAGATAGTGGAGGATACGTCTCTTGACGGGAGGGGTTGGTGGGAGCAGACGGTCCGGGGACAGGGCGTTCATAGGAAGAAGTTGGAGGGATGGGCGGTTCAGGGTAGGGCGGTGGTTGAGTGTTGGGGAATGGCGGCGGCGGAGCGGAAAAGGGACCGGGAGCAGCTCGATTTACACCTATATATGCATCTTCCATGTCAGCCAGTGATAAATGGACCGTAGGCGGGATCATTCGGAGCTACACGACTATGACATACCATCTGGGACATGGTTCTGGTCATTGATGGGAGTGGTAGGTGCAAAAGGATTGCCAAACACAGGACTCGGCTCAGCACTCACATTTTCAGGACCACGTGGTGCGTAAGGGTTGGCACCAGAAGCATAAGCATCGTAGGGTTGACCTGGCGGGGGCGGAGCGCCTGGTGGAGGCGGAGGAGGCGGGTAGCCTTGTTGAGCGTACGGGGCGGGGCCCGGCCCAGGAGGCGCCATACCGGGCGCAGCTTGTGGAGGGTATTGTTGTGGGACAGAACCGGGTGGCGGTGGGAACTGGCTTGATTGTGGATAGAATCCTTGCTGGGTAGCGTAAGGGTCGTTGACCGGTGGCGGTGGTGTTGGGGCGTATTGAGCGCCTGGGTTGTAGTTGTTGTCCTCATATGGATCACGGCCATATCCTTCTTCTTGTTGACCTAAGACGCGTTAGCTGGACTCATACGTTGCCCTGGTCATCACTCACGTCTTCGTGCTCTGCGGTCGCGCCTCTCTTGTTTCCTTCTCTCAGCTTCACTGGCTCCAATAGCACCAGCTGCGGCGGCGGCTGTCATTTTAGCTGCGTCTCTCGAATGTCTACGCCCACCGCGATCTGGGGAGGAGCTGGAGCTACGGTCCCTCCGTCCACCACGATCACGGCTCAAGCTGCGGCTCCTGCTTCTCGTCCCCCGTTGAGCACCATAGCCTGCTGCGCCGCCGGCAGCAGCGGGAACGACCGCGCTGGAGTAGTAGCCTTCTTGCGGTGGCGGTCTGCCATAATAGTCTGCACCGTAGTTGTTGCCGTACATGGGCGTATTTCCATATTCAACCAAGCTTTGGTCATTTGTCGGAGGCCCCGGCGGACCGTCATAGTAAGCAGTGTGTTCCGACCTGGCTCGGCTCCTGGATCGTGAGCGGGCACGTCGGTTTTTGTCCACAATCTCCTCGGCTTCCTTCTTCGCTTTGTGCTTTTCATACACTCCAGCGACCGCTGCACTGCCGAGGCCAGCAGCGATGACAGGCAGGGCTTGCTTAATACGACTCCGAGAACGCTCCTTCCCATCTCTGGCTCGAGACTTGCTTCTGGCATGCTCGATCAACGCTGCGACGACGGCACCACCGGCACCAGCCTTTGCAATGGTGTTCCGGCGATGTTTCGGGTTGCGAGCATCATCAGAAGGAGCATCTGGGTCATTTTCAAGGCTCGAGACAGATTCAGCTCTGCGTCGCGATCGAGAGCGGCTGTGAGAGCGGCCACGCCTGTCATCATCGTCATTACTCTTATTCTTGTTCATGCGCTTGGAGGCAATGGTGGCGGCAGCTGCTAGCGCAGCAGCCCCAAGGCCGACGGCCCCGAGAGTCTTCAACTTGGATGGCGACTGTGACCGAGACCTGCTCCGGTGGCGGCGAGAACGCGAACCAGAGCGAGATCTCGAGTGGCGGCGGCGGCTTCGACTGCGGTGCATAGACCTTGCTCGATGGATGCCCTCGGCGGCAAGAGCTCCAAGGGCACCCGCACCGATATCACGCCCAACGCGACCGACACCGTGCGGCACGTCCTGACCTTCCTTTCTTTTATGGTTCCGCAGCAGCTCTGCAGCACCAACTCCGGCAAGAACACCGGCAGCAAGGCCCCGCTTGCGATCGGGGCTGGGGCTCTCCTCGCGGACCTCTTTGCGGACATAGACCATGCTATCATCGCTGCTGTAATCACGTCCTCTTTGGGAGACGGAATCGTGGGGGCTCACAGAGCGACGCCTGCTTCGCCGGTCATAGTAGTCATCGTCGTCTCGTCGATCGTCAATGCGTTCCCTGACTTTCCTCTCGTAGAAGAAGTCCTCCTCTCCACGAGGTGACCGCGGCGGTGGATCTCTGCTGCGGACAATGCTTCGTTCCTCGTCGATGTCGGACTTGCGAACGATTTGATAGTCGTCGTCCCGCACTCGCTCTCGGATAATGATGGGCTCCTGGCGGATGATGATGGTCTGGGGAGGTGGCGGAGGAGCAAAGTAGTCTGTAGTGCGACTATACCGTTGAACGTCGCGGTCATCGTAGCCACGAGGAGAAAGCACCTCGTAATCGTCCCGATACCTAGTGTCGACGACTTTCCGCTCATCATAACGGGCGACTTCGAAGTCGTCTCGACGAGGCTCGTCCCGCTCAGTGGTGCGTCTGATGACAAGCTCTCTTTCCTGCACAGGTTCCTCTCGTCTTGGATCATAGATGACAGATCTCGCCCGAGGAGGAGACTCATCTCGTTCCCGCCGGATCACCAATTCGCGTTCCTGGATGCGTGGTGGTTCCTCTCGGCGAACTTCGCGGACAGGTTCATCAATTTCACGACGGACGATGCGTGTTTCTTCGACTCTTTCTCCTGCACGTTCGGGGACGAACGTCCGAGCGCGGCCCACAGAGGAGCGGCTGTCACGGTCATCTTCCTTAACTATATACCGCTTCACGGTTGTGTATCCGCCATCACGTCGAGCAGAAGAAACGGATGTGCGGGAATCGTCATAGCGATCCCGGTAAACCGAGCCCATCCTGACCTCGTGCCAGAGGGCGATAGGCAATGCGGTGGGGCAGACGGAAGCGCAGGCAGGTGGTTATCAGGTGCGCTATAAGCCAATCTTGAACAATGAGGTGACGATAGTTGAGCAGCGGCTCGTGTTCGGTCTCGTCGCCCGTCGAAATAATGACTGGAGATGGGAAGATGGAAGGTGGGTAAGATAAAGAGAAGAGCGGTCGGTGTGAGCTGGCAGCAGATGATATTTCAAAAGAGGGTGGAAGGATCAGATGGTGCATGCAGCTGGGCGGGAGTCAAGACGGGGCGACTCGTACCTCCCAGCCTGATGCGCGCGCCCGGGTGTGCTGGGTGCGTTGAAATAAGAACCAGTGGCAAGAGCGGCTCCCTTGTGCTGGACAACTGGGAAACTGAGCCGTCCACGGATTGCAAAGCTGGCTTGGGCAGCGGCTGGAGTGTGTAAAAGTGGGCTAGGCTTGGGTAGAAAGAGGGGAAGAAGCTGAAGATGGAGGGGCAATTCGTGTTGGGAAACCGGCCGATCGAAAGAACAGCGCAGAAGGCTCGGGCACGAAAATGACGCACAGGTAAGGCCTGGATTTCCAAGATTATTTATGTCTGACCAGTCGAAATACAGAGGTATACCGAGGAATAAGCACGAAAAATGACATTAAAGACATCGTCATTCTCGTCGCCCGGCCTCACTGTAGCCTGATCTTGCGATCCCCATCACGGCGAGGCGCGTGCATGGGTGACCGGTGAGTACCGTCAATCGAATGGCATGTTATCAAGAGCAGAGGACAGCATGATCAGCCAAGGCTCTGGCATCAACTGTTCTCGGTCGCCTTCTAACTCGTGGGCCTCGAACTGCCCCTATGGAAACAATGTGCTAAGAAAGATATTGCAACTGATGGTTGCCCGACTCGAGGCTCACCAGGAATCCTTTCGAGGTGCGCCTCTTCCCAAATTTTCCGTTGACTTCCTAGTCTTCCATTCGCCTATTTACTGCTTTCTTTCGCCATTCTTCGCCCACCGATGTATCGCCAAGTATACGTTGCAATTCCCAATGCTTTTGTCTTTTCCGGACTCTTGTCCTCTGGGTATCTGGGTCGTTGGGTCGTTAGATGCCTCCCGAATAACGGGGTAGGACTTGTTCATTCATGAACAAACGAAATTCGTTCCAATCATTAATTCAAACTCTCTTTCCTCCAGATGAAAAGTCATTTGCTTTCAATCTCAGCCTGGTTCGATGCAGGACACGGTCCCGCCAGATAACGCGATGACGGGTTGTTGGTGCCGTATCGGCCTCCCTCAACATCGCATCTACCACTCCTCAACGCCCCCCTTCCTCGTTGACTCCCCAATGTGCCTCATTGTGATGTGACCTGCGATGTCAGCGCCGTCGACTCAAGCACCCTGTCTGTCACTAATAATGACCCTTCGACACTCTAATACTTGGAAGCTTGCGGGTTGTCGTCCGGGTCGTCTCCGGAGCCATCGTCGGTAGGTAATACCTTGATGCGGCTACCGATCTTGGCGGACCGTGTCTTTGAGCTCAGGGGCAGCTGGTATTTGATCACCCCCCTAACAATAAGATCAAACGGGTGTTGTAGCACTTTCTCCCATCTCGCCGACCCTCCTACTTCAGTCTTGTTACCTGGTCTTGCCAGCCGGATCTCCCCCACAGAGGAATGATAGCTGTGGCGGAGCGGTGAAGACTCAAATACCAACGGCGAGTCGAATTCGAGAACTCTGCCCAGCAACATCTTCTGCGTGCCCGACTCAGGATCGTCTATTGGATCAGTGCCCTCGTCGACTCCGTCCTTGGATTGCCACGGAGGCCAGTCAAACCCAAAGCTCGTTTTATCTTGACGACTGGCCCATCGGAGTTGTTTCTTCTGGGCTGGCCGGTCCCAGTGGGACGTGGAACCCACATAAGGACTTTCAGCAAACAGGTTGACGTCTAACTCGTTCACTGTAATCGCAAACAGATTCGTGTTGAGTGCTTCAACGTCCAGGTCCAGCATCAATTCCTGCTCCGACGCAAGCACGTTCTGAAGGTGTTTGATGGAGACATCCAACAGTGGTCTGTTCAGAGCCATGACAAACGTGCTTATTCCGACGCAGACGACGAGAATCACGAGACCGAGGCAAATGCAACTCAGCCATCCGCCACAGTAACCCCGGTCGAGTGGTTCATTATAGTCGAGGTGCCGGAAGGTCGCGCTGTGAGGCCGACGACTGTGTCGGGCGCGATTGATCCGAACAGAGCCGATCAAAGGCGCTCTTTCGTCGTCGGCTGCGTCATATGGATCGAATCCCTCGCCTTTGCGTGGAGTTGCTGGAAGCCGGCCGTTTGCGTTTCTCGGACTGTTGGGTCGAGAAAACCGTGACAAGTTGTTTGTAGAAGACCGTGGGGAATTAGGCTTGGTTGCCTGAGTGAAGGTTGAGTCTGCGTCCAGGATTGAGGCGTGGTGGGGCCGGCCATGACGAGTGATATGGTGGTGACGAGGAGTCGAGCTGGCGGTGCGCTGACTTCCCCGTCCCTCTGGCCCTGACTCGCCATCAAGGTGATTATTGTAGGCGCTATTGGAAAATTTCATGCTCTTTTTTCCAGGTATTGCCTGACTGCCGCTGCGTAAACCATGCTTGCTACGGTTGCCAAACTGTTCTTGACTGGCGAGCGAGGTGGCACTTGGCGTTCGAGAATGATGACGAGCTGGTCTACTGTCGGGCGGGTTGGATTCATAGACAAAGGTCTCATCTGAATCGTCCGATTCGGCTTCATCAACGGCGCTGGCAACCCTTGCCTCAAACAAATCAGCTTTGGAGGTGATCGTCCCGGCATGGATTGATGGTGTTTTACGAGACTTTTCCTTTTTCTTCTTCGGCCGGATGGTCTCATTGCTCGGTTTGGTCCTTACACTACCATTGCCGTCCCTGTCGCGTCCGCTTCTGTCAGGACCGAGTAATTGAGGCATGGATGTGACAGTCTCCGTTTCCACAGTCATAGTCCTAGGAGGATCGGGTTGCTTAGGTTTAGAACCCGTGAGGCTGGTAAACGAGCGTTTTGCTAGGTCCGAGGCCGGGCGAGAACTACTAGGAGCTCGCGACCTTCGACCTCCTTCGAATTTAGCTGCTGTGACCTTCGAAGGACCTTCACCAGCACTTCCTTCACCATCTTTTGCAACAGATTGGTCCGGCCGAGACTCAACCTTCTGATCGAGGGAGGAAACATCCAACTTCTGGTCTGACGGCGAAGTCACCACAGGGCCAATTGAAGGAGTGGTTGGGACACTGTTCTCTGCTACCGTCTCGAGGATGCTTGTACCTGTACTTGCGCCGCGAGCTGATGTTCTTGTGGTGGGTGGCCCTGTGGGTTCTTGAGAGTCTGGAACATGCATAGCAGCGGTCTGGTCTGGATTAGAGGGAGGTGCCAGTCGTTTTAGTGATGTGTTTGACGGGGTCTGGTCCGCCTCATTTCTCTTGGTCGATGATGTTCTTTGCGCAGTCTTGGACGGTGGAGGAGACTTCAGTCGGGGCGAAGTGGGCCACGAGGGCGCAGCTTGTGTAGGCTTCATTTGTCTCTCCGATGAGCGACCACCTTCGAGTACGGAATCGACGCTGGGGGGCTGCAAAATAGGCCTCTGGGCAGATAAGGCACGTTGGACAGCGGCGGCAGAAGGTACCGTGGACGAAGACCCGGTTATTGTCGAATTTCGAGTTGGGCTGAATTCCTGACTGCCCTTGCGCGATCTGGACAACTGAGGTATACTGGATACGCTGCGCGAAATGCGGGCGGGGGAGTTCTCGCGCGATGTCTTCGTCTCGTCACCGGCTTCCAGCGGAGGGATATGATCTGCGGGTGGTCCTAACATGATGCGAACCAGACAGTCACGTCGGCGGATCGGCCGTTGTGTTGCTCCTCCGTCCGGCTACGATCCGGACAGGCTATCTATGATTGAGAAGTGGATTCGGAGTGTGCAGGATCATCGCGGCAACATGCGCCGAATCGGAAAAGGGCAGGATGGCTGTGAGGGTCGGGTTGGTACTCGTCCCTGGAGGGTTCCGGATGACAACAGAAGAGCGAGGCGTGTAACGACGGGAAATGGAGTGCGTGAGAATGACAAGAGTCGAGAGTTGTAAATGGTGGTGAGAAGCAAGGGAAGACCAGCGGAATGGGGATCCAGGATGAAGGGATGAACCAACAACAATATCTGAGGCCAAAATGGACAAATGGCGGATGGGAGAAAGAAACGGGGAAGCCACTTGCCGGTTGAAGCTGATGGATTCCCCGTCTGCATCGCCATCATGGTTTGCTGCCACCGCAGGCGAACCCCCCAACTGTGGCTAGGCACCGTTTGATAGGCAGGCCGCCCCCGTTTAGACTTTCTTTAGGCCCTTGCACCTGCAGACTGCAACGTGGACATTGTGCTCGCCAGGTGGCTTCCCGCTGCAAGCCTCCAGGCCCAGGAAGGCTTCGATCACCACAACGTTCTGCCGCCACTTGCTCATCAATTCTCACCTTCGGGCGTTTTCTGCTCTCCAACCAGAACCGACCCAAACTAGATTAGCGTCCGTATCGCTCAAACGGAGCGTGTTTCCGGTGCCTGTGCCTGACTCAATCCTTCTGGGTTCCAACTTGCTGACATTGGTGAGGTGAAGCTAAACGCTTTTGAAAGACCCGACTTTTCACAAGCCAGGCACTAAGCGACCCGATCATCAGCACAAGTCACCGCCTGCACCATGGCTTCCAAGAGTACCCTTACATATGCTCGGCGTGCTGCGAAACACCCGAACGCTTTGGTCAAAAAGCTATTTGAGATAGCTGACCGGAAGAAAACCAATGTAGTCCTCTCAGCGGACTTGACGACCACGAAAGAACTTCTGGCTATCGCTGACAGTGAGTTGACGCTTTGAACCCCCACCACCCCTTCTCACCAACCCGCTCTCTTCCCTCTCTCCCCGGGTCAAGCGAGATGGAAGTGAACGAACAGTAAGACTACTGTGATTTTAATGCCAAAGTCCGGGAAACCTCACATGTGATCCATGTGGAGATTGATTCGAATCGGGTCTGACACACGTTGCCCATCACGTAGGCCTAGGACCTCATATCGCAGTCCTCAAAACGCACATCGATATTCTCTCTGATTTCAGTCCGGCTACCGTTCGAGGCTTGACTGAGCTTGCCCAGCGTCATGACTTCCTTCTCTTCGAGGACAGAAAGTTCGTTGATATCGGCAACACAGTCCAGAAGCAGTACAAAGGAGGAGCTCTGATGATCCATCAATGGGCCCACATTGTCAATGCTACCATCCTTCCCGGAGAAGGCATTATTCAGGCTCTCGATCAGACTATCCGTGAAGCGGGGACTGCCGAACGAGGCATTCTGATTCTGGCTGAAATGACTTCAAAGGGGTCGCTAGCAGTGGGTGAATATACTCGATTATCAGTCGAGATCGCAAGAAAGTACCCCCAGAGTGTCTTGGGCTTCGTGTCAACCAGGGAGTTATCCAGCCATTCTCCCGACGCCACACTGGATGAGGAGGACTTCGTGATATTTACTACTGGTGTCAATATTTCCAGCAAAGGAGACGCTCTCGGCCAACAGTATCAAACACCCACAACTGCTATGGATGGAGGCTCCGATTTCCTTATTGCCGGACGAGGCATATATGCCGCGAGAGATCCCTTGGGCATGGTTAAGGAATATCAACGGGCGGGTTGGGAAGCGTATGAGCGACGTGTGAGCTTGACCAGCAGTGCATGAGCAGCACAAAATGAACGACGGGGGCGCCATGTGGTACAGCGAGGATAAAATGAAGCCGGATAAGACCTTGACATGGCATTGCACTCCGCGTCATTCCGCAAACAGACTGATGACAGACTACCGAAAGGGGTGGCTTCAGCACGAGGTACCGCTCGACCCTGGCGATGGAGATCGCAAAAAGCGTACGTATCCAGTTCCCTCGGACTCCGCTACAACCCATGCTAGGGAGTTTGTTTACTCTCAACGGACTACTGAGTCACCTACCCCGAGGCGGGTGTTCATGTCGTACAGGATCCGTAGTCATTTTGAGCACAAATGTCCGCTGTTATCGATATCCCCTGGTGATGTGCATATTGAGAAATTGGAGATGGCAGATGATCTCGCGTACTTAGACTTAGATGAAGACAATTTCTAGGGAGAAATCCGGATCCCGGAAGATTGGGACAGGCTGCAGTTAGGCACCGAGGCTACCGCCGTCTTCGGTTTAGCTTTGTTTTGCTTGGCGCTCGTGCCCGACGCGTCCGAGTCGAAATCTTTGCGCCCAACTTTCAGCGACGTGTCGGCGAGGCTTTCTGGCCTGTGAATCTTTTGTACGAAGGAAGAAATTGAAACTCAGACACAAACCATCTCGAACTTGAGCCAGTCAGCAGGCGCTTCGGTCTCAACAAAATCACTGTTGCGACGGGCACCTTTCCTTTCGCCACAAGCAAATACCCGTCACTGCCACCAGTAGCGCTTTCCGCGCACGCGATCATCCGGACCCTTACGAAGACCAACACACCAACAGCAACAGCAGTTGCGACCTAACTGAGCCGGCCACTTCCACGACCCGACGATCAGGGCCCTCATTTCTGCCTGCCTCGACCATTATCAGACAAGTCTTGCCGATTTCCTCCAACCTCACTCTACATCTAGACCTCCCATTGCCCTCCCTCCATATCGCTCTGACAGCCAGCCACAGTCGCTCGAGCGAGCCCTCTGACACCTTGATATCGTGTCATTCAGTCACCACCACTGCTGTCTTCGCGCCAACAGATCACATATCGTCATTCAGACATTATCACCAGTTCTCGTGACTGCGGCCGGGATCCATCTTTATCTCCCATCCGGGCGCCTCATTGTCTGCCATCACGCCATCTTGGGCGCGTCAAGGATGCGAGAAGCCTAGTAGACTGCTCTAGAGCGTTGCCCTTCACGGTATCTCCCGGACAACGAAGAGTGGGAGTCACAAGAGATCTTGTTCCAGTGCGGTGCAGGAGTTCATGGCAGAGGTTGGGACAGGGTTCGCCTAAAGTGCTTAGTTGAAAGAGAAAGAGAGCCGGGGCCAGTCATGATGAAAACATATTCTCCTCATCACGAGGAGCATTCGCCAAAGAGCATTATCTCCCACTTCGACCCCCAATCTGCCATCCGCGAGATCCGTCGTTCGCTGTCACGCTCTCCCTCGAAGAACTCAGAGCTCCGCCATCAACATTCGTTAAGGTCTCCAGGACCCGGCAATGCACCCTTCTCCCCATCGCCACTGTCACCCTCAAGGAACGCAGTTTCAGAGAGCAACCTACTCTTTGCAAGCATGGGAACTCCTCACTCAAATCGACCTGCTTCAATCTCCCGATTTCAACGCCCTGCGCTTCGAAGAACAACCCAATCCCACGGAGTGACTCGACTGCGAACATCACCAAGAAGCCCAACCAAGCGAGCTCTAGCAGATTCAAGCGATAGCGGTAACGCGTCTCCGATGCCACTGCGCAAAAGAAGCTCAGCTGAGGCCGAGCGTGAACTTGCTCTGAAATGCTTGACCGAAGGAGAAGAGAAAGAAAACGACAAGTCTTCAGACGAGCCATTGAGCTGGAAGGCTGCGCATACCCGGCAAGAAAAGAGACGGAGCGGCGGTACACTTATCACTGCCGTCGCTCCTTTGAGCCCCATGAAGCGGTCAGAAGGCTCGAGATCGGACGAGACACCAGCTTTCGAGAGTCCTTCGGCCAAGCGAAGGAGTCTTCATGGCCCAGGCCTCGATTTTAGCATCTTCGAGTCCGACAGTGGGGATGGGGGTTTGTTTGGTGATAGGCGAGCACAAGACGATAACGACTGGTTTGGCGGCAGCACCTTGCTATCGTCGACTCGCTTTTCAACGATTCCCAAACGCTCTTCGTCCCTCCGGAAATCGACCATCCAGCAACGACAACTTGACCGGTCAATTAACTTGAAGTTCAATCAGTTCATGGATATCGACAAGTCCTTGTTCGATACAACGCCAGTTAGCCAGTCCAAGAAGGAAACGCGTATGTCTCTCGACAACCACGTCGAACCCTTGCCTCGAGACAGCCCTTTCTCGAGTCAAGGCCAACTTCTGAGCGCATCAGTCCATCCTGTGACTACACAGCCCCGTCATCCTCTTGCACGAACCATGACTCAGTCAGCACAACAGAATGATGATCAAGACGATTCGCCAACCCATGAACCAATCCATCGATCCAACAGACCTCGTTCACATGACTTCTCAAAGTCTCTGCCGGTCGGTTCTTCGAGGCCAATGCCATCCTCCAACGACCATGATCTCTCCTCCCAGGCATCTTTTGCCACTCCCAGCAATTACAAAGCCGCCAGACCATTGCCCGCTGCGTTCATGTCCACCGGTCTGATCTCCAAGAAAAACCGCAATGCGGAAGACCCGAATGCCGGTTTACCCAAAGCTCACATGCCAGATACGCCGTGCAAGAGACAACCTCCGCTCTTCCAGAAGGACGAACAGTTCGCACCTGCCAAGAGCGCTGTCAACAGACTCACTCGACAGTCGTTTGGTGTCCCTGCAAGTCCCCTCGAGATGAGCCATGGTCCTCCGAAGGTCTCGGCGTTTCCCTTCTCAAGGAGCCTTGGAATTTTCGGCGCTCGTTCATCCAAGCACAATCTGCTCAAAGAGGGAAGCTTTGCTTCTATCGAGGCTGACGAGAAGTCAACGGGCCGTTCGCCTCTCACCCGTGCCAATAGCCAGTCGACAGACTCAGACTACCCTCCGACACCCACCAAGCACATCAATGAAACCGAAAATCGGAATTCGGTGTCTCCGTCTCCGCATCATCCCGCCATGGGCAGCCGTCGGACTGTCCCTTCTTCAGGTCATGGACATCGTCTGTCAAGCAGTAAGTTGTCTCCCATCTTGGCATCGCCAGGAAGTGTAGACCGGGACAGTGATAGCGTGATGGAGGACTCTCCATCTGCCAACCTGAGACCAACGTCATCGCTGAATGTCGCTTCTATTTCATCTTCATTCATGAAAGGTCGTACTTCGAGAAGTGTTGGGCTCCCAACTCCTTCGGCGAGAAAGACACTTTCCATTCCAATTCTTGATTCGCCCGCTTTGAAACGTGCTAAGATGAAATCTGTACCACCAGTCAGCCCAAGAATGGAGAAGGTTGATCGTGGTTCGCCCCATACACCTCTCGACGGTTTCTTCCCACCCGACCCAAGCGGCCTTACGATTTCTGGCCGTGCCGAACGCCCACCTACCAGGCAGAACAACTTACCACCCATGATTCCAGCAACACCTACGGGTCCGAGAGAATACTTTTCAAACTTCTCCAACCGCCCCAGTCTGAATCTTGCTTCAGCAGACGCCACGAGTATCGACGGCAGCTTGACCTCAAGGTTTGAAAAGGTCGATCTGATCGGCTCTGGAGAGTTCTCCCAGGTCTATCGCGTGTCTCAACCACCAGAAACATCTCCTTACCACAAGATCTACTCTGTGTCGGCAAATCGGCCGTCATCCAGGAGCTCGGTGCCTGAAAAGGTTTGGGCCGTCAAAAGATCTCGATATCCTTACACTGGCGTTAGAGACCGTCAGAGAAAGATACACGAGGTTGACGTGCTCAAAGCACTTGGACATTCGGACCATATTGTGACGTTCGTTGATAGTTGGGAGGAGAATGGACATCTCTACATTCAAACCGAGTTTTGTGAAGAAGGTACGCTTGACGTCTTCCTCGCACAGGTCGGCTTGAAAGCGAGACTGGATGACTTCCGCATCTGGAAGATCCTCCTAGAACTGTCACAGGTGAGTTTTTGCAGCTACTTTTTTGTAGAGAGCGAGACTGACAATCTGTAGGGCTTGAAGCACATTCACGACACGGGCTTTATTCATCTCGACCTCAAACCAGCGAATGTTCTCATTACATTCGAGGGCGTTCTCAAGATCGCCGACTTTGGAATGGCGACTCGCTGGCCAGCCAAAGCAGGAATCGAAGGCGAAGGCGACCGTGAATACATTGGACCCGAAATATTGATGGGCAGATACGACAAACCTGCGGACATTTTCGCCCTCGGTCTAATCATGTTGGAAACTGCTGGAAACGTCGAGCTACCTGACAATGGTGTTTCTTGGCAGAAGCTACGGAACGGTGACATGAGTGATGTCCCGAGCTTGACCTGGAGTTCCGCAACCAGTGGCATTCTGAGAGATGCTTCGGGCAATCCTGTCTCCCGGGAGCCTTCAATCGATATCACTTATGATGCATACGAGAGAGACGTGGAGGTCCTTGATCCTGACGACCACGATGGCTTCGCGGCTCGCACTGAAGAAAAACCCACACGCTTCGTACGAAGTGGCGAGCTCGTCGATCCGCCTCAATTCATGATCGACCCTTCACATGAACAAGCCCTGGAGCGAGTTGTGCGATGGATGATCTCTCCAGACCCGACCGATCGTCCTGTTGCCCAGGACGTACTCGACACCGAGGGAGTCAGATGGGCTGAAGCCAGACGCCGTGCGGGAGCGACTGTGTTCGAAGGCAATTGGGGGCCCGCAGATGACATTCTGGCAGAGGATGCAGAGATGATCGATGTTTAAGCTATCTAGGCCGGTGATTGTTGCCCCTGGATAGCGAAGCAAACATCGTTTCTTGGACACGACGGGGACATTATCGGGAACACTCGACCGCATGGTTTCTGGTAAAACGTTGTGTCTACGATCGGAGCGACATCCCAACAGTCAGCTCGGAGCAAGTTATCTGGTTCTGACTGGTTTTCAGTCGTCCCGCTTGCGAATCAGGGATATTTTTGGATGGCATCACGGCACTCTGTGGTTGTCTGATATGCAACTGGAGTTACGACATTACCCATCATGTCGACCACGTTCGTTTTTGCATGATGAAAGAACTTCCAAGATGGAGAGACAGAACTTTTTGGTTAATCGGGAACACAAGCTATCTCTCTCAGGTGGATCCGCATTAGGAGGAACAGCACAAGCTTTGGTGGCATGAACGGCATGGTCTCTACGCACGGTGACAATCAGGCATCATCCGCAGCGGATTTCTATGTAACTGGGTCAGAGGAGAAAGCGACATGCGAAAGCAAGGCAGGGTAAGAGCCAGGGAGAGAATCAGCCCGCCTATGTAAGATTTTTGAGCTGCAGTTTGTTGAAAAGCATATACTACTGCATGCATTTGCCTGGATGGAATGAAATGAAATGACATGATGATACCACTCTGAACCGGCCGAACCAGCGATGAATGAATGATTTCGTCCCTTTCATGTCGTCCTCCATTTCCTTCGTGTGTATGCGTGCGTTCGTGGGGAGAAGGGTCGAGAGGGAAAATGGAAGGGAAAGAAGAGAGGCCACACACGTCTTGAGGGTTTGGGTACAGTACCTCAGTACATAAGGTTATGTATGTAGTCCGTCTCTCACGGGCGCCGTGTTCGCTGATTCCATGTGCGTGGGCCTGTCTGGATTGGGCCGAGTTACATATGTAGCAAACGTAGGATAACCAAGGCGTGTGAGGGTTCTCAAGGTACAGTATCGGAAGGGGAGCAGAAGAAGATTGAGGAGCACACGCACACTGTTTATCTGGCGCTTTTCGCGAGGAAAAGGGCTAGCCATGCATGACAATCCATTATTCTTGATAAAATGGTCAACCGAGCCTTCGAAGAAGGAACAGCGGTCCAGCTTGGTTCATTATGCGTAGCGGTAGCGGCAGTGGTATCTCAAAGTACAAATGAAACCTCTCCAAGCGAAGGACCAACTCCAGTGGCAGATGTATGTACAGTCTCCTCCAATTCCCTAAACTCCCCTCGATCCATAACTCAAGTCAGAATATTACATCCGCTGCGCACCTCTGTCTTCCCCCCCATCGCTGATGCGCTCTCCCCGTTAGTCACACACATCTTTGTCCTCGGTGCTTTGCGTGTCCTCGGCAGCGGCAATTGGAGAATCGGTCTTTGCTTCCTGACGGGCAGCACCGGCGGCGTGAACCGTGGGGTTCTATTGCTTGACCATCCTCTTCTTGTCCGCGCCTTCCAGGTGGCCGTTCGTGTGGGGGGGTGCGTCCTTGGGAGGCATCTGGATCATCCAGTTTGGCAGAGCGATGCCGGTCTGCTCTTGGACTGTCGACAGCAAGGGCGGGAGCGACTGCATGATGTTCTTGATCGGGGCGATGCCTTGGCCCATGCCGCCGGCGCCCTCTCCATCGGCCCCGGTGTTCCAGACAGTAATCTTGGGTTGCAGACCCTGGATGGCCTTTGCGTTGGCCAGCGCGAGTTTCTCGTAGGTGTTCTCCTTCAGCATCATATACTGGAGCAAGCCTTGCGGTCCGCCAAATGCTTCGGCCAGAGCTTTGAATGCCTGGGCCTGTGCCTGGGTGGCTTCGGCCTCGCGCATCTTGGCGTGATACATTGCGTCGGCTTCCTTCATTTGACGCTCGACGCTGGCTTGGATTTGCTTTTGCTGTTTGAAGAGCTGGGCCTCGGCGTCTTGCTTCTCGGCATACGCCTTGGCGTCAGCGACCTTCAATTCCCTGTACTGTTCAGCGTCGGCTTCTTGTTGGGCCGTCTCTCTGGCAATTTGCGCTCGGACAAGGTCTTTGGCACGGAGACGCTCCAGCTCGGTCGCTGCTTTCTTGGTCTCAACATCTTTCTGGAGTTCGGCGTCCCGGGATTCGGCAGTTCGGCGAGCTTGGATCTGGGCCATCTGGATGCCCATGTCCAGTTCAGTCTGCCGGTTTGTGAGTTCGGCGTCGGCCTGCGCCTTCTCGGCTGTGGATATTTGTCAATGTCTATCGCAGTTAAGAAGGACGGGGAAACTCGCCTCTCCGCTTAGTCTCGAGAACGGCTGTCTCTGCCTCGATTTTGGAAATCTCCTGTTTCGTTTGGCCCTTTCTTCCGGCTTCACCAACTTCACCACGCATGCGGGCTTCCGCAACATCGATACGTGCTTGGTTGGACGCTCCTTCGTGAGCCTTCCGCGACAGGAAGGCAAAGTACTCAGAGCCCGGGGTATCCTGGAGCTCCTTGACATTGGCGTTGTAGATGCGTAGACCGAACTGATCGAGCTCGTTTTGGACGTTTTCAATGACCTGTCAAGTTGATTAGCAGCTGACTTGCGGGCTCCACAGCTATACAGTACCTTTTGCTTGAAGACTTGTCGCTCCTTGAAAATTTCTTCCATGGTCATACTTGAGACTATAACACGAGTCTCACCTTCGATGATACCCTTGACGATGTCCTGAACATGATGTCGCTGGGTCGGTACGATAGCTGTGCCAGGACGGTGTGCGTTGAGGGCTGTCCCGTCGGGATTACCGCTGAGGAGTAGGGCATACTTCTTGAGTGCTTCGGGTTTGTTGTCGGGACCGATGGTGAACACGGCCGGCAGCGCAAACTGAAGTTTCTCAATTGTCATGGCCTGCAGGTTGAGGGAGAAGTCGAAGGGCGACACCGAGATGCGAGCAACTCGTTGCCATGGGTAGACAAAGGCCTTCTTGACGATGCGAACATCATCGACGCCAGCACCCGTGACAACGAGGTACTCGTTGGCATCAGAGATGTGGTACCACATGCCAGGCATAAGGATCTGGGATAACTGGAAGAGAGGGCTGTTGATGATAGAACAAGGAATGAAGACGTGGAGGCAGCAAGACTGCTGTTATATCAAGAATCTGGGTTGGTATGAGGCAGACAAAGCAGTGACACAACCTGTCACTTTGAAATTCGTGGGTGAGGTGAAGCAGGAGCAAACAACTCAAGGAAAGTATCCAACTTGATATATACCACGGCCCCCTAGCAAGCACGGCCCCGACATAATATTTGCCAATAAAGACGATCTGTTGCAACCGGTGGATGTTGGTTCTTCGTAACGTCAACCAGCCTTGCAAAGCCTCTCCTCGCAGGCTATAGAGAAGCCGTGTTTCCGGTACCCATCAACCCTCGTGCTGGGCGTAGGCGTGCCAACTGGAGCATTTCAATGAGTCTGACTCTTTGTTTCCACTCTGTGACTGTCCGGTCGAGAGGCCAAGCAGTAAGTCCCGCGCAGATATGGAGCCAAACCCAAAGCAGGCCTGATGGGCGGAAGCAGAACGCCTTGCAGGCTTCTAGAAGCAAGATCTGGAAGTATGAAGCCGGGGCCAAGTGTATCACATGGACAACCGCCGAGAATCCTAATTTCTTTAGCAGAAGGAAGAAGTGGACAGCCTCCCAAGTGTAGCGCAGGCGATGCGGCTGTTTCGGGCGCGGGATTTAATTGGGTACGTGGCTGTGCAGGGCAAACAATGGGCCAAGGCAGAAACTCCCCTTGGTACCGCGTGATGTACCAAATCGCGTCAGACCAGCTGCTTAGCTCGGTCTATACTTCATACCGGTAGCAAGATCGGCCGGACAATGGATATGTCGGAAGACTGAAGCCGAGATGAAAGTTGTAGTACGTTCGACTCGTCGCAGAACTGGCTCTAAGGGCTGGGGGGATTCGGCGGCACGAAGCCGACGTATAGAGATACGACAAACCCATTGAGATGTGGTGCGCCCAGCTACTGGGACAGATAAAAGATGACTTTACTGTTGCATTGTCGTGGTGATGTGTAAGTGAACGAAAGGTCAGTGGACAGTGAATCGCTTGGAATGTGCCTCTTGTGCTCGGCTGACGCTTTTGTGGTTAGCTTTAGGCGCGTGGGGGTTAAAGCAGCGGTGCCGCCTCAACCGAGAGCCCCGTTTCCGCCACTGTTTGTGGTGCCGTTCTTCCTCAGCTCCCTCCCGAGTACTTCGCAGTAGCAAATGAAAGCACTGGATCTCTGTCCAGGGTAGAATTCTGGAAGGCCTCTAGAAGGATTCGTCCTGTTCAGCCCCGCACCCGTATTCGCTTTGTTCGCCCGGCCCCGACGGACTTGCTTGCGCCTTGAGCCGCAAATGTGCTCCTTTCCACACTCACTCTTAGCTTTCAGGACACCGTCCCTGGGCAAAGTGTTTGGTGCACGCCCTAACGGTCACCGGTTTCAAGGACGGCGCCGGTAAGTATCAGCCGAGGAAAATTCTCTTGTCATTTTCAGGCCGGAGAAGACTATTGCCAGCTCCGTCAACACTAGTCAGTATCGATCAAGGCGGTGACATAGACGATGCATGACGTCCTCACTGTGTGCTCGTGACTCTCTCCGAATCTAAGAGTCCTTTGAAGGTGGGAACACCCTTAGCACGGACGACTTCCGCAAGCTGTTCTCCCACACTTTTGAAGATTACCAACTCTAGCAACCCAAGTGGAACGGTATCAGAAGATGTCCAAATCAGACCTGGACCCCTCCCCTCCAACCGACCGCATCCCTACATACGAAGAAGCGCTGGCCTCGTCCAGCATTGCCGACACGAACTGGCGGAGAAGGACGACATCAAACGCAAGTAGCATCCGTGACGAACGCACCCGGCGAGTCTTCGAGGTTGTGATCAAAGCCGTCATCCCCAGCTTTGCAAGCCACGTCTCGAATCTATGCAACCACATCACCATTATCCTCGTCCCCGCAGATGCTTTTCCAGCCTCCAGTAAAGTCACGGAGCAGAATGTCGTCTCCCCGTCGTTGCACAGCTACAGAACCACTGGTACTGTGGTGGCCCTCACTGGAACCGAGAACCGCGCTTCATTCTGGACCCAGCAGTCTGTGGTGCAAGAACTGGACCAAATAATAAGGAGGGAGCTCTCAGACCCTTCGCCAGCCGCACCAGCCAAGGCTGTGGATGAAAAGACCCAATCCATACCATTACCGCCACTCCAAGTCCAGCCAGGAGGAACTCAGCTCCCCTCTCGACCAAGCAAGCAGTCATGGCTCAAACGCACCTTCGCTTTACCCGGAGAGGATCACGATCCGACGGGCGAGACGGGCAAATGGAATCTCGGCTGGCGGAGCCCTGAACCATCCGAGACGAATACAGACCACTATAACTGGACATCACAACAAAAGGACCGCATAAAGAGACTACTGACCGATGAAGTGGCAGTTGAGACCAAGCTTCAAGACGTCAGCTTCCGGACTGAGAGTGAGATGGGGCTCCTCGAGACCACGACCGTTAAGTGCATATGGATCGAAATTGAGGTCGGCGTTTAGCCCACTGTGAGAGATGAACCCAAGTTACCCATGCCAAGTCATGAGACTAAGAGGGCTGCTAAGGCGCAACTTTACATTCTAGCCTTGAGACTCAGCCTCGCCTCATCATCGCCATCAACACTAGCAGGTAGTCACGGCACAAAAACCGTCCTCTCCTTCTTGTTCCCCCACGCAGCGGTCACCTCCTCCAGCTTTCTTGCGGTAAGCTGCATATCCGGCAACTTGGTCACCGCTTCAAGCAAACCCGGCAACTCCTTTGCGAACTGGCTCATTGCCCACGCACCAGGCCCGGCGCCCCTAATCGTGATATTCTTACTGCGCAATACTGCCCCCGGAAGCGCGATATCATTGCCCGCCACCGTGCCGATCTGCACGAACTGCGTCGGCACAGAGGACTTCAACTGGTTCAACAGCGCCACCACGGCCGGCCCGTACAGATAATCCAAGATCAGATCGACGTCACCCAGGGACGAGAAATCGGTCTCCCCAGGGTCGGTTGCAAGGGTGATGCGCTCGTCCAGGTCCGCAATCGCCGCCAATTCCTTTGCATTCCTCGCGACGCCGACGATCTTGCCGGCACCCTTGGCCCGCGCGAACTGGACAGCAACTTTGGCCGAAATGGCCGTCACGCCGGTGATGACGACGGTAAACCCCTTTGGCAGCTCCGGGTCCACCCGTCCGGCGAACGCCATCCAGCTGCTCATGCCTGGGTTCGTGAGACCGGCGATGACCACGGGGTCCGCGCCCTCGGGGATGGGCGTGACGCTCTGCTTGGGCACGGCAATGGTCTCGGCAAACCCGCCGCCGGTGACGATGCTGTTGAAATAGACGCGCTTGCCGTCGGGGGTTTCGCCGACCCCATCCGCGCCGGGGATGTACGGCATGGTGGTGGTTTTTGTGCTGTAGTGCGTTCCTGCTGCTTGGGCGCGGACGAGCTGGTGCAGGCCCGAGGCCAACACTTTTAACGTGACGGTGTCATCTGACGATGGGGGCTCGGGTTGAGATGATGTGAACGCGGGGGCAGCGCCCCAAGAGGAGACGGCGATGGCACGCATGATGGTGTATAGAAGACAGCAGGCTAGTTGTGTAGAGCTCTATGACGAGAATTGGCGTGAGTGTCAGTGTCGGTTTCAGCGTCCGTGCAAGGAGAGAAAGTGCGGTAGTATAGACAGCAGAAACGAGACGGTTGAGATGAAGTAAATTCGGGACTTGCACACCTACCTACTTACATGCTATTTATATTACCCGTCTCCCGACCTAGATACCTACGGAAACCATACAGATTCCGAAATTACTGAGTCCCCTCCCTCCCTCCCTGGCTTGAATAATTCTCTGCTCATCAATCAATGCGTACCGCACCAGCCCACCCCTTGTCTTCAATAGCACGGCATGGACGCACGGACCGATGCAGGTAGTAGTACCGTACTGTACGTAACCTGCCAGTGGTACGTAAGTCGTCACTATCCGCTGGCCGATCCCAAAGTCGATGGAGCGCTCGTGCAAGCTTAGGTAATGTCGGCCGACTCACGCGAGGCACGACCAGCCCGGCCGCCATGATAGGCCAGACGCTGGAAAGGGAAGCCCGCGGCCACGTGCTGGGTGGTTAAGCTGCAGCCGAGTGTGAGTGTTCCGACTTGGTCTTTGTCATCGTGGACCCTCAACTAAGGGTGGAGGGTCACCAAAAAGCGAGGGGCAGAGGGAAGATGGCGAGAAGAACGGCCTGGGTCTTAATTTGGCCAGAAGTCTCCATGACGTGTGAGTGGCACAGTGCATACTTGCATATCTAGATACTTGTACTCGGTATGCTTGCTTACGTTGTTGTCGACTCTTGAGTCCGAGGTGCAGGAGTCCATACTGCCAGGCACTGGTGAAATGCACGAACTAGGCTTTACTGTCCAAATCCACAGGATAGACTTTCACTCACACTACTCCCGGAGGAACGGTAGACCCGTCGTCCGTGGTAAGTTTGCGACCAGTCCTCCATGAGCTTGAGATTGACTCGCCTTTCATGTCGGGGTCGAGGTCTGGCTTAGCCACGAGGAAGAGGAAGATGACATTGCAAGAGCACGCTCACAAATTCGTTACCTCTCCTGCCAGGAAGAATTTCTACGATCTGCTCTGACGGCGGGCCACATTGTTTTGCACGCCTACACTACCACACTCGTAGATGAGAGTACGGAGTACATGGGACTGCAAGCGCCCGGGCTGGGCAACACGCATCCAAGTCTAAACTGACGAATCGAACAAAGTGAATACTGTATCGATTAACATGTAGCAAGCGGTTCATCTGTAGTAGCCGCGCCATAGTAATAACTTCATTGGAAGCCGCCGTAGGCAACAGCCCGGAACATTCACTAATTGCATTGGTGAGTCAACACAACAAACACGCCTCTGTGAAACCGACTGCCCCTGCCAAGAAATGAGATCATTTCTCTCCCCGCCAACCCCAATACAAAACATACAGTAGCCTGCTGCCTACCTACTACAGTACTCCGACATTGACCAGTGAAACAACATGGCTCCCTCGCAAATCCAGATCGCCATCTCCTCGCTCCAGCGCCTCTTGAAGGAAGAGCAATCCTACTACACGGAACAGGAACAGCAAGAGGCGCGGATCACCAAGTTGGAGAACCAGACCGACAGCAATGATGAAAACCACGAGTACCAGTTGAAGCAGGAAGTAAGTCACCAACCGAGCGCGCTGTGCAGTCTAGATCTAAGGAGACCTTCCTATGACGGTCGCTCGACCCGAGCCGCAACGGTTGGGATGGACATTGGTTGTTTGCGCACCCCGTTACGAGGGCTGACACACACTGTTTGTATCTCTCCAGCGCAAGGCACTGGAAGAAACCAAGGCCATGATCCCTCAGATGCGCGATCGGATCACCAACGCGCGAGAGAAGCTGGAGAATATGCTGGTGAGTCCTGTGATCCCGCCTGGTGCCTTCGGTTGATTTCCGCACCGGTATAGGACAATGGGACATGGATGATTGACCGGTGCTTTAGGACACCGCTACCAACGAACAGGAGCGAGATGCGGCGGTCGAGATCCTCAAAAAGGCAAAGGACGCGCAGAAGGATGATCCGATCGCTGGAGGGCACGGCACTACTGCCGTTAATGGCTCGTGAAGGCGATGACGCTCCCAAGCAACGAACGATGTGGGATGAGATACGATTGTGACGGCTACGATGGTGGGCATGGGAGAGATGCACGCGCGGATGTGAGAGGAGCCAGGCAATGCGATGGGCAGTCATCTGCTTGTCTTTTGCTCTCTACGCTTTCTCGATCGCTGATGACGAGGCATCCCGTCGCGGACGAACCCAAGGGGTCACTTGGCTGCGCTACTCGAGCATGACGAGTCTATATTTTCAGGCATCATCAGCGTCAGTCGGCGTGCCCATCGAAGCAACCCACTGCCGCCCAAACTGGAGTAGTTGCGAACATCTGGGTGGCCGGCAAAGTGCTGGTTACGTGACTCCGTGTATTTCCTCTAGACGTTGTCTAAACTTCGCTTAGACGTTTCTCAGCTCGTGTCCATGTTGTCTCTGGGCTCATTTGCTGGCTTGTCGATATCACCAGCGGCCACGACATTCTCCGTTGGTACCGACTCTACGGCCCCTGCGTCCATGTCGACATCCTCATCACCCGTAGGCCTGGGTGTAGCGCCCTCTGGGATATGCGACTTGGGGGTCAATGCACCGCTTCCTCTCAATCCCGACGGTCGTGGTGTAGGCGCATCGTCCATGGGCCTGGGTGTGCCCATGTTGGATAGGCCGTCTCTCTCCCTCTCGCCGTCCTCTCCGTCTTCATCTCCGTGGTTCTCGGTCTCTGCGTCCGGCTCCTTTTCATCTCGGATTATCCTTCGTAGCCTCATTCCCTCGCCCACAACATTCTGCAACTGTTCCCTCCTTTCAGACCACGCGGACTTCAACTCTCCACTTTCCCGCTCTAATTCCTCAATCTCAGATCGCAACTTCTCGATGTTGGCGTGCTGCTCCGCCCTCGTCACCTTCAGCTTATCGTCTCTCGTAATCTTCTCCGCTAGCACATCGTACGTCTTTCTGACGGCGAGAGTCTTCTGCGCCTCATCCAGCTGCACCCTCAACTGGCCGAGGTTTTCGCGCACGTCGTTGGCGGTCTGCTCGATCTTGAGCTTTTCCGCAGCATATCGCTCGCGTTCCCGTGTGTTTGCAGCGCGGAGGAATTGGATGCGAGCGATGGAAGACTCAAAGGCCGCGAAATCAAGGGTTATATCCTCGCGGAAGCGAGCGAGGGATTGCAGGAAACCTTCGTTTTGATCTGCGGGATCTGCAGCTTCTGTATCGTCATTTGAAGGAGACGGTCGAGCGAGAAAGGAGTTTATGGGCGTAGTAGGCGCGAGGAGTCGCTTGGAGACGCGTTTGTATGGTCGTTCTTCAATACCCAGCAGTCGGGTCGCATGAAGTTTGTCTTCAACATATCAGTCCATTGTTTTCTTTGACGGTTTGTTCGTCGTAAAAACGCTCACCTTCTTCGGCTTGATCAAGCACCGTGAATGTTGCCATCTTTGCCGCTTAGCAGATATGCATACGACCAATGTGCAAGGCAGGATTGTTGCGATGTTTCAATATCACCCGAAGGTCGAACTACTCCGCAGCAGAAGGCTGAGCGTTCTCCAAGGCTGCGCTATTCTGAACGCGGCATGGCGAGGCTGTGATCGTCAGGTCCTCCCCCGCGTGTCACTTCACTCCTACAGCCCTGCGGCCTTTGTCTGGACTGAATAACCTATTCACTAACCATGCGCCGAGACAGGCACGACAGTGAAGTCTGGGAATATATCTTCTGGACCCGACTCTCCGTTCTGTCCAGCCTTCCTCCATAACGCTCACCCGCCCACTCGCTCACTCCCAACTTCTTCCACCGTCCTTCTCACTCGACAAGCTCTCAACATGCCTGCCGACAGTCTCCTTGACATGGCCCGCCGGGTCGCCGGTCGCAATGTCCACAAGATCACCGACATTGGAGACGTTTCCTACAACGTAATCCGCCCGGTCTTACTGAAAATCGAGAGTCCCGAGCAGCTGGTGAGTCGGCTGTGTCCGATCCCTCCGTCGTGCCGTGCTAATCCTCGGATAGTACCAACTTGAGCTCAACTCGCCGCAACTGGTCGGTAACACTGCCGAACTGTGGCTCAACTTCATGAGGCGAGACATCCCAGACTACGAGCTCAAACCACATGTTCCCAAGAACCCCACGAGTTGGTACAAAGTCTACAAGAAACTCAAGAAAGAGGCATCAAAAGCTGCTGCCGATGCGGAAGCCGTCCTCAAAGCCACGCTCTCAGGTATCAAGTCCATGAAGGAAGAGAACCTCGCAGAGGTAGTCAGCACCGAGAGGGGCAATGCACTATATTCCAGCACCAACGCACCAGGTCCGTCCAGGAGAGGCAGGATCATGTACAACTACATGTCCGGCAGAACTGGCTCCAAAGGCGCAAACAAGATGACGCTGATGGAAAAGATCCGCAAGGAAGCAAAGAGCGCCAAGACCGGCGTGATGGGGCGGCCCACGCATGAACTTCAGAAGAAGCACAACGGCGTCGTCAAGGCACCGGCGCAGTTCGTCGAAGACGTCAAGCGTATGAAAGTCTTACAACAGGTTGAGGCAAAGAAGACCCTCACACCTCCTCCCAAGAGACCCTTATCAACTACCGCTATCGGCGCGGGTACTTCCACCAGAACCTCAAACCCCCCTATGCACGCGCCAGGAAGTCGCCTACCAAAGCCGAGACCTCAACCCGCAGCCGCCAATGGTCTCGAACCATATGACTTCACCAGCGATCGGGAAGCACGACTCCGAGCTCTGAAAGCAGGGAAGCCAATCCCTTCCAGAGTTACGGTTCCAGATTCGGAGCTTACTCCATCCCCAACCTCACGAGCTCCGAGATTACAGTCCACAGGCGACGCAAACGGCGCCTTGACTCTGGACTTCCTCGAGTCAGACTCCGACTCCGAACCCGTCAACATCACCCCCAAGCGCAACAGCGTCCGACAGCGAGAAGAGGACGACGAACTCTTCGGCCGCACCACTACTCCCAGCGTCAAACGAAAGAGAGACATCGAGGACGACTCCGGCCTTCCGCGGAAGGTCATCCGGCCCGTCAGTGATGAGGACGTCTCCCCGCCGCCCCGAAAGCTGTCCCGCCCAAGCAGCTGCGACGATGCCAACCCAGCCCACAAACTGCTCAAGCCGACCGTTTCGGATGCGGCACTCCTCGCCCGGTCTCGGAGTCCCTTGACCTTGTCACCAGCGTCGTCTCCGAGACTCCAACCGATCAAGAAGCGCGCGGCACCCAGCTTGTTCATGAAGAGGAAGTAAGGGGCAGTGGCTCGGCAAGAAGCACAGGACCTGGACAGCAACGGCGACAGGAACAGGTCTAAGGACCCAAATATGACAGCGAGTTACATGATGTGGAGTCATGAAATCAGCGTGGTGTCGGTAAATGCACGGGACAGGGTTGGGCAATTATGCATGAATGCCATATTTGGCCAGGACGGTTCAATCACAAATGATAGATATGACTAGGACGGCTAGGACGATCAGTCGAAATTACAGCATCAGAACGAGAGGTTTAGGCTGGCTGGCTGGCTGGCTTGCATATTTTTCCAGTTATGTGCCACTGAATTGAACTGAATAGGGCAGATTAGAACGGATTAAAATGGAGATTATCTTGATCATCTTGATCATATCATGTCATATGTCGATCATTGAAAGTAGATTCACTGAGCAATGGCCGCTGTCTACTGTCTACTGTGTCCTGGTCTAGTGTGTCTCGTATGTCTACTGTGTCCTCGTATGCCCCTGACCCTCTCCGAGTCAAGAGATGCATGGCGTGGCGTGGCATGGCCTGTGATTATCATGTTATCGTGTCCGTGTATTTAAAGTCCATGACCAGGACTGTGACCGTGACTGAAACCATGACTGTGACCGGGACTGTGTGTGACTGTGACCGGTACAATATATTGACCATTGCCATTACTCGTCCACGCCAGTGCGTGGCCGGGGGACTGAATACAGCATCTGTGACTTGACTACAGTACTGTTGGAAGCGGATGGCATCTCACAACTCACTACCTGTCTACACGGTGCCCATTTGTCGTAACGCCGTATCCGTGTCCATATCCCACGCGTATCCTGCACGCCCATGCCCGCTCACTTCGCCGAACCATCTTGGATGCGTGCAAGGTGCGTCGTGGGTCATGCGTCATGCATCTCTCGTGCGGAGAGTCGGTCGTGTTGTTTTCATGTCTCCCTCATGTGTGTGGCTTGGTTTGGCTCGCCGGCATCCACGTATTGAGTTCCTCAGTCGCAAGCATTTGCACACTTCCTTGCAACCCATATTCCCCGTCCCAACGTCACAGTTTGCGATCACATCGCCCCAGAGACTCAGGCTCAGCAGTCAGATCCGAGACGATCAGCTGGAGTTACCCCCTCTCAGCGCGAGCACCAAATGTAATGTATTGCCGCCTTCGAGGCCGTAGTCTGCGGCTGTTTTCTCGTCGGCCCTGTATTATGCACCATTGTCTTAGCACACCGCCCCACTCTCACATCACGTCAAAATCAAATGAAACCATCGTTTAACAAATCCCCACCGTGGGTCTGTTCTTTAGACAGACAGAGCAGTTATATACCGCCGACGTGGGTGCGTGCTGGAGCCAGGGTCGGCAGTAAAGAAGAAGAAGGGGAGGCCGAGGCCGAGGCCGAGACACAGACAGAGCCAGAAGAGGAGGAGAACGGATTACGCACATCTGCTTTCCACCGTAAATCAACCGCTGCTGGACAGGGGGAATGCCTTCCTTTTCTTCGACCCGCTCTTTGATTCGTGAGACCTAAACCACCGGAAGACAAGTCAGTCAGTATCATTCTCCGACGGCCTCGGTTGAAGTTTTCTGGGTGTCGTCGTCTTCGTGGCTTCTATGTCCCGAACTTTGTTCGACTGCTCGATCCACGCAGGCAGGGAGGGCGTGCCATTTCAGCAAGAGCGGGCGGTGGGGAGTATGACACACGGATAATGATCCTAATAGTGATAGGGATAGTGTTTCCGCGGCCGTGACAAAAGTCAATGTACCTTGTAGTCCGGCTCGATGTCCAGCTCGATCTCTTTCCCCGTCAACGTCCGCACTCTGTTCCATTGACGCCATGTTAGCCTATGTTTGTTCTCCTGTATCGCCTGCCCTGGCGTGCCAATCGTTATCTGCCATCCAGAGCAGAGTGACCGAGGGACGGGGGAAGTGGAAGTCGCGGAGGGGGGGAAAAGCATTACTTGATCAGCATCTTTGCGTGGGTCTCGCAGCGGCGGTCGGATGTGGGTTGCTAATAAGCAAATTCAGGTTGATGTCGAGCAGTCCCGCGCGGACGAGCAGTCGGAGGGTCTGGTGTGATGGAGAAATTGGAACTCGCAAGAATACGGAACAGAGGAGGAGAGTGAGATGTTGATCCAAGGCCAAGTCAGGAAAACTGAGTTGAAATGTGAGGCAGTGGAGGGGTGCGACAAGCCGAAGCCGAAGCCGCAGCCTGACGTCGCGGGGCGAGGCTGCTTATGTAATCGAGATTGGGCCAGCCTCGTCGGTGCCTCGCTCATAGCAATTTAGTGATTTAGAGTGTAAAAGATGCGGCAATATGTTCATGATATTGATGAGCTTAGAAAGGCCATACCGACAAGACACTCGCTTGAACGCCAGAGAATATGTGGGTATGGCAGCAGACGACAAGAACAAAAGGGGGTATGTGAGAGACCAGAATATGTACAAAACTTGACAGACAGCCGCCATAAGCATTTCAATCCCGTAGATTGCCAGACTTGGTCGAATCTTTCCGGCATGTATCCAAACTGAGATGCCGGCACCAGAACGCCGTTTTTTCATATCCGACGCACCGCAAAATAAGAGATTCGGACGAAACAGCAACACGATACTGAGCCAGCTTCTGCGCTTCGTCCTGTCGTCCGCTGCTTGCGCAGCAATCCATTTCTTTCCATCATTGTACACATTATGAATAAAATGACTTTTCAATTCTGAGGTTTCCGAGGGACGCAGTCTCGGGCCGGAGCATGTTAGAATCCTCGCCACGGGTCGCGGGATTCATAGCTCCCTCGTGTGGAAGAGCTCGCAGCCATCATCTCGCTATGCAGCAGAGAATCGACGGGGCTAATGCTGTCTCGCCCTGGCTCGGCTCCCCAATAGCCCATGTCCTTTCTCTTCGGTGCTTGACGCATAAAGCTGAAGGAAGGGCGGCCCGACGATGGGGCCTGTTCATGGTCGATAAAAGCGTCCATTCTCATCGTGTTCGCATTGTGGTTGTCCAGGAAGATTGGCGGCACAGGAGGCCTGCCAGAAGCACTTGCTTCACTGCCTCGTCGACTGCTGATCACACTCTGCATTCCCAAACTGGGTGTGTAGAGCCCACGGTCGGATGAATATACCGCGGTGGAATGTACGCTCTGTGAGTAGGTGGAGGACCCCGGTCCCGGCAGACTGGGCGTTACTGCGTTGGTCGAAAAGCTTCTGAAGGAACTCGGAGGTGCTCTAGGTGCAGTGTTGCTCCTTTTCCGGGAGTGTCGTGGGATCGTGGGTGGTAGGGCTGGGTCCGTCAATGGATCGTAAAAGTCACGTGTTGGCGGCCGAGAGTCTTGTACGGGCACTGACCCATCGGTCGTGAATGATCTGGGACCGGGCCCGGTTCTGGCAGCACTCTTGGTGAGTCTGATTGAATCTCGAATGGGTCGTCTGCGAAGAGAACCTGCGAGTGAAGGTGGTGCAGCAGGCATCATGTCATGTTCTGGGAGTGGTGGTGGTGGAGGGATTGCCGTCAGCTCATTTACGCTGAGAGGCGAATGCGACAAGAACGACAAGGCAGTCAACCAGACATAGTGCCGTTCTTGAGACGTGGCTGTAAACTTCAGTGCGCGCTGGGGCGTCAAGATGAGAATGGATCGGTTGAAATTTGGTCCGCTGAGTGCACCCTTCGGCATAGGGTTATCGTCTTTGACGTCGAGCACGGATTTGATCGTCACTATGTGATGTTAGCATTCAGGGTTTGTACGTGGCAAGGTGCCGCCTTACACTTTCGACCACTCTTTCCCATCAGTGCGGTTCCAGATGTTGGTTGTTTACTGCTCCACATCACGGCACGCTCGTATGGCGCAAGCCAAACCCACCGCTTATGTCGAACACCGTTGTTGGTGACACTCTGGGAAATTTCCTCGACGCTCTTGTTGGGGTCCCAGTCGGCCTTGTCGGTCACCCCGAAGGACTTCCTTCTCCTGACATATTTGAACATCCATTCTCCGACCATGGTCTGTGCAATCGAGTCAACAACCGAGGTTTGATGCATAGACACTGCATCTGAGTTCTGCTTCGTGTGAGCTCGCTGTCGACTGGGTCCAGTGGCAATCGATGGACGCGGCGCACTTGCTTCTCGAGGGTGGCCGTACGGCTCAAGGGGAGCAGGTGGCACCGCGGGCATAGCGAAACTCGGCATTTCCGGAACAATGGATACCCTTGGCTCTAAAGGTGGTGATCGACTTCGAGACTTGCGAGCTTGCGAGTGAGGCGATATAGCTGGTCCAGATCTCGCCTTTCTCAACATCGGTTTCGGATATTTGCCGTTCCTGGGTCGCTTTGTCGGGGAGGCATTGGTGCTGCCCGGCGAGCTGCGGCCACCTTCACTAATTGATTTGCCGATTTTGGCCGAGCTGTACCTCAACGGGACTGGGAAAGGAGGCGGATTGTTGCTCTCGAAAGAGGTGGTGGTGGATTGTGAATGTTGTGATTGGTGAGCTGCAGCTCCGCTTGAGATCAGAGCCGCCCTCCTCATGTTATTGTTCTTTGCAGAAGGCACTCTCTTCAACTTCATGCCCATGTTTTGGCGCTGAGAGCCTCGGCGCGGGCTGGTGCGCGACTGGAAGAGGATCGCCCTCATTTCTGGGGGCAGGCTGTCCTCTGAAAGTCGAAGGTTCTCCAGTGCGACAGCTTCGCCTGCTGAGGCTGCTGCGCTTTCGCTGACATCCTCCAAACGGTAATCCTGCGAGACCATTTTGCCAGATTTGAGGACGAATTTGGCTGTTGGCCGGCTGAAAATATCATCTTCCGGGAAAGTGTCTTCATTGACAAACTCGTCACGGTCCTCGGCCTCGTCGTCAAAGCCCGCAAAAAGACTGCTTGATCTGATAGGTCGTGGCATGTTTGAAGCGAAATCCCTGGCGAGCGGTCCACTGTCATTCACAGGAGGTATTTTGGAAGGACCCGCCACGTTGGAACGCCTGGACGCGAACATGGAGGTAGCAGGAGATACTCTGGATCGAGGGATTGGCGGTGGTGCTGCAGCCCTTGATGAAAGTGGCGGCCTATAATGTGTCGACAACGGTGCAGGTGGCATTTCGGAGGGTGGGACAATGGCTCTTATATCAACTCGAATTTCTTCTGTCTGCACCGAGGAGGACTTGTATAGTCCAAGTAGTTGATTGGTGACCTGGCTACCTGCGTTCTTGGTTCGGGGTGGTAGCATAACATTAGTTTCAGGCGTGGCAGGTCTTGATCCCGGAGGAATTATCGCAATCAGGGGAACTTTCAGGTCCAGAGTTTCCTCGCTTCCCGTATGCTTATGGCTGAAGTTTTCGAAGACAGGTAATGCAGGCTCGGTCTGAGTCCCAATGGTGGCTGTTTCGACTCGTTCCAAGGCACTTTCGGGAATTGTGGCCAGTCCAGCGTCGCGCTTGTCAGGTGTCAGTGGCGGGCTTGGGAGAGCCTCGACTGTCTGACAGGCCGATGACACCATGATAGGTCGCTGCTTTTCCCATGGGATATCGACACTGTCCACTGGACTGACCGGGCTTGGAGTAACGTTAATTTGTCTGGCACTTCCAACTGGAATTTCTGCAGGCCTGTGCCCATTAACCATGGGCTGCGTTTCCATGATGGGCCATGGTGAAGCTGGAGGGGAGAATTGGATCGCGGTATCGACGTATTTGACACTCGGGCGGCTCCGTCCAATGTCCAGCGAAATAACCCCAACACGATCATGCTCGGGGCTGTCATTACGTTCCATGTCTCCGAAGTCGACAGGCAGACCCAAGACTCTCCTGGCTTTGATGGACAAACTTGACGCTGGTCGGACGTGCTCCTCTGGCAACGCATCGGGTGACACGCGGCCATCTTCATTGTACTGTGCGTTCAGCATGTCCTCTTCCAGTTCGTCAAAGGCGAGTTCGTCTGCTAGATTGACGGAAACACCATTGTGGAAACTCAACACTGAAACCCGCCCACCGTGGGTGTCACTGTTGACAGAGGTAGCACTATGCCGCCTTCCTCTCCGAGTCATGATCGAGCCTTTGCTTGGGCTATCCATCAAGCTATTGCGGCTGTGTGCACGCTCGGTCGGAGACGCGGGCGCTGCTGCGTGGTGATGTGCATTGGCAAGCTCACTGAGCACTACTTTCAGACGACCCTCGGCGATGTGTACCCTTGTCTCCAGTCCACGCTTTTCGGTAAGCCATGTCTCCCTGTCTCTGTCCCATAGAGACTGGGTTCTCTCGGCCGTCTCTTCTTGACCTTTGGTCTTCTTCTGGTTCTGTTCGAGACGCTTTCGCAGATCTGATACATCGCTCAAAGCCTCATCGCGCTCCTTGGCCAGCTCGTTGAGGGCAGAGAGAGTGCCGCCTTCGAGAAGTTGCATTTGTCGTTTGGTCGACCTGGTCTCCTTGTTCGCTTGCAAAAGGTTGCTGTTGAGGACTTCATTTTGGTTCTGGGCAGCATGAAGACTGATTTCCAATTTCTCGATGTCGTTGGTCCTACTCTCCAGATCCCGTCGCAGTGACAAAATCTCTGAGACTAACGACGCATGTAGCGTAGGTGTAAATCTTCTTGGATCGAGAGGAGATATATTCTCGTCGAGAGCAGGGTTGGAGTGAAGCGAGTCATTACTTCGTCTCTTGTTGGCTCGCTCATCAGGCATTGGCGGAGGCGTCGATGAGGGCGACATGTCTTCGTACCGTCGGGAACGGAAGGATTGCGAACTGGACGGCGTCCGATATGGGGTATCAGTCGGTGATGGCAGCGAATAGCTGATCTCGGTATCCATTACTCCGTATATCTCGACGGGAGCTGTGCCGTTGGCGGCTCAGGTAGACAGGCGACGCTCACAGAGCATGCTCTTCTCGAACAGAGTCGTGTGGTCGATTTGTGTGACCGGATAGTGGCTTAACCCAATACCAAATAATCATAGCAGTACATGACGCTGGAGATGAATTGACTGCGACAGGATCCAGTCCGAAGTCGCCAGTATGCCACAACAGGCCTGGGGATGGTTTCGACAGACAGCGGTCTGGTGGTGTGAGACGGTCAAACGCAAGAAGATACGAGAGAAGAGAGCGTCATGCGCAGGCGCGTCAAGGAAGCGGGTGTCAACGACAGGATTGTCAGATAGACAGGAGATGCTGGTTGGATCTGAAGGAGTCTAGTCTCTAAGTGGTTCGCGATTGACGATGATGCTGGTCGAGGCGAGAGACAAGATGGTCGACGAGGTCAGGCCTGATCCTCTGCTCTGGGATGAGTGTCGCTTGCGATGCAAGCTCACCTCTGTCTGTAGGAAGGATTGGGCCGTGTCGCGTCCGCAGAGGCGGAGCCATGGGTCGATCAGCCAGCATAGGCGCAAAATTGAGGAAACGAACGATTGGACAGCAGCACCGCAATCGCGGGAAAATCATTGCTCAGGGGCATCGCAGTGGGAAAAACAGGTGTCGGACGACCAGGGCCTGCAGAAGTGGATTGGGCGAGGTGAAGAGGACGCTGGTCGTTGGAGAAAATGCTTTCGGGATGAGGACGCCCCAGGGCGCGGGGCTGCCACCGCCCAAGGAAAAGCCCAGGGTCTACTGTTGGACGAGCATCCGCGGGCAGTCTTAGCCTGGGGGCATACGGTACCGGATTCCTGGTCCTCCCAACACCACGGCTTCGGCGTGCCACAACCCCAACATGCGGCGGATGTGAGGATATACGAATAGTCATTGTTTCGCACTCGTTATTCACGTTGCTCACTCACATGCTGTCTATCAAGTAGAAGGGTCCCTGTCGATCGCTTTGGGTGTCGAGATCGTGCACCAAGTCACCGAAGGCCACTGCAGGTCCGATTGAGCTAGCATGACTAGCCGCGTGAAAGCCAGTTTTAGGCTACCGGCCCGGTCTGGAGTCAAGTTCCCGGTGGCCTGTCTAGCCTAGACTTGGCAGCCCAGGGCTTGTTTCAGACTCCCCACTACCGGAGCATTTTTAGGACGCCAGCCTTTCCGCCTTGGTGATTAATGAGGCAGCTGGCTTCGAGCTTGCCATTTGCGAGTGTGTCAAATTTACCAATCTCCTTGGGAAGAGCTTTTCGACTCCGAAGCCCACTCGACGGCCACGACGTTGAGCTGAATGACTGTGCACTAACTGTGATGATAAAGAAGAATTTACGCGGTGCTCGAGAGCCGGAATGGCCTACAGGCCTTGTGTGACCTCGAGGGACTTGCGCCGCTATCACAACCGGGCCTCGCTCGCAGGCTCATGCACTGTCCCTGTAGCCGAATCAATTCGCCTCTGCTCTTCGGCATGAGGCATGAACGGTTCCCACCTGTAACTTCGAGCCCTGGTTGGCACACCGGTTTGGGCACCTAGGCCCTTGGGCTGACGTGTAAAGGGTCTGTGCGATGCCTGCTCCCTCACTTCGCTTGCCAGCTGTTATCATCCTTCTCCCCGTTAGGGATGATCTCAAATAATGTCGACTCAACATGGGACCGATTCAGAGTTGTGCCCGTGAAGTATCGTAGGATCTGTCCAGTTCGCACCTCGCAATAAGTGGCCCAAGTGCCCCCCCGTACGTATCTGAGTTGAGTGAACGGGGAATGCCTGCGTTGATCAACTCATTTTTCGTATAGCACTCTGAGGACCATCTTGGCAGCTTGAAGTTGAAGCAACGAGGTCGATGTTGCACGCGTCCGCAGCTTGTCCCATGTCGCAGGAATTTCATTCAGAGCTGATGAGGGGGGTGAGAAGTTTTGGTCACATTTCCGTGTCACCACAGTGAGGTGTCACTGGTGTGTCTTCTGCAAGTCCGGCCTGGTTCATCACATGGAACGATGTCGACTGACCGTTTGCGAGCACGCCCTCACTCTCACTGTCCACATGCCATTAAAGCTGAAACATGCCACATTTTCGAACCCCTCCTTGTGGCTTCTTGTGGCTTGCAACTTGGGCTCCTGCTCGAGTGCTTCTCATGGTCCCTGAACGCACTCTGGCAACAAGACTGGCCCATGCCGTCGCTAGTCAAGATACTGGGTAAATCACCAGCACTGCCCTCGTGTCGATCACTCTGGACCCTAGGCATGGGAGAAGCTCGCGTGAGCTTGCTTGTGCTGTGTCAAATGACGGGAACACCCGCAAGAACTCTTGCGGGGGCGTTGATCATCTGTTTACTCCATACGCCCTCGTTGAGTGCCTGCCATGCAGCAGGACCTCGTGCATATTTCGTACGCTGCAGCGATATGGATGATCTCACGACATGGCCGGTAGAAGTCGGTATCGACCGGTAAGTCAACGGCAAAGAGCACGCTCGAGATCCCGCATGAGCCCGTGAAGAAAGTACGAGTATTACCAACAAGGTCCAGAGTACGCATCTCTCGTCCCTGCCGAGGTCGAGGATTGTCATCCCCAAACTTAACTGCAACCCCAGCTTCAACTCCACAGGTTCGAGCGAAGTTCGTGCTGCACGCATGAATGATTGTCAAAAGGCGCCATCCTCCGCCATTGAAAGATCCTTCCCGATCGTCCACTCCGCGTGGAGGAAGCTTTGACCGTTGCAAGAAAGAGCAGGTGTATCTTCATACCACACGCATTTCAGAGTAGCTAAGTCGATCCATTTCATACGCAGTACGGAGTACTCTCTTCCTCCATCAGCCATCCAAGCAGGTTGATTATTCAGGACTCCGTACACCCCTCCTAGTCGCTGTACATAGTAACTACATCGCTCACAATGTCCACCACCACTCCCCCGAAAGCCCTCCTAACGGACGTCTTCGGCACGGTCGTCGACTGGCGCAAGACCGTCACCGACTACCTCACCCGCCGCGCCACCGAGGCCCTCAACTCTCCCACGTCGTCAATACCCAGCACGGTCCGCACCGCCGCGGCGGGGATCTCGTGGCCGGACGTCGCCCAGCTCTGGCGCATCTCCTACTACAACTTCACGCGCACATACGACCCGGCCGAGGCGCAGCGGGACCCGTCCAAGTTCAAGACCGTGGACCAACACCACGTCGAAGCCCTGCACAAGATCCTGGTCGACCACGCGCTCGAGGGCCTGTGGACAGACACGGAGATCGAGAAGATCGCTCTCATCTGGCACTTTCTCGACCCGTGGCCGGACTCGGCGGCGGGATTGGCCAAGTTGAACGCCCGCTTCGAGACCGCAACCCTGAGTAACGGCAACACCGCCCTGCTTCAGGACCTTGCGTCCCACGGCAACTTGCCCTACAAGCATATCCTTAGCGGCGAGGATTTCGGGGCCTACAAGCCGCATCCGTCCGTGTATCTCGGCGCGGCGAAGAAACTGGGCTGCAAGCCCGAAGAATGTGCTCTTGTGGCGGCGCATCTGAGCGACCTCAAGGCCGCGAGGGGATGTGGGTATCAGACGATATACATTGAACGGGAGAGGGAGGAAGGGTGGAGCCAAGAGGAGACGAGAAAAGCGAAGGCGGAGGGTTGGGTGGACATGTGGGTTGGCCTCAACGAGGGCGTTGACGGTGGTGGCTTTCTGGAAGTGGCGAGACGGTTTGGCATATAAGACAGAGTACGAGTGGGCAATGTATGGTACTCGGTATCCCACGGCCGTGTCTAAACCTGCAGGACAGTACATGCCACAGTAGCTAGTGCTTATCAACGACAGTTTCACTTACTCACCTGCTCACCCCCCCACTGCATATGCATATGTAGATCCACATGTGTACCTGGAAGAGTATCATCATTATGGCATAGCTATCTTTACGGCTTTTGATCTCATTTGTACACATTCTCAATCAACTGGAGTGCCCGTCATTTTGCTCTCAATCTCACATCAGACTCCACGCCAACATCACAGCTCCATGCACCACATACCTACCCTGCAATCCTGCCTCCCTCGACGACATTGCTCCTCTTCTGCGCGCTGCTTTTCGAACTTCCAGCCCTTCCTTCCAGGCCGAGCCTGCTCTCTTCTCGTCATTTCAGCCGCTCACAAAGCCAGGTGGATAGGCGGCGCCCCCGCCTTCTTCTCCGCCTTCTTTGCCGCCTTGTACCACTTCGCATTCGCATCGCTATAAGTAGTCCGCCTCTTGATCATCCTCCTGGGTACGAACTCTCCATTCTCATCAAAGGCGTCTGTATCGTCAACGTCATCGCCGCCGTTCCTCGTGCTGGCGGCACTTCCCACACTGGTCGTCGCGGCAGCGGTTGTGGGCGTCGTGACATCGTCGTCAGGGTTCAGGGGAGAATCGACGTCCGCACCAAACAGCGCCCCCATACCTGCCTTTTCGCCGTTTGCGGAGAACGGATTCCCCCCGCTGCTGTTCAACCCGGCAGGTAGGTCTGCGATGGTCAGCCCGTTCAGTTTGCCGGCACTGCCGTTGATAAGGTCCTTCTCTTCTTCGTCGGTCAAGGGCTCAATGTCCGGGATGGGCCCGCGCGGGAGGATCACAGGCCAGCCGAGATCGGTGCCGCCGTGGAGCTGGCGGCCCTTAGCCCGGAGGTAGCCATATTTGTACACCTCGAAGAAGGTGGTCTTCTTGAAGACGCCACCATTGGTGCGGTCCGACGTGTCCCAGTATAGGTTGCGTAGCCATTTCGACAGGCGGGGGTAGTCGTGCCGGATCATCTTGAGGTTACAGTTGAAGATGTTGTAGTATGCGACGTCGAACCGCGCGAGTGTGGTGTACAGTCTGATGTCGGCCTCAGTGATGTATTCACCAAAGAGGTATGGTTGGTGAGCAGGGGCTTTGAGGTGTTCCTCCAGCCGATCGAGGGACTTGAAGAGTGGGTAGACGTTCGCGTCGTATGCCTCTTGCGAGGCTGCAAAACCGGTCTTGTAGACCCCGTTGTTGACAGTGTCATAGACCCATTCGTTCATAGCGTCAATTTCTTTGCGCAGGTGCGGCGGATAGAACCCTCCACCGGGCTTGTTGGCTTCTCGCTGGTCGGGCTCCAGGAAGTCATCGAACTGGTCATACAGCATGCGGATGATCTCCGAGGACTCGTTGTTCACAATTGTCTCCATCTTCTTGTCCCATAGCACTGGCACGGTGTAGCGGCCGGTGTAGGTTGGGTCGGCTTTGAGGTACAGTTGCTTCAAGCCGGTGAAGCCGTACAGAGGGTCGGCGCCCATGCTGCCATTGCGGCCGGTGAAGGTCCAACCATTCTCGGTAAGGTCGAAGTCGGTGGTGATCAGTTGGATGACGGGCTCGAGGGATTTGAGGCCACGGACAATGATGGTCCGATGGGCCTAGCACTTGTCAGTCTCCCTCTTCGACGAGCTTGTGGGGGAAGCCAGCTTACCCAGGGACAACCATAGTTTCCATAGAGTGCATACCGATCTTTGTCAGGCGTGAACTTCGAGCCTGGTTCCTTTGAGATCCAGTTGCGAAACTGGCTGTCTTTCCGTCGAAAGTGGCCGTCAGTATCGGCGTGTTGGTGCGTTGGTCTCTGATGAGTCAAGGTCAATTTGTGCTGGAGGAAATAGAGAGGTCCAACGCTTACCGAGTCGCCCATTGCGTCAGTGGAGGCTTGATGCTGTAATCTTTTACGATGAAGATCAAGAGAGACAATACTGGGGGAATAGCGAAAGCTGTGCGGAGCTCGGTGGCTTATAGAGGGGCCTCTTCTGCTCAATTCACTAGAAGTAATTGTCTTGTAGCAGCTGGGACACAAAGTTCAAGGCAAGACTCGAACAATATATGCAGCCGAGAAAGCCTTGCACAACTAGGACGACAGCGACAGCAACAGCCACGGACGAGAGAGGAGAGGATTTGAAACTCAGCTTGCGTCTTCCGCAGGTCAATTGTTCAGCTGAACCCTCGATGTCTCAGCCCTCACAGGCTTCCGCTATGGTGCTTACCCAACTGACTTTCAGGCTCTCCGCGTCCAGTTCCGCCCCGCAACCGCAGGTTCGGCATGCACGTGAAGGAGGCTGGAAAGAAGCTTCGGAGTCCGGATTTCTCGTTCGAGTCTTCTGGGCGGCGAGCTTCTGGCCATCTTACGAGACGTTGGGGGCTGAGAGCTCGCCACTGCTTGGTCTGGCTCATGGTTGGCCAAGGCGGTGAGATCAGGACACCAAAGACGTCATTGCAGAACGGCCCTCACCGGAGAATTATCATTCTCAAACGCTGTCGTTTTGTTTTCAAAGATGCTGCTTCTCGTCAAGTGCGATACGGCAAAAGTCTAGAAGAGGTCGATGAATAATGGGAAGGACGAAAACCAAATACGGCAGACCCAAGAATGCAATCCCCTTCATCCATGATCTCATCCCTCGTCCTTCCGAAGCTTCGGGACTGCGGGGAAACGTTTCTGGCCAAAACATTGTGCGTCAAACAGATCTCTCAACCAGGCTTGACGTTCTGGCGATGAATAATAGAAAGCGGAATTTCCGCTCCAGTATCACAGAGACACTCAGAAAGTGTGTGTGTGCGAGGGCGCGCAGTTTGGGGGATATTTGTCTCTCGCCAGGTCTCTCCAGCTTCTTCAGATCTTATCGTGAAGGTGTTATAAATGACCTTTCGCTACTCGCAAGAGCTGTATTCTTCAATCCTCTCAATATCGCAATCCCTTGGCTCAGGTTGTTGCTTCGCAACATCAAGCACAGTGCGTCTTTCGATGCAAAAAGTGGTCAGAATACTTATACCAGGCGGATTGACCTTGAACTTGAATCAGGTGAAACAGTTATAGTTGTCAACCTGACGTCAAACACGAGCACACCCATTTGCTGGAGAAAACCGAGCCAGCTGAAGGGACTCTTGGGGCAAGGAGAGCCCACACCCAGCCTTGCAGATCCGCACGTCGCATTCATGTCGACCTGAAACCCCTGCCATGGAATCACTTGGCGCGAGTACAAGATACCATACCAGCATCAGCCAGTCGCTGTGTCCGAGGTCTTCGAGCTCTGCCGTTTCCTTGCCCCATCTACAAGGTACTCCCACTGCGACATGTTGCCCCCCGTGGGTTGTGGGAGGCTCGCACACGATTTGTGCGAGTTCGGGCTAATTGATGGCGGTGAGGCGAGTCCGCAAGCGGCCAGGCACACCCTGCGTTCATCGCACTGTAGCTTGCTTTATCTTCTCCTTTGAGTTGCCCAATATAAACGAGGTCGTGATAGAGCCTTGAGATTCCAGTTGGCAAATGCTGGCCCTTGGAAAGACCGGACAGGCCCGTCGATTCCTTCACTGCATTAAAGTCCGCAGCATATGCGAACGAGGATATTGGACGAAATGGGAAGGTGTAGAGTCGCTGTGCATGAATGACATTCCCACTATACTCTGTGGAGATGTGCTATCGGTAACGCCTCGCATTACTACATTTTTGAAATGCTTGCAACAAATATCGGCTCTACTCACCCGAGACCTGTGATCCCACGTCAAACATGATCCACATCTGTCGAGGTGCAGGATGGACAGATCAACGTCTCCTGCGTCGACATAGAGCACAGTACTGGGTACATTCGATATTGTTTCTGCCCACCTGTTTGATATGGATTTGTCAAAGAAACGTCGTTATCGAGCATCGCGACCATCTGATAGAGCGGCTATCTGTTATCCGATAAGGAAACCGACGGCCCGTTAAGGAGATCGCGAGCTTAATTCAGCATCTTGTCCTCGTGCTGTGTCGGTGAACTCCAAACCGCATTGGGACCACTCAGGGTTGATGATTGTACCGGTCGGTGTTCCGACGTTGCTTCTCCGCGCCTGCAAGATGATGGAGGGCACTTCTGCAAAGACTTTCATCCATGAGAATGATGCTCGGGGGGTGAGTAATAGTGTCAACCTTGCGTCTTGCTTACAGGCTCGGGCGATGATTTGTTCGCAGCCAATATGTGAGCGATCCACAAGCATTTCTATTCGCTGCCCTTTCTCTCTCTTCGCTTCAGGGCGGTCTTGAGCCCCGGCGTTTCGTCTTGCTGGCCGTGCGCTCATCATGTGGCGCCTGCATCATGCAGGACAGCCTCTAAGCTGGAATCAGGTTGCTGCTTGGGTCCTCCATATAGGGTTGTTTTGTACTTGCCAAATCATACTCGCTGGCTTTGCGGCAGTCCTGAGTCGGCTCCCCACGACCTCCCATCGCATGAGCCCGAGTGCTCAAAATGAAATAGTTAGTAAAGGGCGGTCATGAAACTCGAGACCGTACTCGTCAATCGCTCAAACTAAGGCATGATCTGCAAAGCATGAAGCACTTGCCCGCAGTTTCAGATGCCGATTTTCGCGTGGCTTCAATGACATCGCTCGGCACAGCTCGGCATCTCCTAGACAGAACCCCTCGGTGCCGACCAGGACGAAGCCGACTCAGTCTTCACCGTCTATCAATGGCATCCCCTTTCTTGAGGGGGTACTGCAGATAGACTCGTGGGACAAGGTCGTTTGGAACCCAAAGTATCGGGTACCTCCATGCTCCAGATAAAATGATGTAACACCAGCAAGGATCTGGGGCAAGTGGGAGGAGAGCGGTGGCTCGGTGGGGCACGTCACCACAGACCCAATCGTCACAGCGGCCTCTCAAAGGTCCAACAGTCGGGGCTCTACGGATGCCTCCCGGTGAGCAGGTAGAAGTGATGGTAGAGCAAAGCTTCTTCTGCTCGAACGTAATTGCTACACCGGCAGAACAGGGAGAAATCAGTCCTTGCGCTGCCGAGTAGTCGTGGCTTGAAGTCTCTAGCTTTCTCCCAACGGTTACCGCCCATCGGAAACTAGTTTTTGCATGTCTCCGGTGTCGGTACCTAGGGCGACCAGCCGCCCGCCGTAAAAGAGCAAGGAAACAGTGTAGTATGGAGTACCGGAGGGGCACGAGCGGTTCGCAGGGCCACGCCCTCGCCGCAAAACTGAAAAAGAGAGAATAATCTGAGCAACGGTTACAGTACCTTAAGCTCACTTCTCAACCTTATCAACCTCTCAACTCAGAGAATTGCTGGACACTCGGTACAGAGTAGAGCAAAACCCTTCTGTCAGAAGAGAAGGCGCATGCCTGGCGCGGGTGCAAGCGCCAACCCTGCACATGCAGGTTACCATGCAGGTGCAGATGTACCTAGGGTGTGTAGTCTTGGGTTGTTCTCCATTCACACCCGCCTGCTACAGTACAAGTGAAGTGATCAAACGAGACAAGGCGGCGCACGAATGTGTTACTGAAAATTGTCGAGTGTCCTAAGTGCTTTTTCTCTTCATTTGCTTTTTCTGGCTGCTTGAGCAATCAGTTGTCTCAAGTGAAGCACACGCTCATCTCACCTGCTCCTCACATGCATCTTACTTCCCGAGAAGGCTTTCTTACGGTCCCGTCCTCATTGGCTCGCCGTCATTGGCTCTCCCCCATCTCATCCTGAGGTCGCCATCAAAGAAGTGGTCTTCACGGCTTGGTGATATCTTCGAGGAGAGCAGCGTGGAAACCCCAGATTATTGTCCTTCCCACGAAGTCGCTCAACGCCCTCATCCTCCTCGTGCACAATTACCCCGAAAGATCGTCCGTGAGAGCAACATTGGCGTCAGGCAGTCTTTGGCAGACTGGCAAGGTTCGCATGCAATTCCCCTCAATACCCCGAACTGCAGAGACTGATCTTCGACTTGATCCTCCGAGGGCAGCCCTCCTCACCCAAGAAACATTGTCCTCCCCTGCATCTCAACGCGTCCATTGATCGACTTTCGACCATCGAGCATCCTTCGTTGAACCCGATCCCTGCTCAACGTCCCCGTGCCTTGCATTGCCGCCTGGGAAATATTGTTTGCCGATCCATTTCCTTGGTCGTGCCGCCGCAAGAGACCACCTCTGGCACTGCAATAGTGTCTGTGTCCGCTGCTACATCCTGGCTCTGAAGTCCATAAAACAATAGGAGGGAAATAAGATCCAGAACATAGTTCAAAGGTCTCATTAGCTGACCGCTTTGAGTTACCTTGATTCGACTGGCCCGCTGGTGACATTGGTTCTGTCGAGGTCTAGACGCAACGCAGCACGCTTCGCAATCTGGGGCTTTCAGTTGCACCGCCTTGTCATTGAACGCACCTGCGCCTGCCCGCACAAGCGGATGTATCAACCTTACTCTTCGGTCTCATTGACAGCGTTGTGAGACGACCTTTAGGAGTACGAAGTTACAGGTACCCGTGGCTGACATCGAGGACCGGGCACTCACCATGTCGGGCAAAATGACCTTATATAAGTTGGTGGTGCTTGGAGATGGCGGTGTCGGGAAGACAGCTTTGACAATTCAGGTATGTTGCGCCGCACCCCTTGCGTCGGCTGCCTGCTTATTGGCCTGCAGTTATGCTTGAACCACTTTGTCGAGACCTATGATCCTACCATTGAAGACTCTTATCGGAAGCAAGTCATGATCGACCAACAGGCTTGCATGCTCGAAGTTCTTGACACTGCTGGGCAGGAAGAATATACTGCTCTTCGCGACCAGTGGATCCGAGACGGCGAAGGGTTCATCCTTGTCTACAGTATCACCTCCAGAAACTCTTTCACAAGAATTCAGAAATTCTATTCCCAAGTACAGCGGGTCAAGGAGTCGGGACATCCAAATTCACCTACTGGCGCAAGTTACCTGCCCGCACAAATGACCGGCCAGCCCTTATATACCGGTCCGGTCCCTATTATGTTGGTTGGCAACAAGAGCGACCAGCATCACGAACGGGAGGTCTCCGCCCAAGAAGGTCTAGCTCTCGCGAAAGACCTTGGTTGCGAATTTGTCGAGGCCTCGGCCAAAAACTGTATCAACGTTGAGAAGGCATTTTACGACGTTGTACGGCAGCTGAGAAGGCAACGGCAGTCACCTATGAAGCCCGTCGACCGGAAGGGCACAAACTACGGCCCACAGCCGGGTCCTCGAAACAACTATGACTCGGATCACCAACGAATTTACCGCGAACACACCAAAAAGCGCAGCAGCAAATGTGTGATTTTATGAACTCGCCAAGCATTCAAGCAATATCCGGAACCGCTGCTGGAGATGAATTTATGATCAAAAGGTGTTGCCAGGCGCTAGCGACACTTCTGTGGCTCTAAACTTCGGTCGTCATCGAGCAGGATATGCCCCAACCGTACGATGTTACTTCATTATGCACGTGGACAGAACCATCACAGTGCATGTGTTCCGTCTCTTGATACTATCCTCGGCATGTCGACCTTGCGTGTCATTTTCACGGACCCTTTAAACAATCAATCTTGGACAGACTGGCGACTTTCACCGCTCATCTTGGCCCGGGACTGTACTTCCACTGCACAGAAGCTTAGTTCATCGCCAGAATAGGCTCTCATTGCGAAAGCAGTGAAGGCTACTACTCTGCACCACAACATCCACAATGTACGATATGTCAAAGCCGGTACTTCAGAGACCTAGAAGTAGTGTGAAGAAATTTTCTCTTTGCTGCCCAGCCTGAAGCGACCTGCAACTCTCGGCAACGGCGGCCCGCATCTTTCTGGGGTAGAGGGGTTGCGGAATGCTGTGGTCGGCTACAGGGTCGACATGTGGTTGTGCAACGGCACACCGACGGCATGACAAGCGCACCCAGGACTTGAGCGGATTGCTGTCGAGCTACGACAGATGCAGTGCGGCTCCTTGTTACAGTATAACACTAAGCAATGCACTACGATTGGGCAGGGACGCAGCAGAGCTATCGCATTAATTCTCATGGGTACCTTCAACCTCGGGACTATTTGGGATGGATGGGAGGAGTGGACCGTGCTCGATATCAGGGAACAGGAACTTTGCGCCAGTCGTATCGGCCAGTGGTAGGAATACGCCAGGCAACAAAGCGTATCCGCGCCCAGTGTGCCTTCGCAGAGCTAGATAAAAGGACTAACATGAAATCAGAGATCCGAAAATATGGAGAGGCCATGCGTGTCCCAAGTAGACGGTCGCGCATGCCAACAATGACTCAATTACGAAGCGACGTGGCTTTGTTCGATTCCCTGTTTTTAAACCATGCTTTCACCATCTGTTTACTAGGTTTATGGCAAGGCAGCCCGCCTCAGGAGGAGGGAGGCGGAGGGTCCATCGTCGTGTTTTGTTTCAAGCAGGCAAGTAAAGAAGGATGGGGAGAAACGAGCGATTGGCGAGAAAGTCTATCGATAAACCTATCCCTTGAGCTGAGCTCGAGATTCGAGACTGGAGGTTCCATTCAAGCCACCCTTTCACATGCCTTTTACTTTCACGTCACTCTCACCTCTACCAACAGAACGTGATATTAAGTATCCTACAGGGTATCCTACGGAATGAACAGGATATGTAGCGTTTAATTAAGGTACGTATTAAGATCACTGATCATGGATCATGGAATCAGCATTGCTGGCCACGGTGTAAGTATATAATTTTTGTATGCAGGATGCATGGCCCCTCTCTCGTCGGTACCTTGCCTAGGCACTGTGTACTCTGGGTGCGTGGGTGCCTCCGTACGCATGCTTAGGGCGGTGGGCAGGAATGCAGTAGGCAGTAGGCGGCGAACGCGGGCGCGGGCGCGGGCGCAGCCAATGACTGGAATTGAATGTGCTGTGAGGCCCGATAAAGCAGGCGCTGGAGCAGGCAGGGCGGGCCTGGGGCGACCACATATCTCGCGCCAAAATGGGGGGAGCCACGAGCCTCTTGAGTGAATGTTACATACTTCCACACTCCGTACTGCTGCTGCTGCTACTATTGCTAATACTAATGCTCTAGCGATCTAGTTACATAGGTAGTACTAGAGGTGCCCCCGTGCTGCCACAGGACGAGCACGTAGTATTCACATGTTGCTTTCCTTGACTTCTTTACTCCGTACTTAAGATACTTCCTTCAGTTGGCAGGGAGCAAGAAAAGCGCTGCATCGTTATACTAGTACGCAGCCTCGTGTTCGTGTTTGCGCTTTGCATTTGCATTTGCATTTACATTTCCACTCGCGGGTGCGCTTGTGCTCTGGGCGTTCGTGTCTGGGCCGGGGTCCTCCTTGATTGGGGCCCTGTCGCGAATGGTGTACTATGTGTGCGCGTGTGGTTTAGAGCGAGTCCCCCCTTTTTTTCTTTCTCGGAATGAACCAGTCCTCGTAACTTCCCAGGGCAGTTTCGAGGATTAGCTTCGAATCGTGTCTGATTTGAGGACCTGGACTGCATGGTTCTGGGGGTGACACTATGCAAACGAAGTGGACTAAATTGGTGGGCTTCAATGGGTTCTTCGTCCTGCTACTGAATACATACATAGTACAACCAAGGATGCCTACTGCGGATATCGAAGGGGACAAAGGAACGATGGTTATTTCCTCAACAATCGAGAGTCGCATTTGCATGTGAGTCTCTTGGTACAGGAGCATTCCGAGGCAATGCCACATTGGTTTTGGAGGTACACGAGGTGATTGCAGGCCTGGAAAAGTTAACCGCGCCATGTTTCTCCACGCGGCCCCTATATTCGTCGTGTTCGCCGTTGCGTGGGTACCTGGCGTAGTCCATGTACATACTACGCACGCAAGCCAATTGCGTTATCTTCTTTGGGGAATTCCTCATGTTTGTGCGACTTGACACTCAGGGGGTTGATGGAAGCTGTTGGCTAAGTATGAGACATGCGGAACGAGGATCTGCATCCGTCGTGGTGTATGAGCCATGTGGCTTTGATGACTCTCTGCCGATCTCTGATCCCTTGATCGGAGAAAGAGGGGGACCTGCATAAGGATTTTATCCGGGTAGCGGGTCGGCATTTGCGAGCGTTGGAGGGGCATTCTGTGCATGCCCAGTTGGGACTTTTGGGGCAACTTGTATGGTGTTCTTTTGTACAGGCGACTTTCCGAGTTTACTGGTCGCGTGCCTCACCGGGAATAAGGCTGACTCGATCTGAAGTGCAGAGCGGTGTGATGATTGTCCTAGACGAATATCGGGGAGACATCGGAAGCAATGATAGTGTCACCGTTATTGCGGTCGCGGGTTCCAAGGCTGAATCGCCCTTTCGCAGCTCGACGGTAGCAGAAGGGGTTGGGAGCAACGCTCAAGGCTGGTTGGCGTAGACATACCCTGCCCAATGCTTAGCCGTGTCCACGAATCAGACATTCTCCTCCTCCGTATACCACCTCAACGTCGAAGCACTTGCAACACTTCCGGGCAAGTCGAAGAGCAAGCAAAATAGCAAGGTTCGGAGGGCGTTGCCCTCTTGAGACAAGACTTTGACTCCGCTTGTTAGGACTTCACTTCTTCGGCAATGATGCAGCTATTGGACGCCTCCCGCACAATATGCGATCGGGGTAAGTTGCCGTGCTCCTGTGAGAGAATTGCCAGACGAAACATGAAAATGAATGGAAGGCTAGACGGCCTCAATAACTGTTGCCTAAACTCCTGATGAGGAAGCAGGGCAGGCGGGATATGTCCAACACAGCAGCGAAGGGCGAGCACCACCTTGATCCGTCCATTGGCAGAATGCAGAAGTTGCAGATCCTCCTGTTTCGGAATGCGTTGGCCGTCGAGGAAATGTATGCAGGGGAAGTCACTGTGGACGATGTTCATGCCGAGCCACGAGTTTGAACTCGTCAAGGTCGCTTCGATGCATGTTCAGCATAAGCGAAGTCGGGCACACCACAGTGAACTGCCGTGCCGAGTGCAAATGGAAGTGGGCTGATAGCTACCGATTGTAAATCAAATCTGCTCTGCACACGAACGCACTTATCCCAAGTGAAAATATTCGGAGGTTTTGTGAACGAAGGAGAACGCAGGACGGCCTGTTACCGTGACAGACGTACATCAGCCTCGTCCAAATGTCAAGGGGCCTCGGGGCTTTGCTTGGTAGGAAGGTCGTTGCGCCACAACGCAATATCGACTGGCGACTTGCTGTGAGCTCCAAGGGGTGGCAGTGCTGGGCTTTTACAGGAACATCCGTGACAGACAAGGTCAACTTTTGACTGGAGCCTCGTTTAACCTGCGAAGACATTCATCCAAGTATTGTGCATCGACAATGTCGCGGAGGGACGCTGTCGACGCCACATAATCAGGCATGAAGCTGTGATTCCAACCCGCGGCCATCGGTCAATATGCTTGCTCGATGTCGGCGTTCTCCATTCTCGAGTTCATGAAAAACTAGCTAAACATATTTGAGTTTGGCACCTAGGTTGAACCAACATCCGAGGGTATCACCGTCACATCCTGTTACTCTTATTCAGGGTTGTGTAATCAGGTGTGATTGGTGAAGCCCAGACCGTCAACCTATCGTTGTCCCTGAAGTCCATTGAGATGGCAGCTCCTAACTGCGAAATAGCTTTGTTAGGCTTGTTCTGTGTTTTGTCCACGAAAACAACTCGCGGTAGTTAGTTGACCAAACACCACCCGCAGGCACGTACGAATGAGTAGGATTATTGAGCTGGGGTGTCCAATCAGTCCTCTGTTCTTGTTATGCGCGCCATTTGCCGTTGAATGGGCCGAAGCCTGACGTGCATAAGGGAAGGTTTTGAGGTTGGCAGGAGGCCAGTGAGGGCTTCCTGTCTCAAGCACCGAGGAACAAATCACACCTCTGATCGACGTGCAGGAGGCATACTCCTGCCTTTACCCCTCTTCGGTGAAGTAGCAATGTCCATTTTCAGGTGAGATATGACTCTCCTGTTCGTTTCCTTTTCTGCCTCAAGTGCGGAAATGCGGGCTTGCAGTTCTGCAATCTTTTTGTCCTTGGCCTGGACGGCTAAGCGAGTGATATCCCGGCCCTTAATGATTCCTTGAGTCCGAAGGTCGTACTTGTCGAGAAGATCCACGAGTTCGTTCTCTACCAAAGAGCTGATTTGCCAGTCTGAGCTTCTCAGTATCCTGAGCGCTTGAGAGGCAAGCGAAGAAGGCTCGGCCTCCGGTGGTCCCGTCCCGCTCTGCATCGGTCCGGAAGCTGGAGTATTCAACGGCGAGTGTAATCCGCTGCCGTTGGACTTGTGGGATGTGCTCGGAGTGGTGAAAACGTCGTCGCTTAGTGGCCGAACGTCATCGCCCTTGACCGACGGAGTCGACGATCCACCCAAAGTCCCCTTGCCGGGAGAGGTGAAGATGTCCGTTCGAGGCGCTTTCCTGGGGGTATCAAACGGCGTTTTTCGCAGAGCCTCTTGCTCGGCATTGAGCAATTCCTCGTCATCACTGGAAGTCCACTCAAAGCTCTCTTCGGGCTCGAAATACCCAGGGCTCCTTGCCTGGGCACGGGCTTCCGCAGGCTCGGGTTGTACATAGCTGGACTTCGTCTGCGGTGTAGGAAATGCACCGATTGAGGTCTGTTTCTGCGGAGTTTTTGGTGTGACAGGAGCATTCGGCTCTGAGTGGGTGTTGCTGAGCACGGCAGATTCTTCACGAATCTTCGCTTGGTCGGTCCATAGGAAGAAGCCGCACCGTTTGTGCTGAGGCTTTTGGCAGGTATAGACTGTGGCGATTGTCAACAGGAGGGCATATTCTCGATGCGACACACGTACACCACCTCCCATGATTCTTGGTCCCTTTCTTCGTCTGAAACTTGTCCGCAGGCAGCCGCGGCTCGCAGTCGCAGAGCCAGACGCCGTCAGCAAAGAGCCCTCGCTTGGCAGTTCGCCCATTCCTGGTCGTGTATGAGGTTGCCATGTTCGTCTAGATCATACGCCACCGGCACCGGAGCATGTTGGCTGATGGTTTTACGAGATCATGCAGGTCTGTCGGTTGACCGTACTTGCCATCGTCATCGTAAGATTGCGCCCTGCTTATCGTGTGCTGAGGCCGAGAATGGGCGGTGTTCACGAGTACTTGTAACAATGAGGTCGACGTTGGCAATTGTTTTGATGGCTTCACCAATTGATTGATGCAAATGACGCATGCGGAGCGAATCTTGGAAGTGCCCAGGTGGGTTCCAGGCGGAGCCCTAAGGCTGCATTTTGGGCGCCACGGCCCCCAATTTAGAGTCTGGGGACACCCGGGCTGCCTGCGCGTGCCTGAGCCACATGATTCAAGCCTCCCTGGCTCGGCTTGACTTCCCAACTAGGCATCCCTGGACATCCAACGCATCCACTTTCACGTCTGCGGCCCCAACGCGACACGCTCCTCAATCAAACATCCTCAACGGTGGCAGGCAGAACTGATGAAAGCTCACACACCAGCGACACTCGTTGCTGAGTATCCTGTCCTCCTCGGCTACAATCACGTCCCCTACGCGACGACGACGACCCTCCGAGGCAGTTCATTCCTCCCCCGCCAACTGAAAAACGATGGTGAAAGCACACAGAATACCACACTTATAACATAGGTACAACCATGGCGCCAACGGGCGGTATCGGCGGAGGAGGTGGAGGCGGGGGAGGTGGCAACATCAAAGTCGTAGTTCGAGTGCGACCGTTCAACAACCGCGAAATCGAGCGCAATGCAAAATGTATTGTCCAGATGCAGCACGCCCAGACGGTTCTGCAGCCCCCTCCAGAGGCGGAAGACCGGCTTCGAAAAGGTGGAAAAGACGGTGCAAGTGCGCAGCGGACCTTCAAATTCGACAAGTCGTATTGGTCATTCAACAAGGCAGACCCGAACTATGCTGGCCAAGACAATGTGTTTGGCGACCTGGGGGTCCCGTTGCTCGACAACGCCTTTCAGGGCTACAACAATTGCATCTTTGCGTATGGCCAGACGGGCTCCGGGAAGTCATACAGTATGATGGGCTACGGTGAGGAGGCCGGTGTTATTCCCAGGATTTGCCGAGACATGTTCGAACGGATCAACGGGATGCAATCGGACCCCCACCTGACCTGTACTGTCGAAGTCTCCTACCTTGAGATATACAATGAGCGAGTCCGTGACTTGCTTAACCCGAGCACTAAGGGCAATCTGCGGGTCCGAGAGCATCCTTCCACGGGTCCTTACGTGGAGGACCTCGCGAAATTGGCAGTCCGATCGTTCAGTGAGATTGAAAACCTCATGGACGAGGGCAATAAAGCCAGGACGGTTGCAGCGACGAATATGAACGAAACGTCCAGTCGTTCTCACGCCGTCTTCACCCTCACCCTCACGCAAAAACGCCATGATGCCGAAACGAATATGGACACGGAAAAGGTTGCAAAAATCAGTTTGGTCGACTTGGCTGGTTCGGAACGCGCGACTTCAACCGGTGCGACCGGTGCGCGGTTGAAGGAAGGTGCAGAGATCAACAGGTCCCTCTCGACCCTCGGTCGAGTCATTGCAGCACTCGCAGACCTGTCATCCGGCAAGAAAGGCTTAAAGGTGCCGTATCGAGATTCGGTTCTCACCTGGCTCCTGAAGGATTCACTTGGTGGCAATAGCATGACGGCCATGATTGCCGCTATCTCTCCTGCAGATATCAATTTCGAGGAAACTCTAAGCACGCTTCGGTATGCTGACTCGGCCAAGAGAATCAAGAACCACGCTGTCATCAATGAGGACCCGAACGCACGCATGATCCGCGAACTCAAAGAAGAGCTTGCCAAACTCAGGAGCCAGCTTGGAGGAACTGCCGCCGCCGGAGGGACCGAGGTGGCGTATCCCGAAGGTACACCACTTGAGAAACAAATGGTTTCAATCGTTCAAACAGACGGCTCGATCAAACGGGTCAGCAAGGCCGAGATCCAGGATCAATTGAGCCAGAGCGAGAAATTGTACAGCGACCTCAACCAGACCTGGGAAGAAAAGCTGGCGAAGACTGAAGAGATTCACAAAGAGCGGGAGGCGGCTTTGGAAGAACTGGGAATCAGTATCGAAAAGGGCAACGTGGGTATGAGCACCCCGAAGAAGATGCCTCACCTGGTGAACCTTAGCGACGACCCATTGCTAGCCGAGTGTCTGGTCTATAACTTGAAGCCTGGTATCACCACGGTGGGAAACGTTGATTCCTCCGAAGCTTCCGAGATAAGGCTCAATGGCTCCAAAATCCTCGAGCACCATTGCAAATTAGAGAATGTCGACAATGTGGTCACGGTCATCCCGAACGAGGGAGCTGCTGTCATGGTGAACGGTGTCCGCGTCGACAAACCACGAAGACTCAGGAGCGGTAACCGAATCATCCTGGGAGACTTCCACATATTCAGATTTAACAACCCTCTTGAAGCAAAGGCCGAACGAGCCGAAAGAAGCCTGCTCCGCCATTCGATCACCCCAGGCCAGCTTGGCTCGCCGACACCATCACCGTTCCGCCCCGGACACGAAAGAAGTTGGAGCGCCGCCGGTTCGGAATGGGATGGTGACTCAAGTCGCGCCCAATCTCCCGGTCTGGGTAGCAACCGGGAATCTGATTGGTTTTTTGCTCGGCGGGAGGCGGCAGGGGCGCTTCTTGGGACCGATCCAAAGATCACCCAACTCACAGACGAGGAGTTGGACAGCCTCTTTGAAAACATCCAACGAGCACGGGAAGAACGACGCGGCCGCTCCGACAACAAGCTTCTGGAACAAGAGGAAGACTCGGACGATCTCAGCTCCTTCCTTGTCAGAGACAAGTACATGTCAAACGGCACCATAGACAACTTTTCGCTTGACACCGCACTGACATTGCCCGGGACCCCTTCTGCGCACAGTGGCTCCCAAGAGGACGGTGAGACCACCTTGACACAAGATCAATTCGAGCATCAGCAGGAGGAGCAGCAAAAGGCCGAAGGAGAGAAGCGAGAGGCCGAGGAAGAGGCGGCCAAGGAAGCCGAGCGCGAAGCCCAGGCTACGCAGATGCAGCAGGAATTAGAGCGGGCAAAGCAAACATTTCAAGAAGAGCTCCGGAAACAGAAAGAAGCGTACGAAGAGCAGATCAAGAAGATGGATCACGAGGTCAAAATCCGAGAGGCCTCCAGGACTGCTGCTGGCTTCTTACCCCTGGAAGCATCTGAGATAGCAATCGCTCGAAACGTCGTGGAGAAATGGCAACAGAGGAACTACATCCTGATAGCGGAGTCAGTTCTGCAAAATGCTGGCCTCTTGAAGGAAGCACAGGTCATGGGCAAACTTCTGGATCAAGACGCCCATTTTCAATTTGTGATTCTGGACTCCGGCGAAGAACGTGGCTCCTCGTACGATCTCATCCTCCACGATATCTCTGGGGACGACGATGATGCTCTCGCCGGTGCTCGGAAGCCATGTCTGGCCGTGAGAGTCATCAATCACCAGCTCAGCTGCGTGCACTTGTGGTCTTTGGGAAAGCTGAGAGAACGGGTAGCCAAGATGCGCCAGATGCACCAGTATAAGGATCAGCCAGAATACTCACAGCATTTCAGAATGGACAACCCCTTTCGCGATTCTGATCAGCCACTGTTCTCGCTGATCGGCGATGGCAGCATCCCCCTTACAGCCGTCTTTGAGACCAGAGTCCAAGATTTTGTGGTCGAGATATCCTCACCGTCGACAAGGCAAATCGTTGGCAAGGTTCGGATGTCCCTGGAACCTTCATTAGCGGAATCACCGCCTTCTACTATCAAGTTCAACATCGTTATGCGCGATCTGGTGGGATTCGCCGAGCACGAAGGTACTCAAGTACATGCTCAGATGACGGTGTTAGGGACCGAAGACGGGAGTGTTGCAACAACCCAGCCCGTTCATGGCTTCGGTGACGGACCAGTACGGTTTGAAAGCATTCATAATTTGAGTGTTCAGCGATCTGGAGAAAAATCGGCCGTGTTAAAGATCGCCATCTTTGCTCAAGTCAGCTCGACCCATCTTGACAAACTGATCAGCTGGGATGAGCTTCGGGAAATGAACGAGCAGCCCCATGAGCAGCAGCCCGCTCCTCGGATATCCGAGGCTGAGTACAGTCTTGAAGAACGGCACGACGTCTTTGCAAAGGTCCAATTTCTTGAATTGGCGGAAACCGGCCAGTATATGCCCGTGGAACTGATACAGAACAACGCCAATGACGTTGGCGCATTCCAACTGCATCAGGGCCTACAGCGGCGTATCTCGGTCAATCTGACTCACGTACTGACCGAAGGCCTGCCCTGGGATGATCTCAAGAACCTACGGGTTGGAGAAGTGCACCTCATTGATGCATCCGGACGCGTTGCCGATATTGGTTCCATCACACCAGACATACCTCTTAAACAGATCCAAGAGCCAATGATCAAGGATAATGCCGATGGCACTTCCAACATCACCATCGTCGGACAATGGGACAGCTCGCTGCACAAATCCCTGCTTCTCGACCGCGCCACGAATGAAAACTGCCGAGTTCAAATCGCTCTGCGCTGGGATATTATCTCGAGCCGCCTTGGTCACGACCATCCCATGACTTTTGTCATCGACCAACAACTACAGATCCTTCCTCGTTCGTATGTCCGTCCGCAGTCGATGTTTAAGTCGTTCTGGAGCCAAACGCGGATCACGCATTCCACAGACGGACTGTTCTCGATTGTGGTACGACGTGTGAGTGCGAAGCGGGCCGCTGACCTTTGGCGTCTCGATACGTCGAAGAACTATATCAACGGCGAGGAACATCTCGGCAACTGGCAGCCCAGAGGGATTTCGCTGGTCAAGGACTACTTGATTGCACGCCGGAAGAGGAGGCAACTACAGGACATCGAGTCCGCCAAAGCAGCGCTCGGTCTGCGCAAGTTGAGTGTCAGCAGGGTCCAACGGTCTCGCGCCGCGTCACCTTCCACAGTAGATCCGCGCGAAGAACAGCTCCTCCGCAAGTTCATCGCCATCTGGCAGAAACCAAGTCCGGAGATGAAGAATCCCATCTTCGACGAAGCTGACGCCAACCATACTCCGAACCCGCATCCTCAGCCTGCGTCGAGCCCCTCCCATCCGCCTTCGACGCGCTACCAAGCAACCGTCAGCCACGTGCCCAAGAACCCTATCTCTCTCAAGTCAGGCCATCTCCTCATGCCCTCGGAAACCTACGACCCCTCTGCCTCGCACTCGGCAACAATGCAGTGGAAGCGCCGGTTCGTGGACCTCCGTCCTCCGTACCTACACATCCGCTCTGTGCCCGATGGCGAAGGCATCAACGCGATAAACCTTACGCACGCAAGGATCGATCATGATCCGGACTTTAAGCGCCTTCTCGGCGGTGCTGGGTCGAGCATATCCAGCGGTGAGTCCTTGGAGCCGAGGACCCCAGGACATCGACGTACGGGAAGTGAGATCCATGGCTTGGCACATGTTTTCGCCGTCTATGGTGAGCAGAACACGTTTCTGTTCGCCGCGAGAAGTGAGAGTCAGAAGGTGGAGTGGATTTTGAAGATTGACCAGAGCTACTTTGCTGGGGATGAGGCGGGCGAAGAAGAACACGTGGACATCTAACACAACGAGATTTGGAGATTGGGCACCCGAAGGACAATACCCAGCTAACCATCAGGAGACATGCTGCAGGGTGAAAAATGAGTGTAACTGTAGAGGTGGGCATGTGGCAATGCTTGGTTAAAATGTTAGGATGGCTAGCGTAAAGCAGGAACCTCTAGCTATGGTACCAAGTACAACACCCGTATTAAAGCTGAGAGGATATAGAGATACCCCCAATATATGAAGCAACTGAACATGTACCGCAAGTCAAGCTGCCAAGCTGCCAAGCTGAGACTGGAACGTTTCATCGTGTGATTGCGCATCGATGTTCAGTTTGCAATGTAGCGTGTTATGGTTGACGGAGCAATCCCATTTGTGCTTCCAAGTCTTTCTGACCGCCCTAGAATAGCTAGGACTGTCAAAATGGTCACGACAGCTACGACAGCCACACAACGCCCTGGGGCTAATCACGTATCGCAGACGAAGGATTATTCGCAAGAGTCCTCCCAGCAATAGCAGGACTATCGGGCTGACTGTCCCATCACAAAGAGCAGGATGAATAATTCACCGGCATTCTGCAGTACAATGCCGATGTATCCCTCCCGGATTTGGGTTGTCAAAGCCCGGAAAAGGCTGCGTCGTGCCCAGTCCGAATCTTCCATGTCCGCGATACATATTGCCTCCACTGTCCTATACCACCGTTCCCGGCAAATCCCCAGGTAATGCGGAAGCAGCCTTATAACAAACGACAAAATCACCACAATGAGCTGTGAAACCAGTGTCATCGTGGTTCGCCATCCGACGTAAAAAGTGAGCACTGCAGGACATAATGCTAACAGCTCAGCGATCAACGTGAATCGCATGGATGGGTAGAGGCTGGACGCGTGTACACGAAGGCTTAGATCGCGATAATCGCGATAATTGCGATATCCAACCGTGTAATTGCCATACAGATGTAGCAACAGACAGAAGAAGCCGGTATACGTGACCACCTGTTCGGCGCGGGCAGGTGCGTTCTCGATTATCTCTCGGTCGTGTAAAGCTTGAGAGACCCATCGCTTCGCAAGAGGCAGTCCAGGGAACCCGGGCGGGTAGTCGAGCTCTTTCGCCACCATCTCGTCGCATGCTGAACTCCAATTCCCGAAAACTTGCTGTGTATCTGTGAGCTGGGCAAAGAAGTTTGGTGACAGCACATGGACCACTCACTCGCTGATTGAAGCAATCATCCCGAAAGTCTTTCCGGGCGGTCCAAGATGACACCATGGACTGGTATATGGCAAAAGTGACTGCCACGATAGACAGCACAAACATTGTCCCGTTGAAGACGCATTTACTCCAGCTGCCAGTCTTCGGAAGCGCGGCTTTGGGAAAGACATTCCAGCCGAAGCATTGCCGGGCATTTGGTGGTCGCTGAGTGCTTTGTGGCTGACCATTGCCGGCTCCGGGTGGAAGGCTGTTTGTGCCTGACGCCGCCAGAGGTAACATCTGAATGGAGATCTGGGGTGGTGCGGCTGAGGGAATTGTGACTGGTTGACTAGAACACAAAGCGGCATGTGAGGCTGTTGCTGTGGGAGTGGTGGTGGTGGAAGCCATTTTGTCAAGATCCTCAGCGATACTTCACGATGTCATTTCCGAGAAGTCTGCAACCCAACAAAAATAATACAATCCAGAGTGATTCTAGTTGAATTCATGTCGTCTGTAACACTAGGCTGCCACTTGCCAGATGAGGATAAGTCGGATTGCCTTGCATCAGCGTACGAGCAACACGAACGAGTCAGCCTTATGTAGGCACAGCCTGCGTGGCATCACCTGAGAGGCTTAATGTCGTCAAATCAACGCACGTTGCGCAATCAGCTTGAGAAAAGCAGGCAGGTTCGGGCCGACATGAGAGAATAAGATCGAGATAGTCAAGGTTGCTACTCTTTCGGGGTGTCAAGAGTGTGGGAGAATGAGAATACTACCACAGAGCAATGAAAGAAAAGATTTCGGGAGAGTTACGGTTCGGAATCAGGGGCAGCGCCAGGCTCCAATTATTAATCCCATACTTCATGTAGTATGAGGCCGTGCGACCGATGGCCGACGGATTCACGCTGTGGTGTCGTTGTTAGGTGAACCACCAGAAGAAGCAGAGGGAGGTTCCGATCTGATCAGCCTGTGAGATGAGAGTGAAACGCTGCAGACGCAACGGCGGAACATTGAGTCAGAAGTGCTGGTACAGTGATGCAAGCAAACTGCGGGCGTTGTTCAGCTCGAGCTTGACTTGGATTGCTCTTTTAACTACGAGGACGAGGTAACATGTCAACTGATGACCGCCGCGTCCTCGTATTGACCGGTGCCATGTATGTCATTAGTGTCCGCCCGGGCGCCGCTGCCAGGGTCCAACAGGACGGGTGTCGGTCCCATTCCTGATGGCAGCTCAGGTTCTGTGACAGCATCAGGCAAGGGAGATCGACAACTCGACAATCGCCATGGTCCACCAAGCTTCGCCCATCCATGATTGCCATCGCGCTCCACGGCACCACGAGTGTATTGGCTTCCGTCCCTGGCACTTTTCTCGCGAGCCTTGCGTGCAGGACAACGCAGCAACTAGCTGGCTAGCCGGCGATTCGTGGGGACGCCGCTCATGTCAAAACCTTCCCGCTTCCGCACAGTGACAAGAGCTGGAAGCGGAGCAAGATGGTAATAAAGGTAAGGGATGCGCCACCCTGATGATAGCAGCATTAGAGGGCCAGAGTCTGGCCATCACCCTTCGTGTCAACCCATTGACATCATCCGCTGCCTCGATCGTTTGTGCTTCCACTTCTCATGTTTCCCATAAGCACCATGCACCGCACCACACACTTTGTATGCCCTACTTACAGTAACGCTCGTCCGTCTACACGCGTCCAGCTCGTCCAGCCGCCATTCAACTGACCATGCCGCGGCATTTCCCGCCCACCTCCCTCCGCCGGCAGAACGTGGTCTCGTCCGCAGCTGGCAACGCCAACACGGCCTCTCCAGCAGGCGACACCCAACACAGGCACCACCTCCCGCGGAACAATGACCCCGAGCGCGACCTCCTCTCCCGCCGCCAGCGCGTGAAGAACCATCTCATCGCCGTAGTTGGCGAGTATGTGGGCACCACTCTATTCCTCTGGTTCTCGTTTGCAGGCACGCAGGCCTGCGCTATCACAGGCGGTGGTGCCGCCAACACGCCCAACCAGGTCGTGCTCACGAGTTTGGCGTTCGGCTTCTCGCTCCTCGTCACGGTGTGGGCTTTCTACAGGATCAGCGGCGGGCTGTTCAATCCAGCGGTATGTTACTTTCCCACTCGGTACCTATACCTCTCAGTTGTCCCCGTGCTCGCAACCACATCCAGATCGCACAGCACAGGACCTACCCGCAGAGTAACCAGACACTGACGTTTTCCGTAGGTCACGCTCGGCCTTGTCATAACCAAGAACCTCCCCTGGTTCCGCGGCCTGCTCCTCCTCCCGGCCCAACTCCTAGGCGGCATGACCGCCGCAGGCCTCGTGAAATGCATGTTCCCGGGCCCCTTGATCGTCAGCACGACCCTCAGCAACGGCACGACCCCCGCCCAAGGGGTCTTCATCGAGATGTTCCTCACCGCACTGCTTGTGTTCACGATCCTCATGCTCGCGGCGGAGAAACACTACGCCACGTTCATGGCCCCCGTGGGGATCGGGCTCGCCCTGTTCGTCGCCATGATGGCCGGGTTACCCTTCACGGGGAGTTCGCTGAACCCGGCCCGCAGTTTCGGCCCTGCGGTCGCGATCCCCTATTTCCCCGGGTATCATTACATTTACTGGTTTGGGCCGATCATGGGGGCCTTGCTGGCGGGCGCCTACTATCGCTTCGTCAAGTATTTCAAGTACGAGGAGGCCAATCCGGGCCAGGATGCCGTCTCGCCGGAGGAGATGGAGCGGGAGAAGTCGCGCGATGAGGAGATGGGGTGATGAGGTGACTGCCTATGTACAGTCTACCAACCGGCTTACGTCCGTATCTATCGATCGATCTACGATGTGTCGGGATTCTTTCGTGGGGAGTCACGCTTGGACATACAGAGCACTCAGTCAGTACACATGTACATCACGCACGCACGGAATATCAATGCGGTGACACCGAACAAAAAGGGAACAACGCCAAAGCCGGCCAGGTGAACGGAGTCGGTTAATGTACCAGCCCAGGAGTTGAATCGCATGGATTGATGGGAGAAAAGGAACAAAGGAATTTCGGCGCCAGGATGGGAAAGCCAAAAAAGTCGACGTCGACGTCGACGTCAGTGTCCATGTCAAAGTCAGAGTCAAACTCGATGGCATTCTCGTACTCGGTACCTCGTATACTGTATCTATTTCCGCATGCAAGCAAGCGAGCAAGCAAGCAACGATTGAACGAAAGAACATACCTGAACCGAGCGCCCCATTTGTGATCTCCCCGTTTCTGCATACCGATCATTCACGCTTCTGCCGTCACTGAGGATCTCAGTCCTCAGAGGACACAAGGAAATTGAGCGGCGCAATCACCGGAAGGGCTTAGATGTATGTATGATATTGTATGTATTCAAAATGTACATGACTACCGCGCTACTTACTGTACCTTGAATGTATACATACTCGAGAAGGATCGGCCGTCCTGTCTACATCCCTACCTCCCTCCATCCCCTACAAATGACTTCTGTCACCGAGCACGATTAGGAATAAACATGCTTTGGCTGAAATGTTCATTTCTAAACAACAGTCATGTTCAATATACGCCTAGTGTCGCTGTATAGTCATGGCCTCGACCTTTTTTGTCTTCCGGCACCTACATGTTTCGGAAAAAGGCAAAGCAAAGCAGAATACCGCCCTTTGTACATGCGTGCCGGGCAAAGCCCTGAGCCCAATTTGCAGGTTGCATCACTTTGCCGCCGCCGGTCCCGTCGTGTCAACAGTCTGTGTGTGTGTGTGTGTGTGTTCAGCCCCCTTGTCTGTCCCTTCTCCTTCTTTCACTCCCCTTGTCGCACCAGGGCTCAACAGTATACTTGCAGCACACCCTCCGACACTCCATGAGACTCTTCGAAACGTCTGTACACTCATTTGGAGATGAAGCCATGGATTGCATCAGCCCACGGCCTCCCTCCTTTCCATACCCAAACTCCATCATCCATCCTTTGTATTCATAAAATCTTCAGCGTCGTGAACTCGTAAGATCATACTGCCACCGGTGCGCCACGCGTGCTCAGGCTCTCCGGCCGCTCTTCTATCTTTTTAAGGCCGCTCTGTTTATGATCCGGGTGGGGATCATCAGGCCATTTTTCCCGCCTTTTCGAACAGTGGTTCTTTTCACGTCACTAACGCCGTAACCAATCGAACTTTTTCCGGGGATCGGCCCCAGTCTGCTGCGGTTCAATCTGCACACTACGGTCGTACAATTCACTTCGTGGGTCTGCAGAATCCTCCGATTCCTCTAGAATCTTGGTCTCCAAGATCAATTTGGTGATTTCGTCAGATCGGACAGACCGGGGAGGGAACTGGTAGGGGTTCTCCAGGCTCCGCTGAATGCCGACAATCACGTCTCCCATGATCTCAAACTTCTTCCAGTTGATGTTTGTGCCAATGAAAGTTTGGTTCGCTGAAGCTGCCATGGTAAGGTCTTGTCGCACGAGCGGAAGGAATGGGATTCGCTCTCCAGGAGAATTATCCCAAGCCATCCGATATGCGGCGTGAGACCTCGATATCCCCATTAAGATGGTCAGCCTCAAGAATTGCTTTTGGACCTCTGGCGGTGTGAGATCTCGGGTGGCAGTCAGACGAGCGATCTCATGGCCAGTGATTCCCGCCACAATCGCTCCAAGCGAATTGTAATTGTTGAGTTGCCGTACTTTCCAGGCCAAGGCCATGAATTTTTCCAAGGCTCTCGCTCGATGCTTTGGCTTATCACGAAAAAGTATCATGCCAGAAACGAATAACGCCAGATGGTTGAAGTTCTTCACCATGGCGCCGATGTTGTCGGGGGAGCGGGATTGTCGCCTCTGCGATGTTGACAGGGAAACATGCCGAACGAAATCTCGAGGCCGTATTGCCGAGTACATGGTCCAATCGATCCTGGTAATTTCCCTCGCCATGTCATCAATGGGTGTCTCCATGTACTGATGCCACTGGAGCTTGCTCAACCGAATGCGAGGGATCGGTTTGAATCGTTCCGCTTCCATCTTAGCAGTCTCCAATTGTATGTAATTCGCATAGGATTGGCTGGAGCTGTTGTTTGACCTGATCATGCTCGAAGACATCGAGGCAGTGTTAGATCCACGCCCGGATGAAATTGCACTGTCTTCGTCGTCACTATCGTCATCTTCACGCCGTACTCTGTGATTGGATGCTCTGTTCTTCTCGGTGTTTGACAGCGGCAGGGATGATGACGATGAGGTATTCTGGTGACTGCTGGTAGTACCACTCCTTTTGCTCCGTGGGGATGGGGTATCATCAAAGGCCCAATCCAAATCTTCGTCTGGAACGATGGTGTCCAAATTGTTACTGATCTCTCGCGCAGCGGGCGCGAACACCTTGCTCTTTTCGATACTTTGCACAAATGGGATTGCAAAATCACGTGCGGGACCCGGGGCAAAGTCTCCGGGGTACGTGGCAGTCCACTGAGCGAGTACCTGAAGATACCGTAGCATCTCGGCGACTTTGGTGAAGTGTACCATCTTGCTGCTTTCGACCTTCATAAATTGATCGATGATTGCGGTCAGAAGTCTCTGAGGGGTTGCGAAAGACCGGTATAAGCACAAGAATGAAGGGACAAACTTTGAATCGGTCTTGCTCGCCGGTAGCAGCAGCAGCTTGTCGACGAGCTCCTGGAAGGGCACACCAGGTTCTGAGGTTGGGTCTCGGCCCTTTTTCAGACCGTTCAACAGGGGGCCCAATGTCTCTACTTCTGTTTTCGGCGACAGATTGTGCGAGTCGTCGTCCATGTCGAGAAAGGTTTGATTTACCCGGCTGTCCACGGTGGAAGTCGATTCAGGGCGAAGCATTGACTTGACAAAGTAGGAATCGGGTGTTTCGGGCACCACAGTTGTGCTGGGCTCCGGTGACATTAGCTTGCTCGTATAGTCACCTGAGGACACCGGTGTCTGGGGGTCTGCGCGTCGGCGTTGTGGTTGAGAAACAGCAGCGGTGTCCAGTCGTAGTGGTGTTCTCCGGGGAGCAGTGGCTTCATTCTCTGATCCTGAAGTTCCGCTTACTTCGTTCTCGGACTCAATGAGTGCTTGGCGGACCGAGAGATTCAGCAAGAACTCTTTCGACTTCGAGACTTGCAGTCGTTGGTTCGATCGGCTCCGGCTCCGACTTGTCTTCGGTGACGGGTCTCTTGATACCACACGCCGACTGCTGGAAGATTCCGTTGAGCTGTACGAAGACTTGCTTGCTCGGATCGATGCTCGCGGAGAAGCAATGACTCGGTGTATCATCGCGAGGAAACACTGCTTGGTGTTCTCCGACGAGTTCGCAGAGACTTCGGCGATTGCAACCTTGGCGAGGGTGCGGCGGACTTGTTCATGAAACCGAGAACTGACTTGACGAGCCTTCTCATTTACGTCGCATTTGGCAGCAACAAGCATGCAAGGCACACCGGTGTTGATCATGGATGCTACATGGACATCAGCAACGTGCATCGCGGGGTAGGAGGACGGCATAGCGGATGGCTGGCAGAAGAGTCCATCGACACATCTCCGGGGCGGCACTTACTCAGAGCGGCAGGGACGTCGGCGACGCTTTCTTTGTCAGCGACGTCGTAGAGACAGAAGACCCCGTCAACTTCTGGGAGGGGAACACCGTTCACGTATGTGGGCCATTCGATTCGCCGCTCGCTACTGAAATCGACATCGTCGAATAGCAGCTCGATGAGTTGGATGCGATAGTACTTGTCCTTGATGACAACTTGAGTCGAGGTCCGAGACCGCTGGCTGCCGATGGCGTTCCGAATGAAAGTTGTCTTTCCGGAATTGCGAGATCCCAGAACCAACAAGTTGACGGAGGAGCTTGAATCAAATTCACTCGCCTGGAATCACTAGTTAACCCGGATATTCCTCCTTCTAGGGAGCGCAGCTTGCATCGACACCAAGGTCGTGAGTTCTGCGGACTGGCCCTCGCGGAGGGGATACGTACCTTGGTTGGCAGCTTTGCTTCAAGAGTATACTCGGGTACTTGATGCCGTTCCGGCGTAAGGGATTCTACTCGACCATGAGATTTCGTGCTTCTATGACTGGAATCCGGAGCCTTGGTAACGGCTGATGGACGCCTCTGGTGCTGTTCTTTCCGACGATCGACGGTTGGCGCCGAGTTGTGCCGTTCCCTGGTTTTGAGAGGTGGCTCGGCACCTTTAGCATCGAGAGAACGATATCTCTCGGACCGCGAATTCATGGCTCTGGGGCTGGCGGGAACGTGAGCCGCAAATCAGTGCATAGCTCGCGGATGATTGACAGGCTCTGGTTGATCCTTTTCGACGCCGAGTATTGCAAATGGTGGACAACCAAATGGCTGGGAGAGAGTGGAGGTCATGGATTCCGCGGATGTCGAGACACCAAGTCAATGGGTCTTTGTGACAAAACGGAGGGAGAGCGATCCGGTTAGCAAGCTACCAGAGCTCCGTGTCAAGGAAAGAAACGGGCAAGTGGTAGACGGAGTGAGCGGGTCTCTGGTCGACTGGGCCCAGTTCCGGCGTCTGGTGCTAGAGAAAGCGAGATCCTCGACCGAACTCGCGGCGTTGGAACGAGCTTGCAGAGGGAACAGGAGATGAGGATTGAGCGAATGTCGATCTCAGCAGAGTTGGAAGGAGAATTGAGGTCTTGTATTGGTGGATGTGGATATGGCAGGGCCCGAGGCTGGATCGATGTGGAGAGTGTGTATGTCCAAGCTCTCAATCTAGCGGTACACAGTCGAGTGGCCTGGGCCTCAGTCCGCAGTCGGCTCGATCGACAGCTAGTTCTCACGTGAAGGAAAAGGTAGGTGAAGGAAGGGCAGTCACCGGCCGGGACTGGGGAGGGAATCCTGAGTCTGAAAAAGAGAATTAGAAATGATGGAACACATTGTAGCAGAGGAAATTGAACGCGAACTGAAAGTGCCCGAACCTGGCGAGGTTCTGCTAGCAGCGTGACAGTGGATTTGACGAGAGGTTCGGCCCCATGTGAAGACGCTGTCTCTGGGGCAGTGGCCGTGGAAAGTCTCTGTCGATGTTCAGAAACGTCTGCCTCTCACAGCGCAGCCCACAGTTTTGGCGTGGTGAGGCCGGCCGCCTGTCAGGTACCATTCCAAAGGCGACGGTGGGAGCGAGCGCGCACGGGACAACTGCCAGTCGGACGCAGCTCGATGCAGGAACTAAAGGCCCAGGAAGCTGCAGGTGGGTTTCCCGCCAGTGAAGTTCCGCGGCCATTGGCGAGATTACTGCCCCGATCCTAGTCGCAGCCTGAGTATCCTGCTCCCGCCCGCCGCCACTATATTGCACTGCTGCACGGCACTGTGATCTAGCTTGTGCTCAGAAATCGAGCAATCGAGGAATCGAGGATTCGGTTTCCTGACGAGCCCAGCGAGTGCCCTCACGCGGGTCAGGCGGCTGTATACTTGGACTCGTCCCGTCTCGAGGCCGTGGACTGAACGACAAGTCATTAGTGTGTACATACTTAAGGGCATGCCAAACAGAGCACAGCCTCCATGGCAGAACACGGAGCCGAGCTTGGATTTCAAGTCTGTGGCTTGCATCAACTCCTGCCCGTCCATGCTCCCCAATTGCTTTCTACTCGTACCCTTCCAGTCACATCACGTCCGGTTACATCATTCCTTCATGGCTGCATGTTGGCCAATGACATATTCCTCGTCGCAGTGTCAACACAGCTATCATCGCGTTGATTCACGTGTGCCAGAAATTCTGCTGCGTGCAGTAGCCCGGCACAAAGCCAATCCCAAGCCATCCTTGTCAGGGGCCCTTGGACCGTCTCAACGACATCTCCACCCCGCTGCGCCTGCATGCAACCTAGAACTCAAAAACGCTGCACCACCAAATCCCTCTTTTCTCGATCCGACGCCTGCTTCTTCGGCTCAAGACACAGCGTGTACTCTCGCTTTGCAACCTTGCATCCAACAGGTCGTGACTGCGCGAACAGAGCGAGCTTCTACGGAGGGGACAAGGAGCATTGCACCAGGGAAGCATGGGCAGCATCGTGGCCAAGGACGCCCGTCTCCACAGACTCGGCCGACGCCATGGTGAAAGCCTTGTTGTTCCTTGACTGTTTGGATCGGTGTTCCGGTCTTAGGCCGGGATTACTGCATCTCTCACTCCTGTCTTCGCGCAGAGACACCCAATCCCCATTTGTTCCATAGCAGTCAGGGAACCTGCGACACACCAATTCATGCCTTCTGATATCCTGTGTACTCCATATGCATACCGAGGACGTCCTTTTGAACGTGTTTCTGTATTCACCATGGTCAAAGTCGTGGTCCCCTCTCAATTGCCCCGCGCCACCAACAAGTCCATAACATTTTTTCCAAGCCACCCGTTCCCCTTTTTAGCATTCAGCTTCAGCCCTCTGGCCGTCCATGGCGCTCGCCATACCACATTCGGTGTTATGCTCTCACATTTCTCCTTTCCCACCTTTTGTGGCACCAAGTGACCGAGCTGGAATGAGATTTAGCGATCGTTTTTGGGTGACGCTTGGAGCCTCGTGCCGCCATGACCTCGCCTAAATTCGCTGCGGGAGAAAAGGTGGGCGGAAAACGTGGCATTCTGACAGCGTCAACCTCCCTGGCGTCCGTCAAGTGCATTTCAATATAAACTGGGCGGTGGCCCTTGCTGGAATGTGGTGTTACCCACCTCACGTGTGCTGCATCAACCCGCCCCAAGTTCGCTCCCTTTAACTGACACCTGGGAACAATGTCGTCGATGTATTCGGCTGATCATGGTGATCGTGCCAGCCCAAGAGCGAGCACCGGATCTGTCGGCCAGGCTATACAGCGGACTCGATCATGGATGGTAGACGGCCAAGACCAATCGACAACTGCATCCACCATCTCGTCACGATCAAACCGTAGCAGCAAGGAGGATGATCTCGATCTCGATTCACTATTCAAGCGATTGGACAAATACACAGCCGAGATGCAAGAGGTAGAGGAGCGGCTGAGACGGGCTCGAAGCAATTCTGAAAAGTCCGACGGCATAAACATCAAGCGCTTTTCTTTCGAGGAGAGCTACCCACCGGATATAAATCGAGCCTCGACGCCACCCGACATGTCAAGGAGCTCGTCCAGAGGATCCCGGCACCGGCATGCTTCGTTCGATGGCCTAAACGAGAATGAAGGCCAAGTGCCAGTTGAATCACCGAGAAGTTCCAGCTTCTCCGACAGATCGTGCACCCAATATGCTTCACTTGATGTTCCAAAGGAGACCGAGAAGGCGCCGGTCGTTGATGATGCAAGAAATGAAGCTCTTGTCGCTTTGCACGACCACAGCCAACCACAAGAAGAACAGGAAGAGCAGCACGATCCTCGGCCAGGAGTGTTCGGAGACTGGAGGGCATGGGCTGAGCAGCAATTTCCCTCCACACAGCCAAAGCCGGAACGTAGCAGTAGCAGATATTCGGACAGGATGGAGTCCATTCAAACCTCGACGAATGGCAGGTTTTTCTGGAACAGACTATCTCCATCGCCACCCTTGAAGGAGACTCGCCGGAGCCCGACTCTGCAGAAAGCTCACACGCCGGGGCCCGCCATGGAGGAGCAAACCGAAAGCGAACCAGAATACGATGTATACTTGCCCGAGGACGATGAGCCCGGTCCGTCAGTTCCGACATCTTGGTCTCTACCGCCGAGAAGCTCGAGTAAAAGAGTGATGAGCGACGAGTCTCTGTCGCCCAGAAGCTCAAGCAGGAGGGTAATAAGTGATGAGGTCGTGCAGGAACAAGACAGTACGCCACCCAGACCGGCTCCGCGCAGAAGGATGACTACCAGTGACGGGCGGCCATCGATCAGAAACGGTGGATTCTGGTCCCATCACAGCGTCAGACTATTCGACCAAGACGTGCCACCCGTTCCCGCGTTGTCCCAATCAAATTCCAATGCGACATTGAAGTCAAGCCCGCCGCTTACACCTTTGACGATTGGCGATCCCAGAGAGGACCAACTCCGTCGAGAGTTGGAGATTTTGTCAATCCATGATGGTGCAGAGGCGCTTGAGCACCGATACAAGAAGCGACGTCCACCCATGCTCAATCTGCTCGATTCCGACGACGAGAGGGAAGAATCGACACCCCTCCCCACTCCGTCAGAGCCAGACCACTCGAATTCATTGCATGAGGAAGAGGACGACGACGACGACCGCAATCTCCGACCAAGACCACGACGGCGGAAAAGCATTTTCAGCATATTTCAGAGGAGGTCACCTGTTGAAAAGCTGATTGACATGTACTTCGATGACGAGCCAGAAAACAAGCCAATTCCCAAGAGGCGGTCGACTCGGTCCAGGAGAGGATCTGCCGTACCGGAAAAATTGCCGATGAGTCCATCAATCCCGCCTCAATTCCAAGCCCTCCACGAAAAGCAGACCTCCCTCTAAGGCAAGGAACTCTCGTGTCCTGGATCTGCGCCAGACTTGTCCGGATTCAACTCAGCCACGAACTCTGCAAAGGCCTTGATACCGGAAGTGTCTGCGTTTTCTGAATTTAGTTGACTGGCCAGGATCCTCATGGCGTGTGCAATACGTTTGTGGGGGGGACTTTGGTATCTCTGGTCCCGAGCATTGGAATTGGACGGGTCATCGCCATGACCGTTACCTGTGGCAGTGTCGAAGATGTACTTGAGTTTGACGCGCAGATTCGGATATTGGTCGAAGAGCTTTTGCAACCTTGGACCCTGGGTTAAACTCTCGCTGAATGGGACGTCTTCGGCTGAAGCTGGGCTTGGTTTCAGAGGCGATGTCGGATTTGCAGTTGATTCGCTGGCTGGATGCATACACTGGCTTTGATGGGTTTTGAAACATGGCAAAGAACAGCTATTCATGATATGGTTAATGATCGTTAACGTAATTCGAATGGACATATGGACAAACCTCGAGGCCCTACATGACGGACAGCGGTACTTGGTGGTCTGGTTTCCACAAACGCTACAGACCTGCATTAACACGGGAGTTGTAAGAGGTCCTTAAGAAACACCGCGACCACTGTGGGCTTTCATACGGCCACCAGGATTTCGAGCCACAAGAGCAGCCGATAGACAATCTTTCCTTCTGCAGTGATTGGGCTTTGACATTTTCTTGAACGCTGACAAATGGAAACGTGAAATACTGGCTTGCTCCACGTGATCGGCTTGGGCATTGCGTCATTTCTGGGCGCTTGACGGACATCTTTTTGGAGTTGCGGTACGTCGCCATCTACATCTACACCCAAATATTATCTTCAGCTTTCCGAGTGAATGGTAGTTGAACCTGCAGTATCGAGGATATACATGATGCGCGGTGTCATCCCCTCACAGTCTTTGCGTACCCTTGCGCGATCGAGGACGCAGCAGCCTCTGAGCCAGGTTTGTCGCGCCCGCAACACTCGAAATATTCACCAATCTGTTCGAGTACCCGCAATCACCTCATATGCTCGCCGGCGGCCTCTCCTACAAACTAGCTACCAGAAAGCAGCACCAACGGCACCACGCCGGTCAATATACATTCAAACACAGTCGACGCCCAATGCCTCGGCCTTAAAATTCCTCCCAAACCACCCTGTTCTGCCCGAGGGATTTCCTTCAACCTTCTTGGAATACAACTCTCCTCGGTCGACGCTGGCTGCACCGCACCCGTCCCCTCTAGCGGCGAGACTGCTTGACGTTGACGGTGTGTCGTCGGTCTTCTACGGGCCTGACTTCATCACCGTGACGAAAGCGGAGGACGTGAATTGGGCGCACGTCAAGCCCGAGATCTTTTCGCTTATTACCGAAGCAATCACATCTGGCGAGCAGCTCGTCAACACGGTCGACAAATCTACGTCTGCGGAAGATGGCCAGGGTGGCCTGGGAGAAGATTCATTAGCTGCGAATGACGAGGATGATGAAGTGGTGGCTATGATTAAAGAGCTGCTGGAAACACGCATCAGACCGGCGATCCAGGAAGATGGCGGCGACATCGAATATCGCGGTTTTGACAATGGAGTTGTAAGCCTGAAACTACGCGGCGCGTGTCGGACCTGCGATTCGAGTACGGTCACATTGAAGAATGGCATTGAATCTATGTTGATGCACTATATTGAAGAAGTCAAGGGTGTCAACCAAGTGCTGGACGAGGAAGAGGAGATCGCCATGAAGGAGTTTGCAAGGTTCGAAGAAAAGCTACGACAACAGAAGGGGCCCGAGGCAGCGCCCTCGACCGTTGGTAAAGGCAGCCTTGACTTTGTCGAGTGAGCTAGCCGTGTTAAGAATACATGTCCGCAGACACACCGAGTATACTTCCGATAGGCGTTTTCAGGCCTTGCCGAGGCTGTGGACGCTGTGATCTGCCGTCCGAAGAGAAGAGCCCAGCCCGATCAGTTCCTCGATCGGTCATGGGCGTTTCCAAGAAGAAAAGCTGTACTCGTATACCCCAAGAAGAACACGGGATCAGCGTATCTAGGATACGTGTTGATACCGTAGGCGTCTGGTGGCAAACCAAAAATGCTTCCGAAGTCGATCGTACTTGTATATCAAGGCATGCTGGAGTCTTCGATGGACCTTGGCATCTTCGCAGTGAACAGCCGAGTCTAGATTTGGGACGTGCGACGCCAACACGTCAGGTGGCCCAAGATGCCGGAAGAGTCGGAGCCATTTCCTTGAATGAGGGATGTTCTGATTTGTCCAACGTTTGTTGCATAGTCTGATGAAGAAGCTAGGGGCGTATCAACTCATAAGAGTCGCCAGACGAGTGTCCAAGAAGTACCGTACATACCTAGGTACACATTCAAGTGCATCAGTCCATATCCATAGCACGACGGGCCAGTTTGAGTTCGTATTAGAACCAATGACATAGGTTAACGCCCAAATCTCAGATACAGCCACGAGGAGTGAGGAACATGTGCCTCCAAGGACAACGATGGACGACTTTTGAGCAGCGGCGTCCGAGGAGATCTCGACAGCTGTTCCGTCTCAAAAGACTCGCTCTTGTAAACTTAATATTCTTCCTTCTCGTAATTCCTGTAGTGAGCTTCGACTCGCGCAGCTAGAGCAACCATTTCAGGCGAACTCAGATGCTGGAGAGGACTTCTCCTCTGGCCCATGTCCCTGTCAATGTCAAGTCAGCGTTGAAGTCTGTGCGGCCAATGTTCATCCATATGGCGATCGCGATGGCTATTGACGCCCTGCTTCTACTCGTACTGCTGACCCTCTTCCCCGCAATTTGCTACCCGGTGGCTTGACGCAAGTCAGTGTCAATCACCGATCATCAAGGTTGATCAAGTCAATCACTTTCATACGAGTTCTTGTACTAGTATCGATCGTAGCATATTCTCGCTCGATACTTGCATCTGCTCGGATGTTGGCCATCCGTCAATCAGCATCGGCTTTGCTTCACAAGGTTCATGGGAGCTGTTCACTCTCTGCTTTCCTCTTGGTTGCACGAAGTATGCTAGCATGAGGCTTCAATCATGTTCCAAACATCTGCTGATTTCTTCGCGCCTTTACACTCCTCGGGGACCTGGTTGGCTAGGAGCCTCGCCTCTGGTGTTTCTACTGGTCCCTCCAAGTCATGGTTCATGTCCTTGTGCTGCAGCACTAGTTGCTGCGATCATTTCAAGATTCACGCCCCTTTTGCCGTTGATCAGCCCCCAGCGCACCCAACCAATCTCGCGGTTGCCTTGCGGTATGGACTCCACCCCTCCACACGGCATCATGCACACCATTCCCCCTCCGTTTCCCTCTGGACTCGGCCACCCCCTCTTTAGGAGACCCTGGAACCTCCAGTCCCAGAGTCTGTTTGCATGGAAAATGCCATCCCCGCTCCGGCCAACCTCGCACGACTTGTTTTGGCTTCGAACATGTTGGGGTCTGTCATCAAGTGAGCACGCCTGGAATACCCATGGCGTGATGACTGTTCCCCTCGCCACTCCTCCACCTCTTGCCATCGCGCTCAGGCCTTGCTCCGGCCTGACCCTCCTCTCCACGGCCAGAAACACGATTCACGCTATCCTTGGACGCCCACTCCAATTGGCATCCACTATTGCTACCCCAGCTAAAATTGACTAACAAAACCGCCCGAGCAGCAGCCCGAATGTGCTGCTTGAGAGCTCTCCTGTCCCTGAGTAAGCTGCTTGATCTGATTTGCTTCCTGTTGCTAGCGATTTTCTTCTCTTCTTTGATCAATCTTCGTATCGCTCCGTTGTCGCATTCCCACCTTGTGTCACCTGAGCCCCATTCAGTGAGCGGCATATTCTGTCGTGCACCTGTTTGCTCTTCTGCTCCAGCTGTCGAGAAATTCTGTCGCGCGCGCACCGGTAAATTATCCAACCACCAACCAAACAACTGTCACGTTCTCCGTATTCCGTCGATCGACCGAGCCCAGGGTGCCAACTCCTGGACCCCGCTTGGGACCATCAGCGTTCCCGCCTCCGGACTCAGGCTGTCAACACCTCCTGTGCTACTTGCCTCGGCGTGGTCGCGTGAGAGACTAAGCGAAAAGCGTGTTCATCATAATCCGGGGAAGGCGGGCAGCTTCTGGCAAACCCAGTGACCAGTGACCTGTTTCTCGGATACCTCCGCCACTGGGAGTAAAAGGAACTCTGACATCCAACCTCAACTCCAGCCCGCTTCCACAACGCTCACACCTTCACACCTTCACTCCACAACTCGCATCGTCTCTTTCCAAAGGCCATCCAAATCCCTTTGGACCTTTCGCAGTGTTGGTTGTCCGCGTCGCCTAGTTCCTTTTACATTAACTGACTGCTGTATCTGAAGGCTCTTTGTCGATCACCTGACTTTTTCAGGTCATTCGTCCGGGGCGCGGGCGCGGTGGTCGTGTCGCTGGCCAGACCCCGAACTATTCGCTGGCAACAATCACAACTTCCTCCGCCACGCCATCACAGACAATCATCACAATTCGTAGTTGCCGCAAACACAGGCCTACACTCACTTTCGCCTCATTGAAATCTGCCTCAGAGTCCTCAAAGATAGATCTTTGGGAGTAGGGCGCGGGCGCGATTTCTCGACAACGACCAACCCAGACGATGCTGAGGCTGAGCGCTCAACACTCCATGGTTCTATAACATCAAGGTGAGTGATATTTCATTCATCACGCTTCTACCCTGTTTGCACCGGCTATGTACCTCTCTGGCGTGACTACTGTGGGTTTCCGCTCCTGTTGGGCTGAGGGACGAAGCTGCCTTTTTGGTCTTTCGTCTCACTCCCACAGGACGACGTGAAATTTCACGAGGCTCGCTGCCCCTGTCTTACATCTCAAACACCACAGGCGAAAGGGATTCAGGCCGGATGCACTGCTAACGACGGCAACAGCAGTGCTACGCAGCTCCTGCCCTGATATTGCCACTCTCTGCATCATGAGCAACACACCCAGCAAGACGGTTCTCACTACTCGAGCGCCTATGCCGGCTTTTGGTACGTTTGGCGTCCACCAGGGATCTGCTTCACTACTTCTGGAACGATCGAATCCGGACCTGCGTAGATCGACTCCGGACTCGGAGGCTTTGGCATCATCTGACGACGAACCAGATCACACAAAGGCTGTTGCTGCCACCAACCCCAGACCAGGCAAACCCGGAAGGCGCACTTCTTGGCTCAACGATGTCTCGGCGTCCAACGTGAACCGTAAGCCATCAATCACTGGTCCGTATAGCCCTTCCACCTCGCATCCCGGTACTCCTGGTACTGAAAACTCTCCGTGGACAAATGCCAACACTTCTGGTTCTGCAGCATGGCCTAACCCGGCACCATCATATCCGTGGAACACGATCTGGAACCAGGACGGCCGCAAGGACCCGCCGACCAGGCTTCAAGAGGTTGTTTCTGCAAATGGCGACACTGGCATTCCGTTCTCAATTCCGCTGGAGCCCAGCTTCAAGGTACACCGTTCCCTGTCCTACTCCGTTGGACAGATTGATACTACCAATGCTCCCCCTTCCAACCCGATTTCGACCTCTGCCGAAGCCACCCGCAACAGACTCGGAAGTCAGTATCCAGGGGCCCAGAGACGCACCTCGAGACCAAGCGGACTGGGCGGGATTGAATCAAGTGGCCTTGGTCGTGTGCGCGAGGTAGAAGACGACGAAGAATACCAGCGCGCCGATGCCATGCGCAACTCTCTTTCCCTCGGACAGACCCACATGGTGCAGAGGTTGGTACAAGAGAACCACCAACTTCGTGAGGAAATTAAGAATCGCGATAGGGCTCTCCCGAGCATCGCTCCGACACTCCCTGCCCAGCCGCCTGGGTTTCGAAACACGCGCCTTCGAAACGCCGTACCCGAGGAATCTGAGACCGCGATCGATGACAGAGATGAAATAACAGCTCTTGGCGGGTTCCCAGGCCGTGACAACAACCCACGCCGCATGAGCGAACAAACTCTCTCAATCACCGACAGACAGTCACTTTCACCCACGGAGAACCGTACTTTCGACAGCATGAAGAAAGCACATTGGCAGACCTCCCTTGGGTTTGGCCCTATCCCGGAAGTTCCGCAAAGCCGCCGACATTCTTTTGCTGATGTCCCTACCCGTCACGGGTCCTTCAGTTCAACCGGTGAGGGTCTACAAGGCGTCCGTCTCCCGTTGCTAGAGACTGATCGATTAGGTCGCGACGAAGATGTGACAGCGTATGAAAGTGGTTCCCAGGCATTATCCCAAGGAGACGATCGTAAGTTGGCCCTGGCACTGACCCTGATACACCCGAGTGAGGGTGCTATGAAGATTATGTACTTACGTCTTCGTCGCTATGCAGCGGAGTATTTCAACACCAACGAATCTACTCGACGTCGTGCCGACGACCGAGTCCACCAACACCATCGCGAGCCCCAGCTCTACGGCCAACACTTCGGCGTCGGTCCGTACCTCGAGCCTGCCGCCCAACCGCTCTTCATCGTCAACTTCAAATGTTGTCGCTCCGAAGTGTTCTACATCCAAGAAGGAACCGGCCTCCATGTCAACGTTGGCGATCTAGTCATTGTCGAAGCCGACAGAGGCACCGACTTGGGTACGGTCCAGCATACTAACGTCACGTGGGAGGATGCTCGGCGCTATAAGGATCACTATGCAGAAGAGCACTACAAGTGGTTAATGATGTTTTCTTTGCAGAGCCGGAACGGAGGCCCTAACGTTGTCAATCCAAACGGCGTTCCGGGCAGTCGTGGCAGCGCTGTCGGAGGCATGGGGCCTCAGGGCCACCACGGTGCCCACGACTCCTCTGGCCCCGACTTGAAGCCCAAGATGATCAAGCGACTGGCCCAGAATCACGAGATTCAAGCATTGAAAGACAAAGAAGGCAACGAAGCCAAGGCCAAGCGGGTCTGTCAGCAAAAGGTCATTGAGCATCGCCTGAACATGGAGATCCTCGATGCAGAATTCCAAATGTATGTGCAACGCAGTACCTCTGTGTTTCAGAATTAACACCACGCAGGGACAGCAAGAAGCTTACATTCTACTACTTCGCTGACAACTACATCAACTTCAATCATCTTGTCACCGATCTCTTCAAGATCTACAAGACTCGTATCTGGATGTCGGCTATAAACCCTGCCTCATTCCAGACCCCTACAGCTTCCCTCGGGATCCAGCCCCTCTACACCGCTGCTCCTGGCGATGAGCGTCATCAGAGACGGCAGCAGCAGAGACAGCAGACTCATCTCAGCCCACAGGCAGTCACGACCCCATTTGGAGATACGTTCGACGCCGACCGAAATTACAACAATAACCAGAACCCGGGGATGCGCAATGCTTTTTACAATCAGTTCCAAGACGTTGGGGCTGGCTCTCAACAAATGCCACCTTCCGTCCCACCATTCGCCTCGAACATGCCAAACCAGATGGATCCTTTCATGTCCTACTATGGTCAGCCATACCCAACACTGAACCCCAATGCCCCTAATTTTGCCAGCAATCGATCCGATTACAGAGGACGAGCTCCCAACCAAGGCAATGATCCCAACTGGATGGGTCGCTTTCAAGGCCTCTCACTCGGCTCTTAATCTCAGACCTCTTTTCCCTTATGCGTCAACAACGGATTACGACAGTGCTTCTGATCAAAGACTTCGACAAAATCGACAAAAGCTTGCATGTGATGACGAAACGACCGGAGTGTAGACACGCTGTTCAGCAAGACGAGACTCAAATATTCATGGGAGGCGACTAGACCACTGCGTCGGGGAGACAAGTGTTACGAGATGAGGCATCCTACAATCGTGCTATAGTGCTGGGATGGACGCTTTCAATCCCTTGAATGTTCATGGGAAATTCTATGACATTGAAAAGTGATTGGGTATTCGCTGGGTTGGACAAGAGAGATTCAAATTCAGATTGTTCATGGGTTTGCTGGATACAGAAAGAGCTACTAATACAGACGACGAACGAGCTATAATGTACTTGTGCAGCTGATGGCAGATTGAGCTGAGGGTTCCAGAGTCAAGAAACTTGTTGAAAGCTGAAGGATCATGATTGCAATGTCACCACTTGCATTGGCTGGCTTGTGTACAGTACCGACATTGAGCTTTGACTTCAGAAATGAGCAGATGATGGAGCCCACTCTACCAATGTGCTGACCTCCTGATCATAAGGCAGGTGTGCTTCCGGCCTTTCAATTACGTTCGTATCCGCTCACTCGACTCTCACCCACTTCGGCCTCATTTGTATTGCACCTCCTCTAATCCTGCCACTGCTCTTCAAGGCACTCGCTCCGCTCAACTCTTTGACTCAATTCGTAGGGAGATATTTGCAACAATGCCTGTCAACCCTGCCAAAATAGGTGAGCTTTCGCTCTTCACCTCACGTGCCTTTCGTCTGACAGCCTGCAGCCAGTGACAGCTCCGCCTCACGCAGGGGTACCTCAAATCCGAAGAGCAAAAATGTCAAAGGCAGTAACGAGATGGGTCCTGTTCTGTCCTCGGATGGACACTGGCAAGACGAAGCCGATGTGGGTGCGGACGATAGAGCCAACCTGGAGTGCGTCGCTTAGGAAAACTCAATTGTGATTGCGGTGTTGACGTTGAGCAGAGACAACCAAAAGAAGCTGAAGGCTTTCTTTGACCGAGTCAGCAAAACCGATCCATGGCCAGGACGCTTTGCGAAGGCTGTGCGTTCCAGGCATGAGGCAGTGCTCATGAAACTGAAGGAGATCCGGGAGAAGAGGTGCACTTCTGGATATCCGACGTCGGTAGGGTTGTCAATTAACAGGCCTTCAGCATCTCAGACAAGCGAGAATTCGATTCACAGCTTGCTCCACTCCTCAGTGCTGCTCTCGAAGGTATTACAGATGAGCCATCGGATCCTGCTTCCTTCTCCTTCCCCATGCAGGTTCGGTATCTCGGAGCCGAAACCCAGCCATACTGCGAGGCAATGAGTGGTCTCTTGGAACAGTCGGGGGCTCTGGTCCTAGCCTACGATGAGCTCGCAGGCCGTCATACGCACAAGTCACGACTCGGAATGATAGGAACATCGTTCGAAAAGGACAAGGGAGCTACAAAATCTACAATCGAAGCTGGCAAAAGGGTGGCGGCGTCCCAGATTGAGCAGCTCCTCGCAGATAGATATAACGAGGTGAGAGTGCCGCACGATCTCACTGCCGAAGAAGAACATCAGGGCAAGGTGCTCCTATCATATGGCACGAATGAGACTGCGCAGTCTAAGCAGACCCCCGGATGGGGGAATGTCGCGACGGATATGGAGAGAGCGGTTGGGAGGCTCTGCTTTGCAGGTGAGGTCAATGACGGAGGACGTTGAACAGCTCTGGCTTTCTACAGGTCACAACCTATGCGTGTACTGTAAGGACAATGTGACAATGATACAGAGTATGTACCTAGTAGAAAACTTCCAATTCGGCGAGGCCCTCTGAACGTGGAATGTTCTGATTGGCTAGCTCAAAATCCACGCCAAGATTTCGGCTCGCCAAGGCTGCGCACCCACTTTCTCGAAAACTCCCAGTCCAGACTTCAGCAGTCAATCAGTCTGATTTCCTCAAGGTCGACAACAGTTCTCCGTGAGGCGCAACAGTCAAGGTAATATTGTGGCTCTCCAACCCCTGCGACGACAAGCTGACCAAATTTTCCGTTAGATGGGTGCCCTCAAATACGTCGAGGAACTTCAAAAGAAGAAGCAATCCGATGTCCTTCGATTCCTTCTCCGAGTTCGCTGCTGGGAGGTAAGATAAAAACTCCCTACGATGACGCTGAAAGGAGGGCCAGAAGAGGAGGCAAGGCCATACTCCCTGGCCCTTCCTTGTCATGTGGCACGGTCTCTTGAGTGAGACGTGTCTTGCTATACACTCGTTGAACATTTTGCTGAGAGTGCATCAATATAGCTCCGACAATTGAACGTCATCCACCGCGCTTCCCGCCCCTCCCGACCAGACAAGGCTCGTCGTCTCGGCTACAAGGCCAAGCAGGGCTATGTGATCTACCGAGTTCGAGTCCGCCGCGGTGGTCGCAAGCGGCCAGTGCCAAAGGGTGCTACCTACGGTATGAACAACCACTACTCTACAATTGCCCTGCGCCATCAGCAGGTCTCTCGAAAGGACTAAGCCCAGGCTGATAACGCGCGACCTTCAGGCAAACCGACCAACCAGGGTGTGAACCAACTCAAGTACCAACGCTCCCTTCGCGCCACCGCCGAAGAGCGAGTCGGCCGTCGCTGCGCCAACCTCCGCGTCCTCAACTCGTACTGGATCAACCAGGATTCCACGTACAAGTACTTCGAAGTCATCCTCGTGGACCCCAGCCACAAGGCTATCCGTCGTGACCCCAGAATCAGCTGGATCGTCAACCCTGTTCACAAGGTATGATTCCTCACTTTCTCTCGCTCCGGATGAAAGAACCGCTTCCTCGCGAGCAGTAAGGCTAACATTCATTTTCCATCACAGCACCGCGAATCTCGTGGTCTCACCGCGACGGGCAAGAAATCCCGCGGTCTGGGCAAGGGCCATGGATACAACAACTCCACTGCAGGCCGGAGAAAGACCTGGAAGAGACAGAACACCCTTTCCCTGTGGAGATACCGTTAAGCGGGCAAGCGGGCAGGCGCTTCGGTTCGCTTTGCACTTCTTTGCTTTGCTTTACTTCGGTGTTGCTTTGCGGACTGCAGTACAGCGTGCAACGTGCGAAAGGCAATCTGACCTGCATGCATGGAACATACGGAGTAGGGTAGGAATGGATGACGATTGCCTTGCCTTGCCTTGCTGTGCCGGCCTAGGCCAGTCCTGCGCTGCATATGCTAGCGATGCTCAGTTGCCGATGCACGACAATCTTGACGAAGTCGATGGAAGAAAGGCACGTCAGAATCGGCTCCAATCCTCCCTTCCACTCGCAGATGTCGCGAATTTCAAGTCTTTCCGATAAATAAAGCGAGTGAAAGGGCGAGAAAAGGAGCATTGAATCGAATGGGTTGGGACCGAATGGTTCTCTCATCAAGCCACGACTGGACGTGATCCGACGTTCTCCCTCACTGTGTACGCCGCCCGTGCTTCTTTCTCTTAGGTTTTCGCTGCTTCTGCTTTTACAGTAACAATCACGTTCGATCCTCAGATGGACGTCCCTTCCACGTTCTTCATGCCTTCATACAAAGCTAGACGGGCAGGGTCGCTACAGCCGTTAAGAGTACTAAGATATGGCTATATCCGATTCCATGTCTACGGTAAATCCAAGGCTAGGTCTAGTCTAGAGTCTATCGTCACAACTTCTTGGTATCTATTACCATAATGCGTTTATTCGTTCGCTCATATGTTCACCTCACTCATTCGATTCACGCTCGCTCATTCGCCCTAGCTACCTCAACATCTATTCGTTGTATTCTAATTTTTCTAGGCCACTACTCCATACCACAGTCGTGTGTGTGAATCTTTGCCTCACCTCACCTACCTCCCGGGCAACTTAATCCCACCGCCGCTCAAATCGCTCCACACCCGCTCAAACAAGGACTTGATCAAGTCCGGCGTCCTCCCCAGGCTATAGTCGAGCGTATATTCGAACGCCGACTCGACGACCACGCCCTTGACATGCGCGACCATGGGGCTTCCCAGATCGACCAGGCCCCTCAACGTGCCCGACAGCTCCACCAGCGTGATGTTGACAAAGTTGCCCACGTGGTTGACCATCCACTGCGAGACGTCCAGCGCCGTGGTGACGCTCGCCTGCGCCACGGCCAGGGCGTGCCGCGCAATGTCCAGATCCGCGGTGTTGTTCTTCGCGGCCGCGAGCGCCGTCTGCGCGAGTGTGAACGCCGTGCCCTCGACCGTGGTGGAGAGATTGTCCACCACCGTTTGGGCGGCCGTGACGGCGGCGTTCGCCGTCTCGAGGAACTCGGACAGCGCTTTATTGGCCGCCTGGAAGGCGAGCGCTTCAACGCTCGTGGACTTCGCGGCGTCAAGGGCCGATTGCGCGGCGGTCAGGGCCGCGGCCTGCGCCGAGCTTGTCGCCGCGAGGGTCGAATTGGCGGCAGCAATGGCCGCGTTGGCCGCCCTGACTGACGCGTCTAGTGCCTCTTGATACGTCTGGAGGGCCTTCAACGCGGCGTCGTACCCCAGGCCGTTGAGCACGGATTGTGCGGCCGAGAGGGTTGCCTCGGCGGTCGCGAGAGCCGCTTTCTTGCCGACCTCCTCGGACTTGATGGCGGCGATCTGCGCCGCGAATTTGGGTTTGTTGAACACCGAGGCGTTGTTGTAGTTCTGCTGCGCCTGGGCCAGGCGCTGCTCGCAGTCGTTGTACGCGTTCTGCGCCGCTTGGATGCTCTGTTGCGCGTTGGCGAGGCTCTGCTTGGCGTTGCCGAATTTCGAGTCCATGCTCGCCTTCTGGTTGTTGTAGTCGGTCTGGTGCTGCGCGACCGCGGCGTTGGAGTCGATGGTCGTCTTCTGCACGGCGGCTTGGGCAGCCGCGATTGCGTTCGCGGCATTGACTTTCGTTTGGTCGACGTTCTGGCTTGCGGCGGTGACTTTCTGGTTGTAGGACCCCTGGGCGGCGTCGAGCCGAGTCTGTAACAGGGCTTGCTGGGCAGCGGTCGACTGCTTGACCTGGTTGAGAGCGTCGATTGCGTCTTTGGACTTCGCATCCCAGGCGGCTTGCGCCTTGTCCAGCGAGGCTTGCGCGGTGTTGACGGCCGCCTGGAACGAGGCCTCGACTTGGTCGAGTTTCGCTTTTGCAGTGTCGAACCCCTCCTTGGCGCCCTTTTCGGCGGCGACGAACTGCAGGTTCGCCTGTGTCATTAGGTAGTCGAGGATCTTCTGCTCGAGGGTCGCCTTCATCTCGAAATCCAACTTGCCCACGCCTTTGATGTCCAGGGCTCCGAGCATGACGCCGTGCAGAGTAAAGGGGAGGAGCTCCGTGAATGCAAGACCCATGTCGAATTCGAAGGCTGGCTTGGGGAGCAGCTCTGTCTCCACGTGCAAGGAAGCTTCGAGCTCAAGCAGCTTCGCCGCACCGTCGATCAGTAGCTTCTGCTTTCTCGGGCCGAGTTCGAACTCAAGTGTCGGGTTCGCATCTTGGGCGCCCGTCACAGCGAGGGGACCGAGATGAAATGCCTCGAACGTGCCGGACATCTTGATCTCGTCTCTGACGGAAGCGCTCACGGTGGCGCGCTCTCCGAACAGCACGACAGTGCCTGCGAGAGAGGCCCCAGGAGGTGTATACACGGTTCCGACCTGCACGCCGGTAGAAATGGAGAAGGAAACCGCTTCACAGTCGAATATATCCGCGTCGATGCTGGGGATATCTTTCTGGGCGACTTGTGAAGCGAACGCAATCAGATCGTTGCAAGACAAGCCCGTCAGCGACGCTGCAATCAGCTCTTGAGATGGACTGGCTCCCAGAGAAAGAGAGACCGTGGCGGCGGTGGAGCCGATCATGAGCCCGCCTGTTCCTCCAACCTGAACCGAGGGAGGAACAAAGCTGAGGCCAAGTTGCAGGGTCATGTTCGGCCCAATCTGGACGTTTGGACTGATCCCGAATGGATTGACCCAGAAGCCATCCATTTGCGCAAAGCCAGACGCTGAGGTAACGGTGGCGTTGAGACCCATGGTGAAGACGAGCGGATTCGCTTGTCCAGCCACAAGAACATTCAGGCCCGCTTTGATCAGGAGAGACGGTGGCCGGACGATGTCGACACTCACCGTGATCGGACCAGAGGAGACGGTTGGCGTGAAGCGAATAGCGTTGTCGGTAGGTAGGACGATGCCCATGGTGAGACCCGTGCCGGCAATCAAGCCCACTGACAGCGTGAGGCCATCTAGGTTGATGCCCGTAACGCTATTCAAGGCTGGGATGCTGCCGATTTGAGCGTCCAACTGTACCCCCTTGATCAACGGGTAGCCGTATTTGTTGACGAAACCAGGCAGGCCGGTGCTAGTGTTCCCCGCAAGAAGTGCTATATTGGTCATGGGCAGATCCAAGAAGCTGCCCTGCAGCTCTGGAGCAAGACCGCCAGAAGACAGCGGTCTGTCGTACTCGCCGTAGACGGTGAAGAGCAGACCTTCGCTTCCGCTTTTAGCAAGGTAGACGCTGACATCGATCTCGATGCCTTTGAACTCGGCGTTGCCCTTGATGGCAAATTGGAGCGGTCTGCGCGAAGCCTTCTCCAGGCCTGTCCCGATGAAAACGTCGAGTGACGGATTCTTGATGGTCAGATCACCAAAAGTAGTCTCTGCCAGCGCCCCGATGATGCTGATGCCTTCCCTGTCGATGGCGAGCGTGGCCTCGGCTGATTGATGGCCATTCACGGAGATGTCGCCTGTCAAGCTGATGCCTGTAGGGTCAATGCTGAGTTCGACGACCGAGAACTCCACGTCATCCTCAAAGTTGTCGATGCTGTTGCCGAAAAAGTCCCAGAAGGCGCTGACGAGTCCCTCAAGTTGCAGATCATAGACCGTTGCAATAAGGGCCCAATCGCCTGAGGCATTGCAGATTGTCAGTCAGCTTTGTCCTCGCTTCGCATGCTATCGCGATCAAACTCACCTTGGTTATAGTAGCCGGAAAAGTTAATGGTGCTTATGTCGCCGGTGAGGATAGCGCCCAACTCAAACCCGATCGTCTTGACAGGGGAGAGATAGTCGAAGTTCGTTCCCAGCTCGATGGTCGATAGCTGTCACTGTGTAAGTTTGAGTCAAGGATATGATTAATGGCTTCTGACTCACGGTCAACCCTTCAATGCCGAATGCATTCTGCCAATCATCGTCACGCAAGGTCAAGTTCAAATTGACAATGGACTCGTCTATGGACATCGTGAAGTCCATGTCTAACGGAACAATAGAGCCGGGGACAGTGACGAGAGAAGTTCCGAAGAAGCCGAACGACATGATTGTCTTCTCGGCAAACGGAGACGGGATGATGACCGTGTTGAAGTTGATCGTAACGCCGAGGGTGGTGAACTTGACCAAGCCCGCAAAGTCGACGGAGATCCCTTCCAGCGAGCCGCTGATGGCAAAGTCAGTCGGCATCTGCAACGTCGTCCAGTTGCGGCCCATGCCGATGAAGAATTCGACGTGAAGCTTCGGGTCCGTCTGGTTGAAGACCGACTTCATGATGTCAGCGACTGGCTGGAGGGCCCCTTCGAAGATAATGTCGCCCTCGAGCCAGGTACCGGGGGCCTTGCTGTCGAGGGTAACACCGTCATCGTATCGGAACTGGACATCTTGGAACCGTAGCGATCCAAAATCTCCCTCCGCGACGCCGGGGAACAGTGTGGCTAATGGCAACTGGTCCGAAATCGTCACAATTTCATGGACGCCGCCGTCTGACGCGGTGCCCTGGAAGCTGTATAGTTTGGCTGGTAGGATACCAAAGAGTTGAATGTCGCCGGTGAGGACGTAGCCTGGGGGTGTTACCTGCGCCGGGTTCTCTTGCAGGACGCGATTGTCGAATCGGGCACCCCCGGGTACGCCGTGAGCGGTCAGGAGAGGCGCGGTGGACGAATCATGAGGGACGACCGCCAAGTTGCGGATAGCATAGGGAGTAGGAATCCTGGTGATATTGACACCTGGCTGACTGGAGGCCACCGATGCGGCAGAGATCTGTGCAAGGTGCCCCTCGTTGTCGACTGTCGCGAAGGCGACGTTGCGGACTTCCACGCCATCGACACTCACGGTATCGTTGCGCAGGGCGCTCTCCCACAGGCTCGCGTGTGCCATGTTCCGTGGGGCCGTGGAGGCCACAAGGCTCCGTCCTGCACTGTGCTCTACCGTGACTGGAGGTTCGTCGCTCGATTCCAAAAGCGCTGATATCAGGGCATTTGTGTTGAAGACATCCGGCTCTCGCGTTTGCCGAACAGCATCGGCGTCGACAGCACGTACGAGTGGACGCAAGGGCACGGGTCTAGAGATGAAGGACGTTCCGGCATCGGTCTTGTGGATGGCGCCGCTCTTCGGTCCGGCTGTCGCTTTGCCCACCGCAGTCCTTTCCAAGTAGCTCAGGATGGCGCCGTCGACCTCTCGCTGCGCCCTGAGGAAAAACAGCCGTTGAAACGGGTAGAACTGCGCGATGAGTTTCCTGTCGCTGCCGAGTATATGCGAGCGCGGTGCCTCGGTGTTATTCTGGCCTAGCTGCTTGAAATGGGTCTGCAGGTGATAATCAAATGCATACCAAAGCCATAAATTCTGCTTTGCCACTGCTGGGGGTGCTAAAGGCAACCGACGTCGCAGATCTGGTGTCGTGGGATCCCAGATGTTGTATGTGAGCAACTCCTTCGCGCTCAGCGCTTTGATCTGCAGAGTGCCCTTGATAGATCTCCTCTGGTGGGACGGATTAAGACCTGCTTGCAAGGAATTGACGTTGATTTTGGCCTCGGTTTTGAACAGATTCTGCCAAGCCGTTTCTGTCCTGTAGGATGATGAGGTGAGACCAGAACGCATCGAACGAATCGGCTTCCCCAACTCACCTGACCATGACACTGTTCGTCTCGGAGGTGCCGAATACCAGATTCTTGGGCACTTGGCTGGAATTCCAGTTGTCGCTTTCGTAGTCGGTCAAGCCTCCCCATGCAAATCCCGATTTGTGCAGCCACTAGTAGAGCGTTCCAGTCAATATGTCTGTCTCCTTCGACCGGGGGAGTCTGCGCGCTGCGCTCGTCAGGTACTTACTTCCGCAGGCCAGAAGCCGCCAGGGCCCCAGGAGATGTTGGGGTTCGATTTTGTGTCAACCCATTTCGCAATCTTGTTGTTTGGGCTACTCCAGCGAAACACTTGTGCGACCTGGTAGACATAAGCAGCGGTTCGAGATGGATTGCTTGCTCGGTCACGACCATACCTTGGACGCGCCCTTGTTGCCCATGACACTGTTCTGCCCGGGGTTCCGCTTTTTGCCCGACTATAGAACTTGATTAGTCTCCGCCACCTCGGCGATTACCAAGTCCAACAAGCCACTCACCGCCTGCGACTGCTTGAGGTTGTTAAGATTGACGGAGAGGCTGGTATCGTCGGGACTTGCTGCTCGCTGGATATTTGCGTCTACTTTCCGGCGCTTTGACGTCTGCGTGTTGGGGGTGAGTGTCTTGAAGAAATCAACCAACTGTTGGACACCTAGGTCATTCGTCTTCTCCCGCTCCGCAAACTGAGTTACGTAGTGAGCGAGCTGGTTCCTGTCGACCCAAGTCTCATAGAGCATCAAGGGGTCGGCATCGAGCTATATCAGATTGTGAGCTCTTTGCGGGCATTCGTTTCGAGGGATAGTCGGCCCTTACAATCACCCATCCTTGACCTGGTCTCTTCTCCACGACTTCCACATTCTGCTTAGGTTTCGTTGCTTTCACAGTGTCGGCAACCAGTTGCTTGAAGACATCATCCGTGATGCCCACCGCCTTCATCCCAAATCGGGCAAATAGCTGGATATCCAATTCGGGATCGACATAGCGGGTGGGTTTGTAATTGGATTCGGCCTTGACTCCGTTGAGAAAGAATTTGTCCCATCCTAGATCAAGGATTGAGCGAGCTTTTGATCTGGTCACTGGATTTCCCGAGATCGCCAATCCTGGACTACCATCCCAGCTGCGGTACGCCAAACCTTCTGGCGCATACGGGTAGGTTTTCTTTTCGACCAGAGGACGGCACGTGGCAGAGACGTAAAGGACATGGATGGTAGCAGATCCACTGACTGTTTTGGGGTTGTCGTTAAGATATTTTCTGGTCGCCTGATCTTCGATAAAGGCGTCTCCCAGTTGCTTTCGCGTCAGACGGACGTATTTGTCGTCTCGATTCACATACTGTCTGAACTTTTGGTCCACCCGAGACAAGCTGGTATCGTTGAAGGACGGGTTGAGCTTCCACAGGAAAGCCCCGCCAGTGTCTTCAAACTGCTCCCACACGACGTCATCCTCGTCCTCGCTGTCTTCTTCGAGACCATCAGGAGGGTCTACATCCATAGGCTCATCTGGAGAATGTGAGCTGCTCATAATGTTTCGATGGTGCGGGTGCCCTCGGTGACAGGAGAATGCGGGAGAATTGATCGTGGGAACTGAACGAAGCGGACGACAGACTCTTCTAACTAGGCGGAAAGTTTGCAGGAAGAGCTAGGAGGAAGGAGGAATGGAAACCGGCATTTTCTCGAAGTCTCACCTTTAGGGTCAAAGGCGTCGATTAAGAAACAAGCCAATGGGGACTCGCTTGGATTCATGAACAAGCAACCGAAGCAGCGCACAGGATAGGAGTGTCGTTTTTGGCTTACCGTATAGTCATCTGGAGCCATGTCAACAAGGCTCTACTACAAGTGTAAGCACCAAATCACCTGGACGTTCAGCCCTGGGCTGAAGCCAGCGGAGTCCTGGTCATACGTTCGTGTTATGTTCTGCATATTAGTCGAAGGTGTTGCAAGGCTGTGCTCCATCGGTGCTGCCCTCAGGGGTGCATTCGTCAGATCGTTGTCCACATGATCGGACATTGGGGTCCGGGGCGTCCACGAATCCAGCCAGAAGGGGCAATAAAATGCTCATGCTCGGAGTCGAGAGCGTGGTTCAGGATGGCGCGTATCAGCATTGTCACGAAAGATCGGGTCTGACTGCAGTGCCTGTGCAACCAATGGCAGATGCTGTACACGGTGATTAGGGGCCGATGCCGACATCGACACCAGAGTCTGCCTTAGGAGGAAGTGAGGGTCGAGATGGATGCAGCCCCGTGTAAGCTGCAATCTCAGCGCAGGAAGACGACGACGCAAGAAGCACTAGGGCAGGCATTGAAGGGAAAGAGTTCGATTGGAAAAGAATGAAGTGCAATCGTGCTCGATGAGGCAGGTCAGATCAGCAGTTGTGTTCCATATGAACAGTGACGGTGTCAGCGGCAGCAAAAGGACAACTGAGTTGTCAGTGAAACCCACAATGGTTGGTGAGGAAGACGCCAAGGCGCTAGTGAAATAAGCCTCACGCACATTCCTCGCGGCTGCTGAGGACGGAATCCTAGGGCTGCCGGAGGCTGCACAGGGATGCTTGACTGACCGCTCTCTGCCCTGCTCCTTCGACGTCTCTCGGGATCCTTTGTAATGCGGTCTAGAACAGGGCGTTTCACGGTCTGATTTTCCCCCAGATTTGGTCGATGGTCTGCGCCTCGTTCCGGGTAGTATCTGCCCCTGCCGCCACCCACCTGTCTCATTCCCGTCACGCGCGACCGCTCGTACGAGCTCCTAGAAGGAATGTTGAGATTCCGTCGTATGGACTAAGTAAGCGAGTAACGCTTTACACAGTACAGTCTGTTCCGGCAGGATGGCATCCATTGCACGAGACGGTGGAATTTGGCAACGCTCAGTATGATGCAAATGCCACGAATTAGCCAATGTCGGTTGAATGCGGAGTACGACCTCTTCGAATGATATACTGAATCACAACTATCACGGATCCTGCTCTTATCCCCCTTTCTCGTCCCTCATTCTGGCCCTGAACCAAAGGCCCTTCACATCCCATCCCAAGTATGCCCCATCAAACGGTTTGCTGCATCACGAACATAATGCGCTGTTGCGCCTTGAGGATCGTTCATATCCGCCTGGTTGACGCTCCCGGAGTTGTACTCGCGGAACGCGGCATACCAATTGCCCTGATGTTGGAAAGTCTGCTTCAAGCCATCTCCGTCCTTGGTCCCCTCCGTGCCGTCCCGGACCATTTGCAGAATCGATCCGGCAGGATCGCCAGGATTGAACTCGGCCCCGTTGTGCGATTGCATGATGCCGGGGTTTCGCACTCCATTATTCGTAGTCCCGACGCGGACGTTGCCGCCAGATTCTTGCATGATTATGCACAAGATGACGCGGACGTCAACCCCGGACTCGCGAGCGACTTGCTCGATGGACTTCTTGATGAGGGCGATCTCGCTGTCGGAGTCGTTAAATTTCATGAGCCGGACGTTCTGGCTCCAGAGTGTAGAGTAGCTTGCCCATTGGGAGGGATCTGGGAAGTTTGACGCCGGTCCGCTGTAGTTGACATAGCCGCCGCCGCCGTGGCTGCCGCCAGTCCCGCCAGGGAGATCACCTCCGCCGGGTTGTCCACCCCCCGGGGCTGCTGGGGCTTTGATAGTCTCTCCGATAGTGAGGTTGTTTGAGATGCCCGGGTTTGCTGATTGCAACGCCTGGACAGACACGCCGAGCACGCGGGCCACATCGTTCAGATTGAAGACCAGCCCGGTGCTCTTCGTGGGGAGGTTGATGACCTCTCCGACTTCGAGCTCTTCGGGCTTGATGCCTGGATTAGCCGCAAGGAGGGCATTAAGATCGAGACCTAGACGGTCGGCGACCGCGCTAAAGGTGTCACCGCTTTGAATTGTGTAGGAACCGATCAAGGTCCCGGCAATCTTGTAGGTGGTTTGGCTGTTGCCGAGAAGACTGGCTTGAGCTGGAATTGAACCCATTTTGCTGTTATGGTGGTTGTAGGAGCCGAAAGGGGGAAGTCAGAGGACTATGGATGGATGGCTCTGAGAGCTAAAGGACAGAAGAATAATGGCAGAGGAGGAGATGGATCTACAGATTCACAGTAGATTCGAGGCAACTTAACACTTGACCACTTCATGGTGATATCAATGGGCGTAGCTTCTGAACAGGCGTCCCCTGTGAGGCAAATCCTCTACACCGCAACCAACCGTAGTTCTTTTGTTTTGGCTGCCACTGGAGTGACTGCAGCCCAAAGCGCGTCTCAAGTGACTGGGAACTTTCGCCGTGGGACACGAAATCTCATCTTATGCCTCAAAGGCAGGATCCGCACTGCACTGGACGGTCTGGATTCAGCTCCTCCAACCTAGGAAGGCACCAAAAGTCATTCTTACCAATATTGCGAACAGGTATGGAACATTCCGTATCGACAGTGTCATGCTCTCGTGGTTTTGTACGAGTCTGTTTGAGCCCCAAACACGAGACCTAGACCATAGGGCCTTGCATAACCCCGGCAGCTCACAGCTGATGTCGTCTGTTCCGATCTGTGGGTGGATATAGCATCTTGAGTCAGCAGTACTTACTAAGACACTCGAAACCGGACAAATGAAGGATCCAACAAGAGTCGAGTCTGGCTGGAAGATAGCAAGCCAGGACTGTCCAGGGGTTGCCGAGTTTCATCCTACGGTCTACTAAACGGATGATTCAGGAGAAGGAATTTGCCGTAACGGTGACCGTTAAGGCTGACTGCATAGTCACCGTGCATCTGACCTGTATCGGCAAGCTGCATCGACGTCGAAAAGGCAACTGCAAATTATACCTTCTGGCTCAGCATTCTTCTTCGATCATGAGGTCGAGGACGAGGCCAGTAAGCGGCAGGTGTGATTACAGTGATAGAGGACAAAGACGAAAGAAAATGAGTTGTCATTGAGGCTCCGCTCGAAATGTTGTGATGGACGAAGACGAGCTAAACTACTGTAAGTAAGGGCACCTAGGCTTGGCGCCATCCTAGCCGAGTCAGCCAGCCAATGGAAATCTAGACGGTTGCTAAGGCATCTTCGCCCTTCCATCAATTTACTGACAGAAGAGGCGCTCTTGAATCTGACAATCCTACGCGGGACATAGGACATGATCTGTATTACACTAAAAAGTCCTTCTGGCTGACCTTGGAGTAAGTCGTCTGCCTATGGGGAGCTTACGCCCAGCCTTGCCCGAGCTTCGTGGTCCGACGTGTGAGGCGTGGGCTGAGCCTGCCTCCGTCCGGCACGGTGAGGTCACGATACTACCAATGCTGTAGCTTTGAGACAGCGGTATCTGTTTGATCGTTGTTCGAGGTTGAGATCGAGGTCGCTTTATAGAGACTTCGATCTGCTTGACACGTTGGAGGACATCAAGTTGAGTATGGCGTCTTCGAGCGTTGCTATGGTCCGTTTGCTTTCAGCTGTACTGTTATGGCTCATCTCATTCGCGGGAGCGGAGGACTCTGCAGGCAGACTTCCTCACATCCCCAGTCCTGACCGAATATATGGCCCGAACTCACAGGTACCACTTGGGGCACCGAACGGCCTCGTAGCTGGGGATACAAACTCTTCCACGAATTACTGGCTCGGGGACATCGATCATACTCAGAGCAAGTCGATCTACGATTCTTCGTACGTGGTGTATCGCAATGTCAAGGACTTTGGTGCCAAAGGCGATGGCGTGAGCGACGATACCAAAGCCATCCAAAATGCCATCTCATGTACGTCGGGAACCCATTCAAGGAAATCGGACTGACAGCACTCAGCGGGACATCGGTGCGAGGGTTTCGATTGCCAGGGTTCGACCAAAACGCCGGCGCTAGTTTATTTTCCTCCCGGAGTCTACATCGTATCCCGCACGCTGAAGATGGGCATGTACACGCAGCTTGCCGGCGACGCGATTGACTGGCCGACGCTGAAAGCGACCTCGAACTTTGGCGCGAATGTGGTTGTCGACGGCTTTCCTCTGTCTGACGATGGGAAGACCCGGTGGAATACCAACCACGCAGAGCTCAACTTCCACAAATCCATTCGCAATCTCAAGGTCGATGTCACGGCAGTCAATAGCGGCACAGCAGTAAGCTGCATTAACTGGCCCGTCGCTCAGGCTACTTCCCTGAGCTCCATCGTCTTCAACATGAACACGAACAGCAAGCATCTCGGCATTACCTTCAATGCATTTCAAGGTGGCGGGTCTGGAATCTTCATGGGTGATTTAGTGCGTCAGATCGGAGTCGCGACTGTACTAGCCAGGCTGACCTTTCGCAGTATTTCTTCGGAGGCGATAGGGCAGTTACCCTGTCTAATCAACAATTCCACTTTCGAAATTTGCACTTCAACGGAGCCCGTACTGCGATAAAGATTGATGCCACTTTTGTCGCGGTCTTCCAAGGGGTCGAATTTGTCACCTGTGGCACGGGCATTGGTGAGTTTCCCAAGGCCCGTCAACTCCACGTCAGGATGCTGGGCTGTCTCAGACCAAGCGTCACTCTCCATAGCCCCGTTCTCAGCAGCAGGACACTGACTTAACGGGCTCAACAGATACGGGCGGCGCCGGCTCTCTCACGCTCCTGGACTCGAGCGCCACCAGCGTCGGTCGAGTGATTGCGACCAGAGAAACAGGAAATGGCGACGGCTCCATTGTCATTGACAACCTTAACGTCACAGGCGTTGGGTCCATTGTCCAGAACTATTCGAACAACCGAGTCATTCTCGCGGGAACAGACGTGCCCATCACAGTCGACACTTGGACCCAAGGCAACGTCTACCTCGGCCTGGATGACGGTCGTTACATGCAGCGCACGCTGAGCTCACCGGTCAAGCCTGCCGTCATGTTGGATGACGGAGGTAGGTTCTTCACGCGGTCGCGACCGGTTTACGTGGACGCTTCACCGGCAGACATCGTCAACGTGAAAGACCAAGGTGCCAAAGGTGACGGCTCTACTGACGACACTAGTATCCTCAATGCGATTTTCTTGGAAAATGCAGGATCCGGGAAGATCATCTACTTCCCTCACGGCTACTACGTCGTCACGGATACTTTGTATGTTCCGCCCAACTCGTCCATCGTCGGAGAAGTCTGGTCGACCATCAACGGTGAGTGATGGCACATTTTCCTCGCTTTGACGTTGCCTGACCCTACCTTACAGCTCGGGGAAGCAAATTCAAGGACGAGAACAAACCCCGGGCAGTCGTCCAGGTAGGAAGACCCGGGGAAGTAGGCTACGCCGAGATCACGGACATGTTGTTCGAGACGGGCGAGATCCTCCCGGGCGCCATCCTCGTCGAATTCAACCTCAAGCCGGCATGGCAGGGCGCCGTGGGCATGTGGGACTCGGTCGTCCGTGTCGGCGGCGCCGCCAGTACAGGCGAAGTGCTGGGCTGCAACCTCTGCAAGGCGGCATTTATGATGATGCACATCACCCCGTCCGGCAGCGGATACTTTGAGAATCTCTGGCTGTGGACTGCCGACCACAGCATCGACCAGCCAGGTATACCCGATATCAATACCGGGCGGGGCATCCTCGTAGAGTCGACCGATCCGACGTGGCTCGTGGCCATGGGAATCGAACACAACACCCTGTACGCGTACAACGTAGTGAACGCGCAGAACGTCTTTTTCGGCCTCGCCCAGGTGGAAACGCCGTACTGGGAACCTTCCCCCGCCGCGCCGGTCGGCTGGCTGTAAGTTTCATCTGTCAAGGTTTCTGCGCTCTCGAAACTGACAAGCCCCCAGCCTCAACTCGAAATACCACGACCCGAATTTCTCCAACTGCAACGGCCGAGCCCAGTGCGCCATGTCGTGGGGCCTGCGCATCGTGGCGGGAAGGGACATTTTCGCGTACGGGACGGGCGTCTGGCTCTTCTTCAACGGCTGGACGGGCGACTGTGCGAAAAACGACGGCAACTGCCAGGAAAGTGTGGTCAGCATCGAAGGCATCCCGCAAAACCTGGTTCTGTACAACGTCAACGCCAAGTCGGCGCAGAACGTGCTCACGGTGAACGGACAGCTGGTGGCGCCTAGGGTGCCCTGGAACCGTGGCTCCTGGGGCGCTGTGGTCGCTGCGTATCTGAGATTCTCGGGTAAAAGGAACGCGTAGCTTAGCATCGCAGCTTGCGGAAAGTTCTGAAGGGGTGGGAGCGATGTTGAGAATTCTCAGAACCACCACCGTGATTGTGTCTGCAGCAATACCTTGGTTAGTTGCGTTTCTTGTGGCGGGATGGGTGGAAGAACACTGTCTGAACAGCTGGTATGTAGTGTACATGTGGTGCATACGTACCGTGTGCCGGCGGTACACAAGGTGACCAAACCTGGAAAGAATTTCGCAAGTGGTACAGTAATACAGCTCACTGAAGCGGATGCCACGTACCGTTCAGTGGCCTCTGCATATGCCTTAGGATCCAGCTTCGCCTCATCGGCTGCAACGTGCAATCGTCGCCATCGAGCACAGCTTGCTCAAGAGGACATCAGGAGACGAGGGTTGAGGCATCTTAGGGGTGAATTAATGCAGAGCCAGGACAGTATCACCATGCAAACCGCCTCATCTCTGCAGCTTAGCCAGTATTAGCACCTTTGAAGTTCCAGTTGAGTTCAGCTACTGCACACGAACAACTCGCACCACCCCGCAATTGCCTGCATCTCGCTTCGACCTCGACTTCAATTTCCCCGCAAACATTTTTTCATTTTCCTGGCCCGCCAAGACGTCGACTATCCTACATCGTCCCGCCGTCTGACACAAATCTTCGTTTGCGGCCACGCACCGGAAAGGCGACACTTGTCCTGCTCCTAGCGATCAAACCACGAACTCGCACCCGAGTTGCCCTTCATCTGCCCTCACAAATCTATATTGAAGGCCATTTCTCACCTGTCCCACTCTGCTCAGGGCCTGCGCCGTCCAAGATGCCCTCGGCGACGCAAACCGCCGCGGCGGCCTCCATCACTCTCACAGGAGGATCGTCGTCGTCGTCCAAATCCACGGAACAACAGGCCGAGGACCAGGACATCTACGACGAGATCGAGATCGAGGACATGACTTACGACCCTAGGCTGCAGATCTACCATTACCCGTGCCCGTGCGGGGATCGGTTCGAGATCTCCCTCCAGAGTCTCAAGGATGGGGAGACGGACATTGCGGTGTGTCCGAGTTGTAGTTTGATGATTCGGGTGATTTATGAGGTGGAGGATTTGGAGGATGAGGAAGAAGAGGAGGAGTCAGAAGAAGAGGAAGAAGACGGTGACGAGGAGAAGGAGGAGAAAGAAGAAGAGAAGAAAGTAAAGAGCTGAGTGAGGCGACAGAGACGCACATTCTCCCTCGGTCGTGGGCGGTGCGTGCGGTACGGATATCCTCTATGTCCGGTCAAATATGGCTGTGGCGAAAAGTTCGCGGAGTGAGCGAGCCCGCCAGTGGTGGGCTCAATATCTCGAGTGGAGGTGCCAACGAGTGAAGGAATGAACGGACTCGGAGGGATTTGGACCCATCCTCTACCACAATTGACGTTGGCGAGAGTGTCGTGACTGGGTACAGCACGGGTCGTGGTCGCACGAAGCGTCCCGGTAGGCCAGAAAGGAAACCCAACGACGCTCCCTCACGCAGCCTTTGCTTGACGATGAGAAGTGACATTGGAACTGATCGATAATGCTACAGCATATCCCTTTAGCCTGCACGTCTTGAGGCACTTTGAAGCTGAAGTATCGAGCTCAGACTACGGCAAATCCACGAACTGCAATGCGACGCTATCTCTTAAAATAGCTCAAGAATCGACCCAGAAAAAGGAGTACGTACGGAGTACCAGTGCAAGCAACCACCACGGAGATAGTGGGTGGCATTAGTGGTCCTGTGCTGGATCATCGGCCAGGGCCATCGATGGCGTTCACAACGACATGCGGACCTTCCGCCGAGGATACTGTAATGTGGTGAGATGTGGGTGGTGAAGGAGGAAACCGGACACAGGTGTGATGAGGAGGTCTCCTTCATCTTGGCTCCTCATGGGGGTTGCTGCTGAAGCCATACCGAAGAAGAGCGTTAATATGTACTATATACGATGTAGCATGACGATCATAAAGATCCGGCGTGAGACCAAAGTCTAGGATCCAAGCTTGGGGGTTTCATGGAATTAATACAGCATGATCTGGAGCTGTTCTACTAAAGCCAATATTGATACATAACAACGACGAGGCCGTCTGTCTGTCATTACGTCGAGGTCTAGTTTTCGTGGTTAAAATAGATATCTAAAAATAGATATCTAGGTGGTAGGTAAGTAGGTAAGTATACAGTCTACATATCTGTAACAGCATCCCAGTCGTGCATAAACCGCGATGTACGCATACATTTAATCCCCCCGTGTTTCCTTGTCGTACAATGTCCCACGCAGAAGCGATGCAGTGAAAAACGCGCGCGATCTAATAGAATATTGGACCGCGGCAGCACTCGTTTCGTCTACTCCAACCAAAACGGGATATCCTTCCTTCCGCCTCCCCCCTCCCCGCGCGACGCCTCGCGACCATCACAGATCCCTCACCTACATGTCCATCGTCTCCGACTCTACGCTGTCCTCCTGCCCATGCACCGCGTCTGGCATGAACACCTTCTCCGCCACGGCTCTATACTCGAGTCCCCAGCCGGGAGTGTCCGAGACCTGGGCCCCCATCTTGCATATCCGGACGGCCGTGACGGGGATATCGGTCGCCCACACGTACGGTATCGAGTGCGTGCTCTGGTGTTCTGGAGATGAGAGGACTTGTGAATCTGACGGCAGGACTTCGTGTACTTCGTGCTGGCTCTCGCTCTGCGCCACCGACACACCGAGCGCTCTACTCTCAGACTTGGGGCTCGTCGGTTCCTCTCTTCCAGGAATGGATCTCTTGTGGTCGGCCCCGCCATTGAAAAACCGCAACATCTCCGTGGCGACTACGGTGCCCTCTCCTGGGCGTGGTCTTCCCTTTGCGGCCTTCCCTTTGCCGGCACGTCGATCTTTGCCCCTGACGTAGATCAGATTCGCGACCGTGGCGTGCAGGACTAGTGGTCTTGTCTCGGTGATGAGGCCCGCCTCACGGAAACGTCGACGGATCAGTTGCCCGAACGTCTGTAGACGATTGCTCGGGTCGTGGGGCTGCGCGAAGAAGACCCGTGCGGCGCTCGGCTTGGGGAACACGCCGAGAGAATGAAGGGATATCGAGAGCGGGGGGACGGCAGGGGAGGATGACGTGGTATGGGAGATTGACGATGCCTTTGTGGGAGGTGGAGAGATTGCTCTGGTCAGGGACTTGGGAGCGTGGAGCGGGGAGGAGGTGCCATCTTTGGTTGTATCAGGCTCTCGCTGGAGTTTGCCTTCGTCCTCCCTGCCTTGCGGCTCTTGGAGCGCTGAATCGGTCGTCCCTTCAACGGACCCGGCTTCCATTTCAGCCTTGTTGGATGGCGCGGCGGCTCTGCGGCCTCCACGCGCACTCGCAGTCGCTCTCGCGTGCTTCACGATCCCATCCCCGCTCTCAGCATCTCTCAGCAGGGCAACGTAATCGATCTCCTGCAGCAGTGCAACCGCCTTCTCCATATCCTCCTGCTTCGATAAATTCATTGTCCCGAGCGTCAAATGGTATGTTCCGGGGGGTCGATGCGCCGCTTCAGGCAGAAGCCTAAGCTTTTGCGCCTCAACGTCTGGCTCCGCGCTACTACTAGTACTTCCCTGTTGATCATCCGGTTCGGAAGTCGCAGCTGGATCCCGCTCCGGTAATGGCGTAGTGACAGATTTGAAGTAAGCCAAGGATTTTGTGAGTTGACGGACCGATTCGTCTGTGGCCAGCGGAAAGCATAAAAAGTGCGTGGGTGGCAGGTGTCTGCCGTGTTGACGTTTCTTTTGGGCCTGCGTTCGGTCCTTCTTACTGCTCGTCGGCTCTTCTTGCGCCGATGCTGTGTCTGCGGTTTGTGGCGGAGATGACATTGTGGCCAACGTTCGAACACGGCTAGTGGACCTTGACAATGTTGTGGGGGCACAGATGGAGGGTTTCAAGGACGAGACTGGGAACACTGCCGGAGACTGGAATTTAATTGTCCGCACAAGATGCATATCATGCATTGGAGGCTGCTGTGCTCTTGGACCTCAAAAGAGGATGGTGTCCCACGTTGGCGACGCAAGCAGATTAGGCGCCACCTGCACGGCTTCCAATGACTCACTGCTAGAGTCGGTGGACATTGATCCTCCTGGCCCAGGATGTGTCAATTGGCGTAGGAACCAAGGACCAACGTCGTCCGTGTCGCCGAGGGGAAGCATTCGACCAAGCAAAGCATGCGGAATGAGAGATGGAAAGCTACTGCGTTGACGTTTTCTAAGCTTCAGCGGCAACGAATCACGTCTCGTTGACCCTGCAGCCTCGTCGAGGTACCCCGTGTACCACAGCCTCATGTAGACCCCCGATACCTCGAGCGGTTGATCGCAGCGGCTCATGTACATTGTTCCTGTTTAGCCGAATAGATGTGTTTAAACATGTCCTTAGCAACGGTCTACGACCATCACGGCTGACAGTGTGGACACAAAGCCGTTGGAAATACCGACGACATTGCGTCCAACATTATAATGTCCTACCGATATTCGTGCTCGGTCGCAAGTGCCACATAATCAATATCTCGAAAGACCAATGTCCAACACCGGACCGCTTCCGCCTCGTCAATAAGAGAAAAGCTCGATGATTTTGGCATACACAACACCAATCGCCTAGTCCGAAAGGATGAAATCGCCAATCAACACAAGCTCCATTTCATGTAACTTGCATGGCCCACAGGTGTGCTCCACGCGCTGTTTTAGGACGAAACCGAAGTCTTTGCTGAAAGATGCAGGCCTCAGTATACTAGTAGGGCTCGCAGAACTGATTGTGATCCCTGCGATTGGCACCTTCTCTTTAAGACCTGGGAAACCAGGTTCTAAGACGCCCAAACGCATAGACTCCGCCTTGTTCTTTGGTAGTCAATTGAGCACTCGTTGATGTACTTTGCGGGGGTATTGGCTGTTTGCCACGATCTGTCTGCAACGAGGCACGATAAAGTGGTTCGTCTCGGTCTGCAAGGAAGGTTGGCTCAAAAATACCGGGCATCTCGCAGATGTTGTCGAGAAATTCTTTCGTATGCCGACTAGAGTCATCGGGGAAGTCTCGAAGCAACTCCCTGAGGTCTCTTGCGCTCGCACGTTGCAAGTTCCACAGTTCTCTTGGAGGTACCCTCCTCAGCCCGGTCCAAATATTCTGCACCATGAACTTCAGGTATGCGTTATTGACACTCAATCGCGCCACAATCACGTTCTCGTCGGCGATGTCAGCCTGCCTTATGCATTCGCAGAAGACTTTGTGGATCTTTTCAGCCTCTCCTGCGGATGCTGTCTCGAAGATAAGCTTGACAATCTTGCTGGCTTCCCAGTATCTGCCTTCCCGGACCAAGAAAGCGACTGTCTCTGTAATCCCATGTCCCGGTTCAACTTCCTCGTCCTTTATGTGGGGGGGAAGGAACATATGCGAGAGACGGTTGTCCAAGCTTCGCAGGGAATACGAGAACGGATGCTGGTTCCGGAAGACTGCTACAAGAGCAAGACAGGCTTCTAGACATTGAATCTTTAATGATGTTAGCAGAAGTGCAGTATCGGCAACGGGGGCATGTTTACAGTCGTTTCATCAAATTGAGACAGGTCGTTCCGTAGATGGTCAAGGCACCAGCTCTCGACCAACTCGACGGGTTCTTCAGTCTCAAGACCCTCTCTAGTATTTATCAGAGCCTTCCACAACCTGACTAAATAGTACTCGGCATCAGAGAAGTCGCAGCCTTCCCGAGACGTTGGCAGGATAGAAGTAGTTCCTCGTAGGCGCCTTCTGACAGAAGAAATTCTGTGTATTCGGCAAAGACAGGGAAAAGACCTAGATGACTCGAGAGCGTCTGTTGAAAGTGATCGTGGGCCTTTTTGGCAAGACCATATCGCGCGAATCGGACAAAATGCTCTAGTTCACCCTCAATGTCCTCTTCTATGTCGAATTCCAGGCGGAATTCGAAGTCTTTGCAAAGGTCGATGGGCGATCCTCCCGTAGGTTGGAGCGCAGGGGAGGAGTCCATTTGGTGGTCATGCTCCGCGGGCCCTATCCGAAGCAAAGGAGGCTGTGATATTCAAGCCACGCGGGAGATGTCGGTGTTCAGCTACCCGCCTAGGATGCTATACGACCGAAGGAGATGATCTGAACGTGTGTTCTCAAGCATCAGGCTGCTATGAGGGCAGCGGCACTGTGGATGAGCGCTGGCAGGACTCAAGGGTAGCAAACGACGGACCGAAAATCTTTAAACGGTGGGTGATAGCCTTGTTCTCTGGAGGAAGACCGAAGCTCGTTGTGGACGGGCTGCTGCCACCTTGTGATGTGCGATGGTGGTGTTCCCGCAGATTCTGTCGTAGAAGGAGCAGAGACTGGTGTCCTCAAATCTTGTTGTCGATTTTGCAGAGGTTGAATTGGTGGGGCGAGTCGAAAGGACCCTGCAGTATGAGGGTGAGGCTGCTCTCGGACTGACAAGATAGTAACACAACCTTCCTCCCGTTACATGCCACAATTGGGGAAGTCTCTGGCAAAATGTTCTGTCAGGCGTAGACACAGTTCTCAGCGATCCTTCGTGGGCAATTGTTCCAGGATGTGTACGGCTGAGTTGCTCGTGTGCGGCTGAACACCTCTTCTTGAGCCATTGTTCACTCTAAAGAGGCTCATTGAGACATGATCTGGCTGGATCATGGAGCCATCCAAGAAGCGAAGTCTGATTAGATACTCCGGCTGCTTCTCGAGGCGAAGATCCTGCGAGCCACGTCCAGTGCGGCAAGCTCATCCAGGACAAGATGTCGCAGTCGCCGAGCGGACATTTGGCAAGGCGTATGTGAACTGTGCCCTCCGCGGCAACAGCTCGAAATGGGGCAAATTGCGGGACAAAGATGCTGCAGTGCTGCAGTTGTTGATCGATCCACGTCAGGATGAAGGATTCAAACTGAGGGAGCTGGTGTTGGAACTGTCCTTCGCCGAGCAGCTTCCCGCAGCCGCGACCGCGACTCTTGCCCCCACAACGGCCCGCACAACGGTATCCAGAACTCCAGGAGCAACGATAGGTGCAATATCAACGGCAGCCGCTGCGCCGACAGAACCGTCCCTTATCATCCTGGAGCCACCCTCGCCAAAATACTTGAGAGGGAAGACGGCGACCCAGCATAGCTCACAGGAAGTGCTATTTCAACCCGAGGTGAGCGCCCCCGGCACTAGCCTTGGCGGAGTAGGTACGAAATTCACCAAGGACAAAGACGTCGAGCGCTCGTGGCGGTTCCAGAGCCATTGGGCAAACAACGAGACGGGCTTCTACACCAACGCCCAGTGGACGTGGAAGGCCGTGGCCGAGAACCCGGACATCGAGGACGTCGGTGCGCTCTTCGCGGGCGTCATCATCCAGCACCCCGGCCAACCGTTCTACTTGACCTGCAAGGTCAGCGGCAAGTTGGTACGCGTGGGGAAGCAATTTCGTTATGGAAACGATGACGAGCTGCCGCACCACACGCTCATTCATCCAAAGCCATCACAGCAAAATCTGGAGGTCGAAGCGGGACGGCTGGAGAAGGATATCGTTGATTTAATTAGACAGGCGGCTGCGAGAGTTCTCATCTCTGAAAGTGACGAGCAAAAGAATTCGGCACTGATTCCTCCGCCTCGAATATGAAGCAGAACACGCATGCTTTGAAGATGGCGTGGGCGTGCATCCAGCTGCGGCCGGTCTTTGGGTGCCGCGCCTTCTCTTCTTCGGCCACAAACGCTATACTCGCGTGAGCGCTTTGTTCTGAAACCACGCAGCTTGATTCTCCGCAAGCAGATGGGGTATTCACGCTGCTTGTTCATATGAGTATCACATATTCTTCAATTCTCATCTACTGGGGTATCTATCTGATGAAGCTGGTGAAGCTTCTTCGAGTCTGTCTGTTGAAGGACGACGACTTTTGATGACCACATCCGATGGGGCCCTTTGTCTCAGCCTTGTGGTAGGCTTCAATATCCATATCTCATATCAATCGTTGAGTTTGGCAAAATCTTCCTTCAAGGCCATATTACATGACAGACGCTAACCCCCGCAATTTCTATGCGTTGAGCATTAGAAAGGAGCTTTTCTTCCAATGGAACTGTACAACGCCGACCCTTATGCATGCAGACGAAAGCCAGCACAAAATCCGGTGGCGCGGTTTACGGTCTAGTAGCGGTAGATATCAGACTTGAAGGGACCCTCAACTGCCAAGCCAAGATACTCAGCCTGCACAGGAGTCAACTTGCTCAACTTGGCGTTGACATGATCCAAGTGCAGCAGGGCAACCTGTTCATCCAAGATCTTGGGCAGGACATAGACACCGATATCCTTCTTGCCGGTCTTTCCGAACTCGATATATTTCTTCCCGAATGCTTCATCCTCGGCCTTGAACAGCATGATTTGTGCAAGCACCTGGTTGGAGAAGGAGCAGGACATGACGAATGAAGAGTGGCCGGTGGCACAGCCTAGGTTAACCAGCCGGCCTTCCGCCAGGAGGATGATATTGCGACCACTGGACATTGTGTAGCGGTCAACCTGAGGCTTGATGTTCTGGACGCTCTTGGCGTTCTTCTTGAGCCAGGCGACGTCAATCTCGATGTCGAAGTGGCCAATGTTGCAAACAATAGCGTCGTTGCGCATTTGCTCGAAGTGCTTTCCGACAATGATGTCGCGGCAGCCGGTGGTGGTGACGAAGATCTGACCTTGGGAAGCAGCATCCTCCATGGTCACGACTTGGTAGCCTGAGACCGCAGCCTGCAGGGCGTTGATGGGGTCGACCTCGGTGACCAGGACACGGGCACCCATGCTGTGAAGTGCTTGGGCGCAGCCCTTGCCGACATCACCGAAACCTGCCACGACAGCGATCTTTCCCGCAATCATAACATCTGTAGCACGCTTGATGCCGTCCACCAGGGACTCCCTGCAGCCGTAGAGGTTGTCGAATTTCGACTTTGTGACACTGTCGTTGACATTGACTGCGGGGATGAGGAGGGATTTGCCTTTCAGCATGCGGTAGAGGTGGTGAACTCCAGTAGTGGTTTCTTCCGACACACCATAGCAGTCTTTCAGCATCTCAGGGTATTTGTTGTGGACAAGGGCGGTCAAGTCACCACCATCATCGAGGATGAGGTTGAGTGATTTTCCTGACGGAAAGGCCTTCAGTTGTTGTTCCAGGCACCACTCGTACTCTTCTTCAGTCTCGCCCTTCCATGCAAAGACAGGTGTACCTCCAGCGGCGATGGCTGCGGCGGCATGGTCTTGTGTGGAGAAAATATTGCATGATGACCAGGTGACTTCAGCACCCAGCGCTTTGAGGGTCTCGATGAGGACGGCCGTCTGAATGGTCATGTGAAGGCAGCCTGCGATCCTGGCACCGGCCAGGGGCTGATCTGCGGCATACTTTGTCCGAATGGCCATCAGACCTGGCATCTCAATCTCTGCGAGCTCGATCTCGCGTCGGCCAAAGGCCGCCAACGAGATGTCGGCGACCTTGAACTTCTGGGCGGGTGCACCACTGGTAGCCATATTGAACGTACTGGACGGGGAGGAGAATGGGAATTGAGGATATGAAATGGTTGGTGTCGGAGGGGTGAGTAGAACTTGAGGACAGCGAGAATGTCGGTGATATTTTTTTGAACTTGCGGAACGGAAAAGACCCCTCCGGACAGCCCATTTTCATCCCACTTTCCCCGGGCGACGCCTGCCAATCATTCTTCAACACCACGACTTTGATTTGGCAGAAATCTCGGTTGCAACAACAATCAGATCTCTGGCTATGACTTGATCACGGAATCATTGCATGCTCATGTGTTCTCCCATAGGTATATAAATGGGTGGGTTGCCGAGTGTGCATCGGCGACGCGGTTCATCTTCTCTTATCGTTTCACCACAACACGGCCAGATGAAGGATTGGCCTCGATATGCCACGTCGCAGCTATCGGCGCTGTCCACGAATTAATTTCCCATATGCCAGATGCGTGATATTTTGCCTCGATTAGGAAAGGAAATGGCGGATCATACTGTCCGCATTGTTGGTGCAGCAGATGTACCTGCAGCTCGCATATCGTTCCGCCCTTTCTCTGGTGCGACTCTATCAGCAGCCCTTCGTGCACCCGCTTGCAGTCCCCGAGAGAGTGCCCAAGATCGATAGCTCCTGTGGTAGGGCATCGAAAGACACAATCCACGTGGAGAACCACGGCCTTATCACCAACGGAGCCTTATGGAAAGTGCTGGTCAAACGGGAAGTGCATCCTAATGCAGATGGAGTCTAATAAATATGTACGTGACCAGTCCACAGAATCATCTGACCGCCACATCCTCAGAGTCGGGCTCAGACGGCTTGCGCCTCTACGTTTGTCTCTTGTACTTCTGCAATTTTGTTATGTTGGTGGCTCTTTCCTCTGCCATCAGGTAAGCTACAATTGCGTGATCGCTTGCGTATTGCACACAATACCGGCCCCGGCCAAGAGTCAACATTCTCTGAGAACCACCCCATCAGTCACTCGCAGAAATTCGGTTTCGCTCTATCACTGTCCAGCAGGTATAAAAGAATACTGTTGCTATTAGGCGCGACAGGTTCCGATTTCTCAGACCAGGAGCACCATTCAGTCCGAAATGACAACAACGCAAGCGGCAGCGGCACAGAAGATGAGCGAGAACACCAGCACGGCGGCAATCATCGATGCGCGGAAGCAAGTCAGAGGCGAGGAAAATCCTGCAGCAGTGCTCATCCAGAAGGAAACAACCCAACCCTTTGGTGAAGGAACCCATGAACCGACCCGTTGGCTGACAGTCTCACCCTACCTCGAGCACGAGCATCTCCTGGATCTGGACCGTGTCGACACGCCGAACCGACTTCTCGCTCTTGCATCGACGGAGCTGGAGCCAGCAACTCCTCAATATGCCACGGTCAAATACGAAGATGCACTCGACTGGGACAGCTTAATGTTCACATTGAAATCACTTGCAGCCAAAGAAGGATACAGATGGACGCGGCAGGAGTTTTACGTGGTTGAATTCAGGTCTAAGCTCAAGAAGGACATCGATGTTGAACTTCTATTCAAGCTTGACAAAGAGTCTCATGTTGAAGCCACAGCGAGTGGGGGCCTGTTGAAGTACTGGTACGGTGTCCCTGACGAGAACAGAAGGAACCTCGCAACGTGTGGGTGAAACCAAATCAACTCCTACTGAGATTGACGCTGAAAATTTCCGCAGGTTTTTGGCGCAGCAAGGAGGACGCAGTCAATGGGGGTCGAGGACCATGGCACAAACAAGCTCGAGCTGCTATTCCCAACATGTATGAGCACATCGACATCAAAGGATTGCACCTGATCATCGAGGACGATGTGAGGAGCTGGTCCTTCGGGCCACATGCTTGATTTTGGTACCTAGCGAAATTCGTCTTGTCGGAAGGCGGGTAACAGTGCAAAGGTTTTCAAGTGCTTGGGAGCTTGGAGTTTAGCGAGCCAAGGGGATTTGCGCATCTAGATTGTTGTAAGCGCGGCGTTGTGAGAAGTTGTGACAGGTGTTCTTAGGATAAGGACTTATCTGAGAAATCATTCAACCTTGGCAATCTCATTCGTCTTGTGAATCGCTGCGGTGCATGACAATTTCAAGGCCAAGAAGTGATGTGAATTTGAGGCGAGGATGAGGACGAGGAAGTCGTGTGCGGAAGCTCTCTATTTGCTGCGATCGTGGCCTGATCGGGACTAGTGCATCTTCGATTTGAAGCTCCCAAACCTCATCGTCAATTGAAGCTCCAAAACCGTGAAGGACGCAGCCGACTCTCCCCTCCCAGCCGGATTCTTGTCCTTTAGAGATTGCAAATTCCGTCATCTCCTAACACGTCGCAAGATGATGTCCGCCAGGCTGATGCGGCCAGCCTTTGCGGCTGCCCGCCGAACAGCCCCTAGAACAGCTATCCGAACATACGCTGCTTCCGCCGCCGCAGACACGAAACCCCCCGTCCCGTTGTTTGGCCTTGATGGAACATATGCGAATGCTTTGGTATGCGAGTCCAGTGTATTTTGCAAGAAGAGGCGGGGATGAAGTCCATCTCAAACCCAAGTGATCGAGCACTGGGAACACGGACCATTCAACTCAGAGGCTATGAGACTGACGGCTATTCGATTCATAGTACACGGCCGCCGCCAAGCAAGGCTCTTTAGACCCTACCGCCAAAGCGATCTCCAGCCTTCTTCAAATCCTCAAGAACGACACGAAACTGCCCCAGATCCTTCTTGCACCGATGCTGTCAGACTCGGACAAATCCCAGATTATTGCTGAGCTGGAGAAGCACACTGGAGGTGCCGACAAGAGCGGAACGGTCAAGAACCTGCTGCAGGCATTGGGAGAGAACAACCGACTCGGCTTGCTCGAAGGAGTTTGTGAAAAGTTTGGTACACTGATGAGTGCCGCAAAAGGAGAATTGGAGTTGGTTGTCACGAGTGCTGCGGTACGTCTACGCAAAATCGATCGCTGAATATCGCACTTCGCTAGGGCTGGCACTTCTAGCATTGTTCTAGTTATGTGTGCTGACTTTGATGCGCCCCAGAAACTCGACGAGAAACTGCTTCGCCGTCTCGAGACCGCCCTCACCAAATCTGAGTACAGCCAGGGCAAGAAGCTCAAAGTTGTCACCAAAGTCAACCCTGATATCCTGGGTGGTCTGATTGTGGAGATCGGCGAGCGAACCATTGACCTCAGCGTGTCGAGCAAGATCTCTCGAATGAACAAGATGCTCACTGAGACCGTGTAAGATTATCCTTCAATTTGCATTACGGTCAGGCCAGATCAGGTGGTCAGTTGGCTTTGGTCAAAAGATGCGCCTGGTGAGTAGAGCTCAACCTTTCGGAGCAGGGAACGGGACCATCCTGTATATATCATCCAAGCAGCGAGTCCAATATCACTCAGCTTTGCGCTTGGGTCGTCTTGACCGCTACCATGTGTTCACCTCTGCCGGAACCGTCCATGTCAAGTTTTCAGGGTGCAGACAATGAGTAAAGGCAGCCTTATTTTATCCGGAGATAAAAGAGCCAAATCCGCCGGATTTCTAACGCTAACCACTCGTCGTATTTTCCCATGCATGAAACTTCCATCACTCGGCCAGAAAACGTCCAGTCAGGAGCCGACTTTCTTGTGCGCCCCCAGACCACTCGCCCTCACGATAGTCTCTTCGTCGGACTAAGTCGAAGAGACCATGGCTCATTCGGACGAAATGGAGGGAGAGGAATACACAGCAGGCCCACTCTCGGCTCGGAATATCATGATCGAACCGACTCTTTATATCCGGACGGTCGACGCGGCCTCGACATATGTAAGGGCGAGAAGTACACACGAGTTGTAGCTTGTTGGAAGGACGTCACTCGGATTCCAGAATACTCATACTCTTAGTCGTATACGGAGAACTCAATTGGTGAACCACAATGGCTGCTTCGAACCGAATCGTCAAAGTTGCCCTCGTCGGGGTGAGTACAAGAACCAGACACGCGCGGAGCCGCTGTGTCAGTCCTCGCAAGATCAAGAAACATAGGTGTGTTCGTATATACGGACTGCAGCTAACAGGGGAGACTTTTTCAAGGCCGGCGGACATGTGGGCAGACACATCGCCGAAGCACTACTCCAGACTGGCAAACATCAAGTCACGGCCATTACTCGCATGGCGAGCACAAGCACCAGCACAAGCGCGCTCCCCGACGGCATCACCGTCGCAAAGGTAGACTACAACGACCATTCGTCGCTCGTCGCCGCGCTGCAGGGCCACGACGCGCTCGTCATCACCATCTCCGTGACCGCGCAGGCGGAGCAAGAGAAGCTGATCCGCGCGGCCGCCGACGCCGACGTGCCCTGGATCCTGCCGAACGAATGGGGCTTCGACTCGGCCGAGGACTCGGCCATGGTCGCCGACATGGGCATGGCGGACCGGGTCGCGGCGCCTCGCAGCCTCATCTCCGCGCTGGGTAAGAGCGCGTGGGTCGCCGTGTCGACGGGCTTCTGGTACGAATGGAGCCTGTCCTTCGCCGACGCGTTCGGGTTCGACTTCCCGAACAAGAAGGTGACTCTGTTCGACGACGGCGCCGCCCGCGTGACGGTCTGTTCGTGGCCGCAGGTCGGCCGGGCTGTCGCGGCGCTGCTGAGCTTGAAAATCAATCCCGACGAGCCTAGTAACGATGATGACGACCATCAGGGGCAGGTGCCCGAGCCAGAGCCTTGTCTCGCCCAATTCAAAAACAGCTTCGTCTATCCGTCGTCCTTCTGCGTCCGTCAAAACGACATGCTGGCCTCGGTGCTGCGCGTGACGCGCACGACGGCCGACGAGTGGACCATCGCCCGAGAATCGACGCGCGAGCGGTTCGACAAGGCCATGCAGGAGTTGAGGACGGGTAACCGGGCGTCGTTCGTGAAAGCCATGTACACGAGAGCGTTCTTCCCCGACGAACCCGCGAATGTGGAGCGGTCGAGGGGCGGCAACCACAATGGCGTCCTAGGGCTGCGTGGCGAGGAGGACAAGATGGATGAGTATACCAAGGTGAGTCGATCGAGTCAATCGAGTCACGCGAGTTGAAGTCCCTTCTTTCATTTCGTCATAATCATTGCATCGCATTACATTGTCGGCTTGGATTTTCTAGACTGTTTTGCAAGGGACACGTTACTAAAAGCGAGATATCTCACAGGATGGCATCGACAGGGTCGCCGAGATGACTACGTGGTTGAAGAGCGTGCACGGATAACTTGGCTGCTTGTGTTCCACACACACACACACACGGCCAGAGAGAACATGGCAATCTTGGCTTCCATGTCTCGTACCGGCAAGGACGGAGGGCACCCGGCATGGCTACATTCAACTGGCACTCCTTGTATCCTACAGTACTGTCAAGGATCCGAGGACGAACGACAGACCCGACTTTGACAACAAGTATCCATGCACGGCATGTTCTGTTACCTCGTGGTCGTCCTTCAATGATGCGCACCATTCAAGTCGGTCTACGCTGAAGACCAAGGCTATCTGCAATACTGTACCGCGATATTGCGTGGGGTACAGTATATACATACATACATACATACATACATACATACATACATACATACATGCATACATACATACATGCATACATACATACATAGCCAATTGAACATCCAGGCTTGGGCTGCCTGGTCTCTCTCCAACACAGTCGTGCTACATATAGAGGTACAGCGCACGAAGTACTCCATACGTACAATTCGACAGTTTAAGTTATATCCTTATCACTGACCGACCTTGGGATCTACTCTTTCTATCTCTTATCATTTCAAAAGCAAGAACCGCTAATGAAGTAGCCACAGATACGATGCGGATCCTGCTCATCTGACAACCTGTCTTTTGCATATATGTAGTATTGTACTGTAGGCCAATTGCTCCGTACCACGATTTTCGATTACGATTGCGACTTCGATGTCGATGCTCGATTTCGATTTCTATGTCGATCTTCAATTTCGATCTCGATCTGCCCTATCTCTTCCTAGACCTCCTCCTCCTCCTCCTCCCCTGCAGACTTTTTACTCTTCACGCTCCGCCACTCGATCCCTACAGCCCCAAACACGGTCGCGCAAGCCAATGCGACGCAGATATACCACATGAAGGTCAAAGCGTTGTTGTACGCATGCTTGACGACCTCCAGATCAGTTTGTGATACCGCGTTCTTCAACTCCGTCGCCCCGACGTGCAATACAAGATTCGGGTCCAGGGTCGGTAGATCCCGTCTGAGCGACGAGGCAAGTCTGTTCAGGTAGACGTTCTGGCCGACCGCCAGGAACACGGCCCCGGAGAGTGTCTGGAGGAATGTGATGATTGCGGTCCCGATCGCGACGTCGGCCTCGGCGAGGACCGTCGAAGCGCACACAAAGGGCAGATTCATCGCGAAGCCCACCCCGAAGCCGTAGAGGAGCTGGAATCCCACCTGGGTCGCCGTGTTGGTGTCGACGGACCACGTCGTCATAAGCCCGGCACCGAGAGATTGGAGGGCGGTCGAGGCGTAGAAGAAGGGAGCGTAGTAGCCTAGCCAGGCCGTGCCGATCCCCGAAGCGAGGGACATGACGATCACGCCCAAGCACAGCGGGATGATCAATACCCCAGAGCGAACGGCGGAAGTGGACTGAATGGCTTGAAACCAGATGGGGACACTGTAGATGAAGATGAAGAACGGGCCGGCGAGGGTGACGGTGAAGAAGCTTGCAGCCGCCATCGTTCTCTGCTTCAGAATATGTGGTGGCAGTGTGGCGTTTTGGCCCGGTTGACGAAATTGGATGGATATGAAGAGGACGCCGAGGACGAAAGAGAGCGTGAAGAGCAGGGGGATCCGGAAGTTCGACCATGAATAAGTCGTGCCGCCCCATTGGAGGGCGAGCAGGAAACAGATGATGGCGGGAATGAGGATCGAGGTGCCAAGGATGTCCAGGTAGGCGATCTTCTGTTTCAATGTCAGAGTCGAGCTACGGGAGGTCTTGCCGGTATGATTTGACCGAAGGGCAAAGAGAATCACAAAGACGGAGACACCGCCTAGAGGGAGATTGATGTAGAAACACCATCTGGAGACAACAATTAGCTGTTGATACAGACGGGCAAAGTGAGAGTGGAGCGGCAGGCCGTACCGCCAGGATAAGTTGTCAGTCAGGACTCCTCCGATCAGAGGTCCAATGACAGAAGCGATGCCGTACATGGAGTTCAGAACAGCATTATCTTCCCGCTGCTTAGCAACCAGGGCGCGTGCCGGATTGAGGACACCAACTCACAGACAGCCCTCTTCTCCAAGCTCACCAGTCCCGCCATAATGATCAATGCGCCCGAAAACACGCCTGCGGACCCGATACCGGCAATGGTGCGGCCCAGGATCAATGCAACGGAGCTAGGTGCCGCGCCACACACGGCCGAGCCGACCTCGAAGAGAAAGATGGCGAAGATGAAGACATACTTAGGCGACGCAAACGTGTAGGCCTTTCCGAACACGAGCTGGAACGAGCAGGTCGTGAAGAGGTAGGAAGAACCATACCAGGACACATCGTCGAGGGAGTGGAATGTGTCTGTGATGGCAGGGATGGCCGTCGAGATGATGAGGTTGTCCTGAAGGCAGTAACAGATGTTAGTGGGAAAGACAGCATTATATCTTGACAGGGGGTTTCCGGTCCAACAACGCAAACCATACCAGTGCGACCAAGAAAATGGCAAGACACAGCGCAAGAACTATCGACGCGAACTGGAGGTTCGAGGTTGAAGTGGAAGTGGAAGAGTCGATCTGTTCTCGAGCAGCGGTCGTGCTCTGTTGTTTCTCGTTGCTCGCGGCGATTGTAGACGTCGACGTCGCTGTCTGTGGCGTCACTGTGCTCTTTCCTGTAGATTCAGTAGGCTCGTGGACCGCACTGACGCTGCTGATTGACGGCAGAGAAGATTCGGTAGGCTCGTCGTGAACCGCCTTGAGGCTGCTTGTTGACGGCAGAGAAGATTCCGCATACTCGTCTCGAGATGTCTCAACCATGCTGGACATGGTGACTTGCTACGTTCAAGGACCTTTCGTCCGTAACTTTTCTTTTCCGCCTTGCAAAAAATAATGCATGATGAAGCGAGCGCGAGGCTGCCTCCAGAAGCTGTACTTTCCCAGGACGGTCATCAACGGGCCGCGGAAACAACGGGGCGATATAGCCAGCTACAGGCATATCGTCTGATTCCAGGATCTTGTCGAGGCCTCAGGGAGCTCTGATGGGGTGATCATGCTCCCACTGCCCTCACAGACTTCGCCCAAGGCCAGCATCTCAGGGGTGGCCCAATCGGACTTCGTCTGGGTTTGGTCCTGTAGCTCGCATCCTTCGTCTCACAGGCCGTGTGCGGCCGCAAGGCGATGACGGGGCTCACGATATCAGCAGTAACGGATCGGGGGCGTACAGCGGTTGCCGGAATCGCCATGTTGCGGAGTGGGAATTGAGTTTCGGACCCATTCGCCAGCCAGGACCCCCCACAGGGCTGAGATGCAGCTCGATACGAAGCGTCCTCCCTCATCTCCAGAATCTCGGTGTGGCTGGGAGCATCCGCGAGCCGCTGACATGATCTAGACCAGAAGATACCCATCTGCAGCGCCAAGTGGTCGACGGGATACGTGATACATGCACTGGTTGTAAGACACCTTTGTCTTTCTTTTCCAGGAGGATTGGGTTCCTTGGGGGGCCAGCCTATCCGGGTTCTTCGATTCTTGCCGGTTTTGGCAGTACATTGCCTGGCTATCCGAATCAACACGCCTTCAGCCACCTGCATACGTGCATGATCGGCCTGTTGTCCCGACAATGCTCACCAGAGACGCATCTCAAACGCCGACGTGGCCTCATGGCGTGGGTCACCGCCCTTGGACGTCGGCCCTAAGCTGTGCAGCTGGTTTTGAATATGTCCACACGGGGTGTACACCGTGCTATCTGGTGGCTTGATCTGGATCCTAGGCGTCCCCCTCCATCCAATGCCATGATAGACGGCCGAGACAGATCGAGAAGGCGCTTCGGTGAGGTTCAGCCTCGCTAGTCTCAGTGCCATGTGCAAGTCGGCTATTCTCGACTTTCCTCTCTGGACCAGTAACGGCTTTTGGCGGGGCTGACCTCGTGGCCGGCAGCACGGTTGATGCCATCCCTACAGCAGAGTTTCCCGCCTTGACGGAATCGGACGTTAGTATCTTTCAGAACAACGCCAAATGGTTCGCTTGTTGAAATGGCGCAGTGAGATTTCCCCCAATGGCTGGCTTGTTGATATGGAGTGATGACATTCCAATCTCGCGAAGGATGTGCCAGGCAAAGCACGGGCAGCGGTCTGATGCTTTCGAGACACTGACTCCCAGCACAAATAATACGGCGTCCCGCGATCCATCAGCACCAGCGGCGCTCCTGCCGCGTGTTAAACAGCAGTGTCATCAACGCCATGGTCTAGTCGCGTCTCAGCCCGACGGAGCATGGCTAGAGCCAGAAGGCATCGTACTTGGTGTGGTGTAGCCGAATCGATTGTTGGTTGCTTCCAAGTATAATCGAAGGATGACTTGCCTGGTCCCGTGGGGACCGTGACATCGCAAGTCTGATGCGTTGACGACAGCGCCAGGCAATCAAATAAAAGAAAGTACCAAATCTGGCCGTCCATTCTCAGGTCAGTGGCAAGTCAACGTACAACATTGACGTCTCTGCAGCTGTCTGCCTTTCTGAAGAATCCTCTTCTTTGTCAGTCCTGCCCGAGTGTCACTACTTTGTGCTTTCTTCAGCTGCGAACATGACGGCCGACAACAGCAGACCTCTTATTTTCGTTGGAGTCCTTCCCATCTACGGCCATGTCGAACGCATGCTGCAAATCGCCAAGGGCCTTGTGCAGAGGGGTTTCTCAGTCACTGTGCTGACGGGATCGGCTTTCAAAAAGGCCGTCGAGCTCACGGGATCCAAGTTCGCACTCACAGGGGGCAAAGCGGACTATCAAGCCAACACTGTCTTTGATTCCTTCGCACCGGGCCTACAAGGAGCCCACGGAATCCATCGGTCACTCCTGATCGATGTCATCGAGGAACAACACAGAGTCCTGCAAACACTCTTGAAGCAGGTGTATTCGTCAAGTAACCAGACGGTCGTGTTCCTGCAGTCATGTCTATACTTCGGCAACAGTGCTCTCATACTTGGCGGCCCAGGACGGAAGCCAACGGCCACCATAGGGATCGGGCACACATCTCTGACATGCTCGAGTGTCGATACAGGACCGATGGGCTCTGGCCTACCACCCGACTCGTCGGTGGACGGCCAAGCCCGGAATTTGCAAGGCCAAAAGAAGTTTGAAGAGGCCATGGCGCCGGTGCAAACTCGATACGAGGAACTCGTGCGAAGCCTTGGAGCGACCAAGAACAAAGTCCCGTTCTACTTCGACGCAGCAGTGAACCTGCCTGATCTCTTCCTCCAAATGTCCGTGCCATCCCTCGAATATCCACGGAGTGATCTGAGGGAAGGGTTTCGCTTCATCGGTGCCATTCCGTCGTCAGGCACCGGGACCGAAGAGAACTTGCCGTCCTGGTGGGATGAGGTCGTGCAACACCAGAAGAAACTCGTGGTCGTCTCGCAGGGCACGCTCAATATCAACGTCACGGACTTGATCATTCCGACATTCGAGGCAATGAAGGACAAAGATGTCCTCGTGGTGGCAGTCATTCACCAGATCGACCGGATCGAGAATTTCAATGTCCCCGACAATGTGCGGGTGGCAAGATACCTTCCCTTCAACGAGCTGTTCAAACACACCGACGTCCTCGTCAGCAACGCCGGGTACGGTACGGTTCAGCAGGCGTTGTTCTGCGGCGTGCCCATGGTTCTCGCCGGTGTGGGCGAGGACAAGCCAGAGACGTGCGCTAGAGCAGCCTGGGCTGGAGTCGCCGTCAATCTCAAGTGTCTGCGTCCGACCGTGGAGCAACTGCGCGAGGCGGTTGACGAAGTCCTGTCGGTGCCGAAGTACCGGGTGCGAGGACAGGAGCTCGCGGAGGAGTACCGACGATATGACACGATTGCAGAAATCGAAGCTGCCATTCAGCAAGTCGCGGGCAAGCCTGGGCGACGCCGCGTCAAGCGACAGATGGGCGCCGACACTGCATTGAAGCTGTTCAAGAGACTGCGACGTTCCACAAGGGTTCATTAAGACAGAGGTTGTCCGGAGCACTGTCGTCGTACAAATACGGCGACGACGCTGGATGAGCACGGTCTCCTGGAAGGACAAATACCGCGTCCTCTCGTCTCTCGATTGGAGTCCGACTCGAGAAGCGAGCGAATTCGGCCATCGTAATACAGCCACGAGCGCGCTTGCCGGGTCTCCTCCTCCCCTTCCTCCTCCTCGGACAACTGCAGGCACGGTGGTTATTAATGGAGTATTCAGGGAGGCGAAGTTGCAAAGGGTAAAACCAAGTAGACCATAGAATGAGCACTGCTGCGGATGACCAACTTCGGGCCACACCTTTAACAAAAGCCGGACAGCTGGAAAACTGAAATGCTGGTGCTTCATTCTATTGCGGCTTGTGCTATTGATGCTCTAACGATGCCACGCAATCTCCTGTGGACTACTATACAGTCCCTGTCGTGGACCCCTTAATGATACCCTCACCTCCCATTCGCCGAGTCTTCCCTCTCGTTCAATGATGGACTTTCCATCGGTCGTTAAGTCTAATCCAGCTGCGCCTCGAACTCATCCTCGTAGACACCAACGCTCTCATCCGTCTTGATCTTCGTCAACTGATCATTGACGAATTTCTCGTAGTGGCTGTCTGCGATACTCTTCCTGCGCTCTTTCTCCAGTTTGTCCTCTTCGCCCCACTCGTCTCCATCAGTGACAGCAGATGCTGGGGCGTCAAAATAAGAATTGGCAGCATCGACATCATGTATGACGGCCGGCGTGGCCTGCCCTCGAGCGGAGTGGTCGCCATTTGTGCCATTAGAAACAAACGAGGAGCGACCCCCGAGCGAGCGTGAGGTCGAGGAGCGACGCATGGGGCCTGGCGTACCAACAAATGTGTTTTTCCTGGTCAAGCCACTCGAGAATGTGTCGTCAAAGTAGTGAGCCAAGCCTGTCGAGGGCGTCCGAGGTGTTTGCGGTAGACGGCAGTTGATGCCAGTGTCATGGATCATTTTGGCCATCAAGCCCGTCCAACCGCACTGATGGCTGGCACCGAGACCACGGCCGGTGTCACCGTCAAAGAACTCGAAGAACCACAGATAGTCTTTCCAGTGCGGGTCAAAATCGAGGGTGTCGTTGCCGGCATTGATGGCGCGGCGACCTTCGTGGTCGCGAGCCATGAGATGCTGTAGTCGATGTTGGATCTCTTCGGCGACGTGACCCAGGTGCATGTATTCCCCGGAGCCGGTCGGGCATTCGATCTGCAGCGACGTGCCATAGAACATGTAAAAGCGGAGGAGTGATTCGACGAGAAGGAAGTTTACGGCAATCCAGACTGGGCCACGCCAATTCGAGTTGCCGCCGAACAGGCCCGAATCAGAGTCACCAGGAACGTAGCTGACCTTGAATTGCTGGCCGTTGACATCCATGCTGACGGGGTGATCCTCATGATATTTGGACAAGCTGCGGATTCCATGCTCGGACAGAAACTCGGTCTCATCCAGCATCCTTTTTAGAATCTGTTCCAGTCTCTCCTTGCTGACTAGAGACAAGAGAAGACGCTCGTCTTTCCCTCTCTTGCGCATGGAGGCAATGTTTCGTTCGGCAACATCGTGTCGGTTCTGGATGAACCAATCCATTCTGCGCTTGAAGTTGGGGAATTTATTGATCAATTCAGGCTCCAGAGTCAGCACAGCGTACAAGGGGATGAGGCCGACAAGCGAGCGGACGCGCATTTGCTGGGTCCACGGTCCACCCCAAGAGATGGCGTCGTAGTAGAAGCCGTCCTCCTCATTCCACAGGCTCTGCTCTTTGCCACCGGCACGGAACGACATGGCATCGGATATCAGCAGGAAGTGTTCAAAGAACTTGGATGCAATGTCTTCGTACGTTCTCCGGTGCTTGGCGAGTTCCAGAGCAATATTCAACATGCAGAGGCAGTAGAAAGCCATCCAACCTGTGCTGTCGGCTTGCTCAAGGACACCCCCGGTTGGCAGCGGCTCAGAACGATTGAAGAGACCAATGTTGTCCAATCCAAGGAAGCCGCCCTCGAAAACGTTTTTGCCGTCATTGTCCTTGCGGTTCACCCACCAGGTGAAATTAAGCAGCAATTTCTGAAAAACACGCTCCAGGAAATCAAGATCTTGTCGTCCGTACATCTTGCGCTCGATTTTGAACGTCCGGAAGACAGACCATGCATGCACCGGCGGGTTGACGTCGCCAAAGTTCCACTCGTAGGCCGGTAGCTGTCCATTGGGATGCATGTACCATTCTCGGGTGAACAAGTCCAGCTGCTTCTTCGCAAAATCGGGGTCAACCATTGCAAGAGGGATACAATGGAAAGCCGAGTCCCAGGCGGCGAAGAATGGGTACTCCCACGAATCCGGCATGGACAAGATGTCGTCCAGATACATGTGTTTCCAATGCTGATTGCGGACGTTCTTGCGACTTTCAGGTGGTGGTGGCATGTTCGGATCACCATTAGCCCACTGATCCCAGATGAAGTAATAATGTTGCTTGCACCACAGCATGCCAGCAAAGGCCTGGCGTTGGATGTTCCTCAGGTCGTCCGCCATCGGCAGAGGGCTGATGCGGTAGTAAAACTCATCGGCATCCTGTCGCCTTTGCTCGATGATGTCGTCCACTAGCTCTTCGTTGAGATAGCCGTCATATTTGCGCGACAGACGGAATCTAACAACGGCGCATTCCCCAGCTGGGACCCCGTCGCCTTGGCCAAAGTCGTACCAAGCAGCGCATTTTGTGCCTGAACAGCGAGGGTTGATAGCACCCTTCTCCTCGTCGACGATCCATCGATGAAAAGCGTCTTTGACATAAGGTTGCTTATTTTTAACCCCATAGAGTTTTTCCAGGTTAGTATCATTCTCTGTGAACATGAGCTGCGGATGAACGTCATCGGCGTCGGGGCCACAACCAGGAGAGGGAGATAGCTGGAAGAAGCGGTGACCGAGCTTGTGGTGCTTCGACTGAGCCGTCATTGGTCCAACCATGCGGATGTTTGGCTTCAGCTTCTCGGGCTCATGCCCCCATGACCAAGTGTTTCGGAACCACATGTGAGGGATGATGTGCAGAGGGGCTGGCTCCGGACCTCGATTGTATGCAGTGACCCGGAACAAGAGCTCTTCAGGATCGTCCGTCTCTTTCGCACATTCAATGAAGATATCAAAGTAGCGGTCGTCCTTGAAAGCGTCCGAGTCAATGATGTTGTACTCGCGCTCGTGCTTGCCCCGCTTTGCATTCTCCTGGATCAGCTGCTCGTAGGGGAACTTCTTCTGAGGGAGCTTGTAGAGGTACTTCATGTAGGCTGTAGCTTGGTCAGCCAGCCGAGCCTGGGGAAATGGCTGCGTGTCAACTTACAATGGGTTGGCGTGTTGTCCAGATGGAAATGGGCCTCCTTCAAGCTTTCACCATGGTTGCCTTGAGGGTTGCTCAAACCGAACAGTCTCTCCTTCAGGAAGTCGTCCTTTTCATTCCAGAAGGCAAAGGCAATGTTTTGCAGCCCATGGGTGTCTGATACGCCCGCGATGCCATCTTCACCCCACCGATATGCTCTTGACCGGGACTGGTCGTGGGAGAAATGACTCCAGGCATCGCCATCGTGGGAGTAATCCTCACGAACAGTTGCCCACTGGCGCTCAGCCACGTAAGGACCCCATTTCTTCCAGTATTTTGTGCGTTCACGGTCCTCTTTCAGCCGCTTCTCCTCCTCGCATAAATATTCGTGGTGATCGACGATGACCATCCTGAACGAGGAAGTGTCAACGGGTGGTATGACAGGGTCAATTCCAATCAGCACATGTAGGCCGAGAAAAGCGAGAAAGGCAAGTGGCGGATGTGGAAATTTCGGGAGCTGCTCAACAGCGACTGAAGCGGCTGGGAGGAACGAGAGACGGCACAGAACTCGGCCGAAAAGGCGCCAGAGAAGTGCAGGATAAGGATAGGAATAATGAAGGATAATGCTCTGTAGGAGATGTCCAGCTGCTTGGATGGTCCAGCGTCCTCGAGATCCGAGTGTGTGGGATTGTACCTTGCAGAAGGTCGAGGGAACGATGGTCGGTGAAACTCTGATCTGGAGGGCAGATGGGCAAATTGTGTTTGGCGGTGGCCGGTCGCCGTTTCCGGTACCTTGGAAACGGGCATTCGTCAGCGGCGCGATAGTGCTTCGCTAGTGACGGGAATAGGCTGGTTGGCAGCGTGTTGGGCAAGCAGTCGCCCCCGGATGTTCCAAGCCGGGGCTCCAGAGGCTTGCCCACCACTGGAACTAAAAGCTCAACCTGTTTCCATCGGAGATATTTTTGCCCCCACCTGCACCGCTAAAGAGAGAGCGCAGAGTTGGGGGGCGACAGAAAGTCTTAACAAAAGTACAAGTAGAAGAATCGAAGCCGCTAAGAAGGCAACCAGATTAAAGTGTTGTTCGTCGCCTGAACGTGACAAGCCTCTGTATGAGATTCATCTCAAGTGTCTCTCACTGTCGTCAGCCGGGAGGGCGTCATGCTGTTGGCTGTTCATAGTTAATTGTTTTGCTGGCAACCGCGGCGATGTCTTCAGTGACGGCTGAATCATTTGCGCTAACAGGTAGATTTGGTGATACGTACAACATCATGACTGCTGAAAACGCTGGCAAAAATATATTTTCTACAGCGTCCGAATTGACATCACTTGTCCCTTCAACCTCGTTCTCCGGTACTCGATATATTCGACCAGTCTTCCGTCACAGGCTCCGAGGTTCTGGACTTCTGCATCCTCGGCACCATATCGCCATCGATTTCTACCGGTGTTGACTGGTATATACCCTTTTTATCCATGGACTCCCTCCGATGCCCGCCGCTTTCGAATATCATGGACGAGTCTGCTTCTACCACAGCAGAAACAGGCCGACCGCCCAGTTCAGCAGCCGCTTTACGCTCGTGATTCAGCATGTCGGGGTTGACAGACCCTCGCTGGCGCCTCCTGCGCCACCACCGGAAGAGGAATACCGCAGCTACCACCAGTATCAAACCGACGGCAATGACGCCAATTGCGATCCCTGCTTTTGCTCCGCCGCTGAGACCGCCGCCCGAGGACTCGGCCGGTCCTTGAGCGGACCCGGTTTCGGTCACGTTCGGTGTCGCGCTGGAATTGCTCGGGTCAAGGAGGTAGTCGATCAACTGGAGGACGCCATTGGCGGTCAAGTAGTCTTTGGTCGTGATTTGGGCATTGTTGATGAAGGTCTCATTGTCGACATCGTAGGACGTTATGCGAAGATTGTCGACTGTGTTGAAGTGCGTATTGTTGGTCAGGTCGGTCGAGTAAAGCAGCTGACCTGCCACACAGTGGTAGGAGAATATGTCAAGTTTTTGGTCGTCGCTCAGACCATTGAAACCTGTGAAGGACGCGCCGAACCGGGGATCGTTTGGGCCAAATCTGTGCCCCGTCAGTAACCAAATCCGTTCACGCATGGATATTATCCTTACACAGTGAGATCTGCTAAACTAATCACAGCATCGAAGGTCGGACTCGGCGCCAACCATCCTCCTTCGTTCAGAAGGGCCGTTAAATCGTCCAGCCCCGCCTGGGTAATTGGGTTGGGAAGGGATATTGGAATGGTCAACACCGCGTCGACCATTTGAATCAACCCAGCGGCGTAGAAGATGTCCTGCCAGCATTGAATTGAATACTTATCACAAAGCTCGCCGGGACCGGGAAGCTTACAGCTTGTACCACCTTTGAAGGATTCTTCAGCCCCGTCAGAACAGTGGCGACACCGTTGCGTTCTACGAGCTCCACTCGTTGTCCGCCGGTTATGTTTGTATAGGTCGAGTCACTTAGCAACGTAGGCGCAAAGACAGGCGTGGTACTGAAGGCGCCAGACGGGAAGATGCCTTTGACGATATGGTAATCCAACAGTGCGTCCAACGTCTTGTTATCTATCGTCGAGCCACCCAATTTAGTAAACGCCTGGTCGTTCGGGACGAGGACTGTGTCATGTTAGCGATGAAACGGCCAGTACGACAACTGCAGAAAGCCTTACCCGTGAAATTCCCTCCATCAAGCAGGTTGATCAATTGTGTGCGGCCCTGGAGATATGACACAAATGTTGAGGCGCCATTTGCGGATCCTAGGATGGTGAGAACGTCGTCGTTCAGATCGTCGGCTCCGCACAGCAGCGCAATTGACGGGACGAGCACACAGAAGTATGTCGGCGTCCCATACCGCATGGTGTCTGGATTTGCGTGCACAGTAGAGGAACCGCCTAGCTGCCCGCGCAAGCTCTCTCGGCCCAGACACGTGCGAGCAACAGCACGGAGGAAGTATTTTACGAAGATTCAATGAGAATTCAGGAATCGGGGTTCATCGCACGGGGTCATTGACCACTTCACACGTGGGAGAGGGACCGAAGAGAAGCAGGCATGCGGTCCGAGTGGGTGTCAAACATATGGAGGGTCCTCAAGTTTAGCAATCAGCTCAATCCGAGGTCACAAACACTGGTGGTGGAGCTGTGGCCTGGGGATAGTCCCCTTTCGGGCCCCGTCTGATATTGCCATGCTAGACGAGGTGGAAGCGCGCCCAGAAGCTTGGCCGGAGCTTAGGATATGTCAAAGCTTGTCACGCTTGTCGGGTTCGTGGTGTACTTACCGAGTACTGTGCAAGCGTTGATCCAAGACGCACCGAAGCTAGAATCTGATTGCTCAGCCTTGGGGCGATCACACTTGCCCAGTAGAGGTTTGCAACGGCGCGATACATGCGGGACCTCCATGGCGGAGACGCCGTCTCGCAGGTTTCCCGGTGGCCAAGGTGGTAGTGGACGTCGAAGGATATAGTAGTATTTGTAGCAGTGCTTCGTTCGGTGAGAAGAACCCCTAGAGGACAGAAAAATGAAGAGGATGGCGCGCTTGCTGTCACAACACTTCTTCATCGATCTGATGCTCGTACCTGGTTTCCTGGTGCCTTGCCAGGGACCCGTACACGTCCCGTGGACCCCCGTATGGTCTTTGGGGACCCTTTTGCCCGCGAGTCAGGTCGACGCCACAGAGGACAGGGCCCGGCGAAGTACCATATGACGGGAGAGCTATGCTTGTCCACTGAAAAGGCATGGAGGATGTTACGGGCAGCTTATCTTGTCGCGCATGGCTCTCTGCTCCTCATTTGTGGCTGAACGCCCTGTGAAAGTACGAGGATGGCCGCGCGACAGGTTTCTAGCCACTTGATTGTTTGATACCACCCCTTGTGATCTAAAATTGCTGGTCCCTAAAAGTCCGTAAGCAGTAAGGAGTCGCACACATACATACCGTGTAGGACGCTACTACTGGTTGACAATTGTCCGCAACACGGTCGGAAATGCTCCTTATCATGGAAGAGGTACAGTCGCGGCATAGAACATAATCACTGCAGTCCAGAGCCTTGAACGCTAGATTCGTTTCAGCATAAATAACAGACATGCTAGGTTCTTTGCCGCCGTAAGCAAAGCAGGAGAACTAGTCACAGAGTATGGCCGCTGGATCGTCTTCTGTCTGAAGTCCTGATGGAGACGCGCATTCACCTCCAGGACGTTGCCACACAGAACTGGCTCCGGGATCGGGTATGTGCGAGATCCATCACAGCGCACCATCTCACCCAAGCGGTGAGATTTTGGCTGCTCTTGCGGAGGATCTTCCTCACTGCGTCTAGTGTTGACTGCCTGCTGTGCACATCATCGTGGTAACAGCGGGTTTTCGCTGGCAAGCCCACTGATTTTTCGAGTAGCCACGTTCGAGATGCGCCTTATGGGCCAAGTAAACAACTGAATATGATTGATATTACTCTGGCAAGACATCTAGGGAAATGCAATGCCAATCAGCCAGCACGTGGTGCATTCCGCCTTCCACGTCCGTCCAGATTTGGCTCTCTCAAGAGAGCCGATGCCCAATGGAAAGCCACGTCAAAACCAAACGGTGACAGTGACACTTTCGCATCGGGCTGTACCTCCATGGCCATGGCCCCTGCCAAACCCTCGAACGACAGACCAGTGGTCCCGCTATCATTTGAAAAGCGCCAAAATCTCCTTCATGTGCGCTTCCCTCACCTCCTGCTTGCTCAACTGCTTGTAATTCTGGTTCACCGACACGTCCGCCAACTGCTGCTTCTTCTTCTGCAGATCCACGATCTTGAGTTCGATGCTGTCTTCCATTTGATATCGCTTGATGACTACAGGCCGTTTCTGTCCAATCCGATATATGCGATCGACTGCTTGCGCTTCGGCTGCCGGGTTCCACATCGGTTCCATGATGAATGCACGGGATGCGGCTGTCAGGTTGAGTCCTTGACCGGCTGCCTTGATCGATGCCAGGAGGATGCGGACGTTGTTGTCCGTCGCCAGAGCATCCATGGACTTCTTCCTAGCGTTAAGTGACATGGTGCCGTCGATTCGAACAAAAGAATACCCCCTGTCGGTCAAGGCCCTTTCGATGAGGTTGAGGTGAGATGTGAACTCAGAGAAGACAACGCACTTCAACGGACTCTCTCCCGCCGCCTCCAATGGTTCGCTGGTTCGGTACATCTCCTCAATGTCGGCCAGAAGTGCCCTAGTTTTGGTGTGAGGTCCGGTGTAGGTCCGAGTAATCTCCTCCTCTCCTTCTTCCTGATCGATGGTGTCGTCTGGCGCCACAAGAATTTCCTGCGCTGTGGATCCACTAAATCCGACATATTGTGCAGCGATTTCCGCGGCACAGAAAGGACAAGTAACAGCATCGTTGTTTGGTGTGCTGTCGAAGTGAGGTTTGACTGAGCTGAAACAATCACCACAGATGAAGTCGAAGCACGGCAGGACAAAGCATCGAAGAGCTTGTTCGTCATCGGGGTCCGTCTCAGCCTTGACAACATCTTTGCTGATGCTTCGTTCACAATTTCTGCAAACGTCCAGCTCCGCTTCCATCCTTAGATTCAGAGCCTCATATGCGGCCTTCCTCGATATCGTCGGCGCCGTTGCTTCTTCGTCAATATCGATCGCCTCGTTTGCACTCATGCCCTTTAGCAATTTGAGATCTTTCTCATTGAGTAATTCTCGACCGTGAGCACAGATCAGCCGAAGGGTCATAATGCCTCTCAGAACGTGGTGCTGGACACCGCTATTCTTTTCTTTGGAGCGCGCCAACTCTTGAATCTGCACATGAGCTGTCTCCTTGAAAAATTCGTGCAGACGCCTCTCTTGTTCGGAGAACCTGAGTTTCTCGACATAGTCCTTTCTTTCCGGCAGGTCGACGCGGTCTCGCAGTCGTCGTAAGGTGAAAGAGTCAACAAAGACCCGCAACGCTTTTAAGAACGATGGGTCGCCCGACTGAGCTGGGCCTCTGATGTACTGATTGAACCTTGCCGCGGTATCATAAGGGTACAAGCGCAAAAACCGCGTCAGAGACCCCAAATCATCCAGTCGATTTTGGATTGGCGTTCCAGTCAAGCACCAACGGCGCTGTGCCTCCAAGCTGTAGCAAGCTTGCGATTGGAGGGCCTTCTGCTCTCGGATTGTGTGCGCTTCGTCCAGGACAATCCTGAACCACTTCAACTGTCTCAGAGGACTCACGGTAGCCTCTTTCTTGTTCGAGAACTCGGAACCAATAATTCCATAAGTGGTGATGACTATGTTGTACTTCAATAACACAAATGGGTTCTTCTCTCGATTCGGTCCATGGAAGACAGTGTAGGTCATGGCATCTGGGTTGATGTGAGAAGCGATCTGATCCTCCCAGTTCTTTACTGTGCTGGTCGGACAGACGATGAGCGTCGCTCCTGTGTTGGACAGGATGAGGTTTTGATTCTCATCTTGATTGTCCCTCATCACTTTGTCCTCGGCGAATCTTTTAGCCTCTTCCAGTGTGCTGCCAATAAGTGAAAGCGCTTCAAGTGTCTTTCCGAGACCCATGACATCGGCCAGCAGACCTCCGAGTACCTGTTCCGGCTCGTCCCTGACAGAGATACCGGTGATGACTTCGTTGTAAACAACGGCGCCATTCTTTCGATGCTTCCTTCTCCACAAGGAAGTATTCTCTGACTCGTCATTCCCGAAGGCTCGTGGCTGCTCCTGTCGTAGCATGAATGTGAGCGCTTGTTTTTGATGGCTAAGGAGGGGAGTTTTGATGATGTCGGGGCTCGGGTTTGTTTCACCCAGGGCGCGAGATGCATTTGCGAACGAATCGAAGACCTTGGAGACGGCCTCGGTTGCCTCCTCCAAAGTTCGGGCATCCGACAACGGTCGTGCCGTTTTATCGTAACCCTTTGAAGCTAGAAAGAGCGGCTTCTTTTGCGCGTGTGGGTTGTAAACCGGGATACCGGCTTCTGATGCCATGGGTGGCCGCAACCAGAAGTTATGCTGGCCGAAGAGCTTGCCGACCTTATCAGCATCACCTCGACGACCGTAGAGATTGATAACCATTTTGAGCTGGTCGGAACACGGTTGATGAGGCCACTCGTCCGGCTTCTTTCTGCGATTGATCAGTCTTGGTTGTGCCCTGAAGCCTTTCAAAGCGTCCATAGCAGGCGCAAGGGCGGCCGCAAAGTCGGGATTGACTCGCGCAAAGTTTGTGCCCCAAGGATCTAGAATCTCGATCACTGTGTCTTTGCCAGCCTTACGATTCAGCTCACACCTCATCACGGGCCACTCTCGCTCCTGAGCAAACTGGCTGATGCTCTTGGGCTTCGGCACAAGATGGGCATGGGCGGTAGTGGCAATATGGCCATAGCAGACCTCCTGATCATCGAGTGAGCGCTCGGAGACGATTTTCAGATCATCATCCGACTCATCATCCACGTTGGTCAGATCCACCAGGCTGTTTTTCACGGCTTCGGCTACTCTCTCCGGATCCGGCCGCATGTAATCACCAACGACGCCGTTGCTGTGATGGTATGAAGATGCGGTCTTCTTGTTCAGGGATTGATGGTCGTCGGCGTCTAACTTCACCCTCTTCCTCGGATTGATAGCGCGGTTTTCCACATTATAGAGGCTCTCTACCAACGACTTTGTACTACTGTTTCCGTGGTTGTTGCCATCTGTGGAGGAAAGTTTGTTCACATCGACAGGTGCTGTCGTCTTGACTGTGTTCTGGTTTCGATATGGTCCTCGTGGGTTCAATAGCGTTGATGGATTCAATGTCGCCGATAACCTTGCAGGATTCTGAGGAACCTGCGGATCCGCGGCCGACATTTTGCCGTCCTGTTCCATTCCTTCTAAAGTCCGCGAAGACCCTGGACGTGATGAGCTGTTTGCTGCGATGTTGCGTTAGAAAGCCCAAGCGATATCAGAGTAAGAAATCGGGTGAGAGGTGGTGATCGTTAATGAAAGAGGTTCGTTGTCAATGTAGCAAGACGCGATGACAACTTGGGAGTCTCACCTTGGGATTTTGAAGTCACCTTGAAGGTCTTTGGGTCCAGTAAAGTGCGGGCAGTCGCCATATTTATAGCCGTTGAGCGCTGCCTTCGAAAGACTTGTCACTGGATGGTAACGTGACAGGGGAATCAGTTGAGGTGAAGGGGTGGCGATTCACATCGCGGTCGAAGTCGCGCTCGATATCAGAAACTGAAATGAAGTGTCTGAGAACAAAGGTGCTCAAGGGAACATTACCCAGATTACCACTGCAGATTTACAGAGCCGCGTTCATGACAGTGATGTCTGGATTTACTGAGCTTTGAATGAAATTGACAAAGGAACAAGTTAATCAATGAACTCTGAGATCAAAGCGGCGCTCGGTCCACGCGGCTGCAGCCTTGCGCTAAATTGTACCGGCAAGGCTGTGGCGCAGCCTCAGCACAGCTGATTGGCCCAATTTCACAAAGAATTCACGAAGGCTTTTATCGTGAGAGTGCTTTCAGAGAACCAGCCAAAGATCTTGTACAACATGACTGTTCGCGACCAATAGTGCTCCTCTCTGCAACAGCAACGAGTCCTTCACTTGATTGATCTTCCATGCTACGCTCCCGCAGTTTCCAGGTCCGTTAAGAAATGTCATGACCGTGAGCTGGCGCACGTGAACCAACCATCCAGTCCTCAAGGGCAAGCCATTCGCTCCATGTACTCTCAGCAGCTTCGATCTCTCCATCGGTCGGGTCGTAGAGCGGTCGCATGAAGGGCACTGTTTCCAAGGGTAGCATATCATAGTCTTTCTTGACCGAGGCCCATCCGCCACTTTTGGCGGCAAAAAGGTAGTTCCGCCTCTCTTGTTCTCTCTGGGGCCCAACGCCGGCTCTCCAGTCATCGCCGAAGAAGCCGTGCAGCACTTGAGGTACATCCATTCCCGTAACAACTAGGCGCCGCAGGTAGGGAATCAAGGACACGGCCGATGCCGCCGCCGCAGCTTCAGTAGAGGAAGCTCGGACGGCATCTCCTCTGTCTAGTCGCGATTTGCCGCTTCGAGATCCACTTGTACTGTAGACCGGGTGCGGCTGCCTTTGAAATGGTAACAGGATATTGATAAACGATGCGAAGGCCTGAACAAGTGGCTCGTGTTGCGCATGGTCAATGAAATAGCGCTGGCAGCTTTGGTACTTCGGAAACCACGCTATGATGTCGAATTGCGGTCCGCTTGGAGCCTTGCCCTGGCTTCCAGCTTCCGACGAACTATTGATGCCGGTGAAAGCTGCATCCTTGAGTGACCTCGAGGAGCCACCGAAATTGGACGACGACGACGACGACGATGACGAAGAAAATGCCATTTTTGTGCTCAGCTATTGCGATCTGAGCGTGATCTGCACTCGCGATCGCTTTGCTCGCTGAATCGGAAAGCATGCAAGTCTCCCACCCGTTGAAAGCCGACAAATGTGCAGTAGCATGAGGGCCGGACTGCGCTCTATCCAATGGGAGCATCATGAGAAGCGCAGCATTGATATCAGATTTCCTTGAAGCTGATGTGTGTCTTTGTGTGATCGTCTCATGCTATGGCCCGAGGATATGGATAGAGTGCATCCGAAGCGGTGAGACAATTAAGGTGAGGCACTTCGCCAGCTTCTGGCTACTGGGACGGTGCTCACCACTATATTCACACGCGGTGGGAAGGGAAATACAGAAAGCCCAACGTCGAGAGATTCGGGACTGAACGCCGACTCTACACTGCTGTTGGTGACAATATTTCTAGCTGCTTGTCGGGGAGTGCCGCCAGCTAAACGTGCGGCTACACGTGCTGATCCTGGTCGGATAATTTCCCGACCTCCTAATTTCCCGGCGCCAGGTCGCTATGCCCACTTGGTGAATTATTAAGTCATCTGTTGGGGGTCGGACTTGGTGGTTTCTTGCTCTCTCATCGTCGTGGTCCAACCCTCATACCACAAGCCTGTCCTGCCAGCGAGCAGTAAGCCGAGAATTATGGCCCCTAACAGCTTCTCCCTTTCGTCGCGGCTCACACTGGCCAACGGTCTGTCGATTCCTCAGATTCACTTGGGGGTCTACTTGATGTCAGACCGTGAAGCCTCTAGAGCCGTGAAATGGGCGCTTCAAGCTGGATACCGTGCAATCGATTCAGCACAAATGTATCGCAACGAGGCAGCCTGCGGTCAGGCCATTCTTTCCTTTCTCAACGACAAGTCCCTTAACACAACCGGTTTGGCCCGAGAGGATATCTTTTTCACCTCAAAGCTGGCGTCCAACACGAGCTATGACGCCGCGCGTCGCTCTATCAAACAATCCGTGCAAACCAGCGGCCTCGGCTACATCGACCTGTTTCTACTTCACAGTCCGTATGGCGGAAAGAGCGCCCGCCTGTCCAGCTGGAAAGCCGTCGAGGACGCCATTCAGGACGGTGAGATCAAGAATGGAGGGGTGAGTAACTTCGGTGTCAAGCACCTGGACGAGCTCGCAGCGTCAAAGCCTCGCATCATGCCAGCTGTCAATCAGATTGAAGTACATCCCTTCAACACGCGAACAAACATTGTCCAGGCTTGCCAGAAGTACGGTATCCTAGTAGAAGCCTACGCACCTCTAGCGAGAGCCCTACGTATGGAGCATCCTACAATTGTATCACTGTCAAAGAGGTACAATTGTACTCCAGCGCAGTTGATGATTCGGTGGAGTCTTCAGCATGGATACATCCCACTACCGAAAAGCGTATCCAAGGATCGTATCGAGGCAAACGGGAACATCGGTTACTTCGAGATTTCGAATGAGGATATGAAGAAGATGGATGGTCTTGACGAGTATCTTGTTACTGACTGGGATCCCGTTGATGCAGACTAGCAGTTCTCCGGTCTAGTTTGTACTCGTGCGGATGACCAAGCATTGCTGCATGCACGGCGAAAGCAAGCTGGGGAAAGCCGCTCTGCTCAGCAGACGCCCGACTGGTTCCCGGCTGAATATTACTTGTACATCTGCCAGCTATGCTGTCAGGTGATTGAAGAAGAAACCAACGATCATGCATCCATTGAGTTGTCGCTTCCGATGCAATTATCACCCCCATCAACCGATGACGTCGACGGCGCATGATGTGCCTCATCACCTACTACTGTGTACTTCATTCAAGAGCGCAAAGCTTTCTGGCATCCAGACGAGAGCTGGTGGAATACCCATCAACGTTGAGCTGAACGCGTTTATGAAGTTGAGCATAAGCCAAGGCACAACTGTTAGTTACTTTGACCTGACGAAGAAAAGGGACTTGAGATACAGTAGGGTGACCTTCCCTCCGGGGTCTGCTTGAATACTGGGGCACAATTCCTTCGGGGAGTTGGCGCGGTGCGACTGCGGCCATGATCCTATAAGGCTATCCTACTGAAACAATTGGGGGTTATCCAGCTAGGAGCGCGGGCATACACTCTCTGTCAGACGGTGGTTCTGGTTCCTGGGTCAACCAACCAATGGCGGAAGAAGGGGCACCGTATATGCGCCACCCGAACCGCACAGTACAGCAAACACCCTACAAGGAGAGCCTCCTTGGGGAAAATAGCAGAAGTCTTCCACATCGATCACGATCGGAGCATTGCTCAATTGTGAAGTCCTCCGTGCTTTGTAACCTGTGCATGGCGATCCGGGGCTTGTGAAGGCTAGAGCCTGTCAAGGAAGTCTTCCGACGTATTGCTCCCACGTTTCTCGATCGACCGGCCAATGCAGTTCGACCTGTGTACAGGTCGCTGGTTTGGTGAATATGAATTGAGAGCAGAAAAAGAAAAGGCAGGGACGAAAATGGCTCTCCGAGGACCTCTGTAAATGCCTCTGGCAGCCTCTGAGTTGAAGACGTTATCGTGCGGAGTACACGAGACTTTTGTAAAGGGTCTAGTGAGGGCCTCACCCAGGCCTCACCCAGCTCTCGGAGAGAACTTATCTTACCAAAGCAGCGGCGATCCACCGTACATGTTCTTTCGGCCCCAGTTCTCGGTTCCTTATACACATCGCTTGCAGGGGTAAGACGCTGCGAATCTCGACCGCTCCCTTTTCTGATGTCCTACCGAGCTGGATAAGGTGGACTTTGGCCTGGCCTGCATTTGTCTCGGCCACAATAAGCCCGGATGTCCTGTAGAACAAAAGAAGGTGCTTACGGTTCCACGTTCAACTGCCGTTGGCTGGAAGGGTGCTAAACTTCGGACTCAAAAGGTACCAAAGGGTTGTCGAGTGGAGTAGGAGAGGAATACATAGTACTATCACACTCGTGACCGTTAGCCAAAACACAGAATCCCCTGCATAGCGGGCCACTTCATTTTCAGAGAGTTCGGTATTGTCCAAGGGTTATGGCAAAGTAACCATCAATGATTTTGACATCACAGAATGGCCGCGGGTCAAGCAGGGATTTATCTAACCTGGATGTACGTGGCGGACAACACGAGAGCCAACACCATGGTGCGCGCCGTAGTGTTTTCTAGGCCTCAGCAGCCATATCTAGGCCCACGGGGCTGCTGACTCAGGCCTAAACCCTGGTCAATCCAGCGCCCGTCCTTGGTTGGGAGGCGTTAGGTGCAGAAGATGGCGTACCCAGTATGCAACGTGCGCCGTGCGTCGAGTGTGACCCGAAGTCCACTGGTCCTCCACTTCTGCACAAGCCGACGGGGGCAGAGGGCAGCGTAGGTATGTACGAGTATCTATTCTTTACTGATGTCTCCTGCTGGACTCTCTCAGGTCTTTCGTTTTGCCACAACCGTCGTTAATCAGAAGTGACATACGCCACGTCACGGTCAGAGGCCAGGCTCACCACGATATTTGTGTTATTTAACCGACAAGTGAGTACCTCGTACAAGCTACTTGCGTACGTGGTGTTGTATCTGTTCGAGAATTTCGGCCTCTCCTCGTGAATCCCACTCCCGAGTCCCATTTCACGAGTCCCCGAAGATGGGATTGCCTTGATCCTTCCCGCCTGTCAGGTCCCACGTCGCGGCACAGAGTGTAGAAGGACAGGCACTGTAAATTAGTCGTGATCGATGTACAAACTGCCACCGGTCTGCGCCCAACGGTGGTATCGATTGGCTGTGGGCGTCTCGCTCCATCCTCCTGCCTTCATTGAGGGAGGGCGTGGAGCCACCCCCCGAGTCTGGTGGACCGCCTCCTCAAAACGTGCTCGGGCGATAACAAGGACCTTGCGAGCGAGCTACAGTAGCATAGCAGGCTACCTGTGCAACCCCTCCACACCTGCACGGGCATCTCCCCCATCCTCGTAGGGGCAGGCTGGATGTCAGAAGAATCAAGAGTTTCCCTGCAGATTTTTGGGCGATCGTCTAAAATCCTTCCCACCTTGTCGTCGGTTTCACAGCCGTTCCCTTTCTCTCCATTCCTTCCAAACTTGTTACTCCATACTCGGCCCTGCCTCCTGAGAACCCCCATCTGCACTACCGCAGGAATAAAGTCTATACTACAATACATACAAGCTTCGCAGTGGCTCCTTTGTGTGTGTCGCCACCGCAAGGCAACGTTCAACCGGCACCTCGAAACCCACCTTTGCAAGATGCACCCCCAGTCGACGACTCGATGACGGTCGACCGACGCCTCTCCATCCTCGCTTGAACGCTTCGGTTTCGGTGCCACTACCACACCGTTGGATACACGCAGCCACCTCCCTCATCAATAGGCGCATGTGCAAGCTATCAATTGTGTCTTTTATTCTGTCCGACCTGCAGGGTGTATGTGATCATCGAAGTTGCGTCTCTCGACTGGCGTACGGCTACGAGACCGCAAGAACGTGCCATCGCAGGTAGTCTACTTGAGGACGCCCGCAGAACGCCAGTCTGGCGGCGTACAGAAATTGATTTGTTCTTCACAATTCCCTTGCAACCTCAATATGGACTTTTCGTATTTCACATCGGCTCCGCAGCCATATCAGTTCTTCGGCTTGCCGCATACGCCCTCTACGACCCAGACCGGTCACCTAGACGAGTTCAGGACCGCTCCCTCGACTGTGAGTTGTACTTTGGGAGACGAGGCGATGGTCTGACCGGACTGCAGGACCAGTATGACGCTGCCTTTGCGGCATTTCAGCAGAGCTTCCACTACGACCCGGCCACTTTCCTCGCCCAACCCCATCATGCCTCTACGCAATCTCCACCGATCCAAGACCAGCGCCATGACTCGATGGTATCTATGCCAGACATGGACATGACCAGCCTGCCCGCACCGGCAGCCGAGGCAACGCCCGATGAGGCGGGGCTGGCACGAAGCAGCAGCGAAGAGAAGGACATTTTGACCCCCCAGCAAAGTCGAAGAAAGGCACAAAACAGAGCTGCGTAAGATGAATGGCCACAACTCTATCTCTCGAGGGTCTAACGGTGACTGCAGTCAACGAGCATTTCGCGAGCGGAAAGAAAAGCACGTAAAAGATCTCGAAGCCAAACTCACCAGCCTGCAGCATCAGTCACTGACATTGAATGGCGAGAACGAACGGTTACGGCGCGAATTAGCCAAAATAGCGACAGAGAATGAGATCCTTCGCGCCACATCTGGCGCGGTATCAAATGGTCCGACCCCATTTATGGAAGAGCCCGATGAGTTGGTGGGCCCGTTGCGCTATGTCCCCACAGATCGTCATTCGAAAGGCCGCTCTCCAGCAAGCAGCTCAGGATCCGGCTTCGATCTCAGTTCGAAATACGCTCACTTTGGAATGTTAAGAACTATCACGGTAGACGACGACACTGGAGAACCTCTACTTGGAGCAGGCGCCACCTGGGACTATATCCAGGCACACGAGCTCTTTCGCAAGGGACTGGTGGACGTTGGCGATGTCTGTGAGCGGTTGAAGAAGATGGCAAGATGCGACGGTCAAGGACCAATTTTCCTGGAGAGTGATGTCCGACACGCCATTTCCGAGAGCGCTGTGGCAGGAGGACGGGATGAGCTGATATGACCGCCATGTCGGCTAGATATCGAGCATCAGTTCTCGCCTCAAAACTTTCTGTTCAGAATTCCACGATGGAGCGTTGGCGCTTAGGAGTACTGGTTCCCGACTGAACGAATTCTCAAGGCGTTTGGAGGGAATTTGTTGAGTTAACTCCACCCGCTGCCTACACAACAATGGAGAACCCCATCGACCGAACGATGTTCAAACTGATTGCAGAAACCATCTTTTTGCATCTCATCAAAACAGTTACATTTTGACGACAGGAAATGCTCTAGTCTCTACAACACGTGGGCAGGCTACTACGCAAGGGGACAAAGACCTGCATGCAACCCTACCTGGCCTCCTCGAAAGTGGACCAAGAGATCCCTGAAAGTCCGGGTCCTGTTATGTCAGCCACAGCGATCTGGACGAGCCTGCATCGAACACGAGCGGTAGAACATTGTTACGCCATGGAATGCGACACCCAGCTCAGGAACCTGTCCCTTGCTGAGATAAACAGCATCTCTTGCCGAGTTCTTCTTTGTCATGCAGAACCCAAATACCCGATAAGATTGGCGAAACCAAAAAAAGCTCCGACGCAATCGCTGAGAGCTTTTGCCGGATTTGGTCGTGATACCTCTTCTAGCCACTCCGCCGAAACAGAACCTCTGACGTGGCTATACAGTAGGGTCACACTGTCTTCGATCAACGCCCAGCTTGAAAGCAGAAGACATTCACACCCATGCCTCCCCGACGGTTTGCTTGGGGGGCCTGCAGCTAGATTCACCCTTCTGGTCAAGTACCAACAAGACAAACCACATATGTATAAGGTATGGATGAGCTTCCTACGCCAGCCACAATTATACGTAGGACTAGGCGAAGCTTGGAGAGACACGGCCTGCTCGAAGACGGGAATGTCAAAGGCTGGTCTCCCATTAGAGGGCGACTGTGAGAACTATATTACGCAGAAGAGACCTGACATTCTAAGGTCTGCGTTGGATAGTTTCTCGGATCAGCGATCGCGGCTGTAGAGTCAGTGGAAGTAGGGCTGAACGCTGTGCCAGTCAATTGGAAACCCCATCTTTTAATCCCAATCGTCGTCGTCGTCGTTGTGGTCATCCTTGCTGTCGCCGCCCTCCTCGTCTTCTTTCCGCTTCAGTCGCACGTCACTTTCTTTAACCACCCCAACCTCCACAAGTACCCGCTCAATGTCCTTCAAATTCGTCCTCGCGCCGTTCAAGGGACCTAGCGTTACAATCTGGCGCTTAATGTCCCCGTCCTTGTAGATCAAGATGGTGGGCGTATTTCGATCAGGATAACCCTCGATACACATGTCCGCCCTAATCTCGCAGAATTTGACGTCCCCAAACTTTCTAGCCGCCTCTCTCCAGATTTCAGAAAGAATGCGAGACTCGACATTCGTGCCTGCCGAAGACGTCAAGTTGACTAACACAAAAGCCCTGGACGACTCCTCGGTGACATCCCGCGCATAGTCCGGTTTCTGAAGAGGATATACCTGCCCGTAGACAGATTTCTTCTGCAGACTCGACAACTCAGCGAGGCGTTTCTGGCGGTACGTTTCGAGAAAAGCTTCGTCCTCTTCGTCCTCTAGGTCGTGGAGTTCGTCGAGGTCTTTGTCTTCGAGTCGGTTTTCATGGGCGCGTTTGGCGGCTTCGAGGAGCGCTTCTTGGATTATTGGTTCAGGGTCCGGCGGTTTCTCCGGGATGATGCCGTGTTTGCGGAGGATGTCGTTCCTATAAAAGTAGTGAGGTTGAGAGCATGGAGCGACCCGGCAACGCGGCGAGCAGAAGTGAAGACCAACCATTCAGTATCTGCGTTCGGATCATCCACCGGGACATTCACCGGCATGTCCATGTTGAAGTTTACGGATCGCTATATGTGAAAGAACAGGCGAGGGTTAATGACATAGAGTTGAAGGCAGCGGCCAAAAGAGGGCTGATATCCTCCTCAGTGGTGGTGTGAAAGGTCAGCCACAGTGTGGCTGGCATGTGGCTTGTCAGACATGTGGCTGCAGCACACAAATTATTGGCAGCGGGAGGAGGACACCGTCGACAACTCCAGCCCGCAGAGGTACAACCCTCGACGACAACACTCGATGCACCCTCGCTTTTGAACAGGAACATTCCATCTGCTTTGACGCCCCTTCTCTTTCTATTGGCGCCTTTCTGCGAGATGATCCTGCGGTAGTCACTGCAACCCCCATCCCGTCAGTTCTCACACCAGGGGCATCCTCGTCGTCCTGAACCCTCGGCCTACTATCAATCGAATGCTTGCGTGCCCCTACCGTTCAAGATGAGTTACGCAAAGAAGGACGAGGATGCCGACCACTCCGGCTTCAAGCTGGACCGCACTTCTGTGTTCCAAGATGGTACTGCCCCTCCCTTCTAGCCCTCTCGGACATCACATATTGACCGAGACGCCCAGCTCGACTATTCAACTCGTCCCCCATATCGCCCCGAAAATGTCGAACGCTCCTTACCAAGCTCGCCGTGCTCCTCTTCACGGGCGAGAAGTTTCCCACCAACGAAGCCACAACCCTCTTCTTCGGTATCTCAAAGTTATTCCAGAACAAGGACCCTTCGTTGCGTCAGATGGTCTATCTCATTCTCAAAGAGCTGGCTCACACTGCTGAAGATGTCATCATGTCGACGAGCATTATCATGAAGGATATGACTGTGGGCAGTGAGATCATTTACAAGGCGAACTCGATCAGGGCGCTGTGCAGGATTATCGATGCTACGACTGTGCAGGGCATTGAGCGGTTGATCAAGACGGCTATTGTGGACAAGTCCCCGGCTGTTTCTTCGGCCGCATTGGTATCGTCATACCACTTACTGCCCATTGCAAGGGATGTGGTCAGGAGGTGGCAGAGCGAGACCCAGGAGGCCGCGTCGTCATCCAAGTCGAGCGGTGGCTTCTTGAGCTTTGGCGGTAGCTCACAACACTCCCTGGCCGCTGCGAATACTAATTACATGAACCAATACCATGCTATTGGTCTGCTATATCAGATGCGATCGCATGACAGGATGGCCCTGGTGAAAATGGTCCAGCAATACGGCGCTGCGGGAGCGGTCAAGAGTCCGGCTGGTGTCATGATGTTGGTACGACTGGCTGCTAGGCTCGCCGAGGAAGACCCTGGCCTCAGAAAGCCCATGATGCAGATGCTGGACACCTGGCTACGGCACAAGAGCGAGATGGTCGTCTTCGAGGCCGCAAAGGCCATTTGCAACATGCCCGACGTGAGCGATGCGGAAGCAGCACAAGCCATCCATGCCCTCCAATCCTTCTTGACGTCTCCGAGAGCTGTCACTAAATTCGCCGCCATTCGGATCCTCCATGCATTCGCCTCATTCAAGCCTCAGGCGGTTCATTCAGCAAATCCCGACATCGAAGCCCTTATCTCAAACACTAATCGGTCAATCGCCACCTTTGCAATCACCACTCTTCTCAAGACCGGTAACGAAGCAAGCGTGGACAGGCTGATGAAGCAAATAGCCGGCTTCATGGCGGAAATCACGGATGAGTTCAAGATCACAATCGTTGAAGCCATCCGGACATTATGCATGAAATTCCCAAGCAAACAGGCTGGTATGCTTACATTCTTGAGCGGCATCTTGAGAGACGAGGGCGGTTATGAGTTCAAGCGTGCTGTCGTGGAGAGCATGTTTGACCTGATCAAGTTCGTTCCGGGAAGCAAAGAAGAGACTCTTTCACATCTTTGCGAGTTTATTGAGGATTGCGAGTTTACGAAGTTGGCGGTACGGATCTTGCATCTTATTGGTGTCGAAGGTCCAAAGACACCTCAGCCTACGAAGTACATCCGGTATATTTACAACCGAGTTGTGCTGGAAAACGCACTGGTCCGTGCCGCCGCGGTCACCGCTTTGGCGAAGTTTGGCGTGGGACAGAAAGACCCCGAAGTCAAGAAGAGCGTACAAGTCCTGCTGGAGAGGTGTCTCGACGACACTGACGACGAAGTGCGAGACCGAGCGGCGTTGAACCTTCGGCTGATGCGAGAGGAAGACGACATCGCTGAACGCTTCATCAAGAACGACTCGATGTTCTCGCTCTCGACTTTCGAACACAAACTCGTCATGTACGTCACCTCCAACGACAAGTCCGTCTTCGCCAAGGCATTTGATGTCAAGTCTGTGCCAGTTGTCTCTCACGAACAAGCACTTGCAGAAGAACGCACCAAGAAACTCACCACCGCCACGCCGACACTGAAGGCACCAAGCACAGGTCCCACGAAACCCAAGGCCAACGGCGCTGCAGAAGGTCCGGCCGCTGGCGCAGCAGCCGCACAAAGATACACACAAATCTTCTCACGGATACCTGAGCTCGCAGCATATGGTCCTGTCCTCAAATCCAGCAACGTGGTCGAGCTCACCGAATCCGAAACTGAGTACGTCGTCTCCGCTGTGAAACACATCTTCAAGGAACACGTAGTCATCCAATATGACATTAAGAATACGCTTGAGTCAACCGTTCTCGAGAACGTCACAGTCCTGGCCTCCCCGGCAGAAGAAGAGGAACCCACCCTCGAAGAAGAATTCATCATCCCCGCCACCGCTCTGAAAACAAACGAACCAGGGGTCGCATACGTCGCGTTCCGCAAGGTTCAGGGCGAATCCTCCTTCCCAATAACCACATTCACCAACGTCCTCAAGTTCACGTCTAAAGAAGTCGACCCTGCTACAGGAGATGCCGAAGAGGGAGGCTACGAAGATGAATACGAGGTTGAGAATCTTGAACTCACTGGGGCAGATTTCGTCAGCCCAGCTTTCACAGGCAGTTTTGATCATGTCTGGGAAGGCACAGGCGCTAGTGGGGAAGAGGTGAGCGAGACGCTTGTTTTGGGCGGGGCTAGCGTTAAGGGATTGGGTGGTAAGCTTTTCCATTGTGTTCCTTGTGTCGGATGGGATGTGATGCTAACATGAGTGGTTCAGATGCTGCAGAGCAACTCACTTCCGCACTATCACTGCAACCTCTCGAAGGCACAGACGTGGTCATATCAAACACGACACACACGCTCAAATTGTACGGTAAATCTATCACCGGTGGACGTGTGGCCGCGCTGGTAAAGATGGTCTACTCAGCGAAAACGGGCGTTACTGTCAAGGTCTCCGTGCGGACGGATGAAACGGGCGGGGGCCTCGCGCAGGGGATTATTGGTGTTTTGTCGTAGCGAGACAACGGAGGGTGGTCGTGAAAACCAGAACCAGAACCAGAATCTGGCCCGGAGCCGTAGTAGGACCCGGCCCCGGTGACGGCGAGAGTCAGAGTGCAGAGGAAGAAGGCAACCAAGCCGCGCATGGCGAGGAGGTACCTGTGAGATTCTGGTGACATATGAGATGCATGGCTACAATGAACTCTGTCAAGGTCGGACAAGCCCATGATAGACGCGGAATGGCTTCACCGTCGTATCCAATTTTGGAATGAGATGCATGCAAGCACGGCATGCTACGCGATCCTATGCTTCAACGTGGCGTGGCGTGCGGTAAGGGGCATCAGAAGCAATGGAAAATGCAAAGTCTAGTTTCTTCGTCCGTCTACCGAGTATGTTGGCTCTTAAAGTTTGAAAGACCCGAAAAGTCGAGCACTACTATAAGTACCACCCACGCGCTTGCGCTCAGAGTAGCTTTGGACTTCGCCTAGGCTATGCTTGTAGGCAGACATATTCCCGAATCGATCGGTCGGTCAATGCTTCGCGGCGAGATCTCGGATCCGGAAATCGGAAACGTACTGCAGAGCTTCTCTTCTTTCAAGGTTGGGTGGGAGAGACAGCAGCTAATGTAGCTGTAGGTTACAGTTCCTTGGCATCACGACGGCTGCGTCGACCTGAGGATCCAGCGTCGAGGCCGCCCAAGGTTCAGTCGGGCGGGTCGAGCTGCAATGCGCAGGAAGAGGCCATGGTCTAGCTTTCGGTACTTGCACCTTGCGAGTGTTGGGGCTGCAGAGTCCGGGGCCTCGAGCGCAGAATAAGCTCCATTTCCCAGTAATCGGAGTGGTGGTCTTGCAAAGGAGCCCGTATTGATACTCTAGCTGGCCAGCGAGGCGCTAGATTGTCGGCGTCACTTTCATGGACCTGCGGGCTGATCCAACGGTCAGGCGGTGGATATCTTTTCGAGAACCAGTTGGACCATACCTGCGTCGTTGAGCTCCGCGAGGGCCGCAACCCATACCTGGCGAGGGGTTTACCAATGTATACGTCGCCATACAAGCCGAGAGGTGTGCCGTGCCATTCAGGATTGGGTGACTATCCCGGCTGGAGCAGATGATGTCAAACAGGCTAACCATGCCAGCTGACGCAGTCGAATGGGACGTTTCTAGCTTTCCCGTACCTAACATCAAGCTTTCTTCTTTGGGCGGCCCTTCTTCGCACTCGCGGACATCGGGCTCGCCGTCTCTACCCCTGTAGCAGAAGTGGACATCTCCTGGGCCTGGGTGGCCGGCATCAGCACAGGTATTCTCTCGCTGGTCTTCTCCTTTTTGTTCAGCTCGGCCTGTGCCGTCTTCAAGACGTCGATATTGCTGTTCAGCCATTGTTGGAACTCCTTGTGTTGGAGGTATCCGTGGGTGTTGAACCACTGTGTGAATTTGCCGGTGATTTCCTTGTCTTCCCAATTTTTGCCCGTCGAAGGAGCACTGTACGTGACCTTGAGTTTGTATTCGGGTACGTACTTTTGCGTAGACGAGCGGAGGGTCAGCTACGAGAGAGTGTCAGTTGGCCGCGCATTTCCCAGAGTGCATAGGTTGTTAGGCTTTGGCGGACATACCCTCTGCCCTCCTTCTCTAACGCCAGAGAAGACTGTCCCCGCTTCCACGGCCCAGATCCAGTACGTCAGGAGGCCATTCAGAACGAAGTACAAGACACAAACAGGGCCCGTGTACGCCTTAGTGGCATCCCAGCCGAGTTTCCAATCTGCGTAGAATAAGGCTCCCGCAATGAGGACGGCAGTATAGCCTAGAGCGAGTTTGATGTTGGTAGTGTAGTGGTCTTGTTTGAATGTATAGGGTTTCGGCAGGCTGGTGAGGTATGGGGCCAGGGCATCGTCGGTTGCGTTCTTGAGGTCTGTGGATGGTCAGTGGCGGAAGAGAAGGCGTTGTATCTGAGCTTGATATCGTACCGTTGCTAGAGTACAGCGACACCTTTTGGGGAGGAGACGCCATCCCTGCGGTGTCTTGTGGTGAAGAGTAGGCAGGGGAAGAAAATAGAGATGTGCTTGTACGCCGTATGTTAGTATTGGACAGCGTGTGCTAAAGACAAAATCTGGGGAAGCGCCCAAATCGTTTATGTAAGCTACTGTAACTCAAAGCTTCACACTCCCTTCACCTGGGCTTCATTCCTCTTCCACCGCCTCCAGTAAAATATATAAGCTTCTTCGCCCTAAAGCCAGTTCGGGCATCGACTGTGCAGATATATACCTCCCCATTTACGTTTTGCAACAGTAACGCGGACTCTTCGTTCTATCGTTCTAACTTTAGTTACCACTTGACTACCTCGTACCCTTACCTGCAATCCCGCTTCCGAAATATCCTGTAAGATTATTAGAGACAGGGAAGACCGGAAGTACAGCAATGTCATAGATCCGAAGATACCACGCGGAGGGAAGTTGGGGGAAGTTTTATATCATAAAGCAGCTCACGGTCATCAACTAAGTTCGAGAGACAAGTCATGAGGTCCTCTAGCCTGTAGGTGTCAAGCAACTGGTGGATCATGGTCCGATATACCTCTATCAACCCGTCATCCTCAGCTCCTTCGACGCGGTCCAAGTAGCCGTGGCAGCCGTCCAGCCTCGAGAAAGTGATGCTGTAGAGCTCGATGACGCCGACGGGTCGTTAAGCGACTGGAAAAATATGATTATTTTGTCAGGCTGCGGAAGCACCACCCAGGCGGCGCTCTTAAGAGTTGGACCCAGGTTGATTTCGATGGCCTGTACCACTGAGTGCCATCAAGAACGGTGCGTTAGGCATGGTCTATTCGCTGCTGCACCTGAACCTCACCGTCATGGTTTGGAACAAAAGAGGAGGTTGTCTAGTAGGAGAGCGGTTATTCACCATGTCCCTGACCGTGGGCGATACCCTGATTATCCCGCCATAGATATGCGATGGGAAGATCCCCGTCGAAGGCGTCGAGTTGGATACCGTAGAAGGGCGTGGCTTGATGGCCGCCAAACCCGTGCCGTGAAGCGACGAATCGGCTGGTGCTGGGCCTTGTCGATAGGCTGTTCATCCTGATGGCATTTCCGTCGCCCGTCGAGGTACTGATAGAAAACCGTCAACGCCGTGAACGGACAACACCTTGATACCGGCTACGGTAGTCGGTGCTAGAACCGTAGAGAAGGCCAGGGAACCATCTACTGTAGGTATCTACCTAGGCGTGCTAGGTAATCTGAAGGGCGCGAAGATACCTATGTATGTGAGTACCGACAATGGAAGGTCAGCCGGGGATAGTTGGCGGAACAACCTTTCTCCGTCTTGGCTACCAGAGCTGGACTTGAACCTTGGCCCATGGATTCCTCTGCTTCCTATGGCTCCAGCTTGCGCAGGAAAGCAAAGACCGCGTCGTCTGGTTGCTTGGAAAATATGACTTGCTCAGTGCGAGTCGAAGATCTACACCATTGAAATGTCAAGGACTACTTCAATGGTTCCCGGCAGATTTGCCACCATCGGACCTCGTATACGAGTTCGCAGCGGATGTTTGACATGTAGGAAAAGGAAGGTCAAGTGTTCAGAAGAGAGGCCCATGTGCCGCAGTGTGCGTCCGCAATCCCCTTGAATCTCTCGTGGCTGGACGTGGCTGACCGCTCTTTTCAGTGTGACAGACTCGGTCGGGTCTGCGTCTACCAGGACGACTCTTCGCCCACTCAAGTCAACAGTCCTGGGAAGAGAGAGCCAACCATCGACCACGGGGTGCCGTCAGCGGAGTCAGCCGCTGTACCTCAGGACGCATTGAACGTATTCGACAAGTTTGAAGTCTCGTTTGGCACTTATGATGCATGGGGTCAATCTCCGTTTAGCGTTGATCCGGTAGGCACACTGGACGGCAGCCCCGGATTTGCACCTTCCAACGTGGACCCTTTACTGCTAGAAAGCAGTTATATCGACCCTGCGTTGCATATATTTGCCAACGCTGAAAGCAACAATGACGTCCAACCCATCAGTATTGCGGCATCGAGACCTGACACAGCAGCGAATGTCAGTAAATTCCCTTACTTCCTCGAGAAATTAGAGCCACCTTTCATCTCGCATTTTGATCGAGACAATTGGATACGTATGAGACAACATTTGGCTGATCTTGGGGGCCGTGATCCCGTTGTTGCTTCTGCAATCCTCGCTGTACAAGCGTTGTACGAAGCAGAGGAACAGGGGTGGGATACGACCAATGCCATCGCATTGTATTACGCTGCCAAAGCCAGTCACGCGACGCTACTCGAGGAGCTGCAGCCGGGGTTTGAACCGACCATCATGGCCGCGTTCCTGCTGCTTTGCTTTGAGGTAGTAGCCCAGCAGGAGACGGTACCTGTTACAATGAAGCCCGAAGGCGCTTTCGTGGATAAGCTCGAGCAATGGACCAAGCTGCGACCGTGGCCTCCCGTGGCCTGTCGTGTCGAAACCTGGCTGAAGCTACTACATGTCAAAGCCCTACATCTCGGAGGCAGGGGCCTGATGTGTGCCAAAGTCAGTCGACTTCTCTCTTTTGATCAAGGCCCGACACCTGCTCTTATCTTTATGGACCAAGACCCTTCGCCAGCCTCGATTCTTTATGATACTCTGACGTCTCAGCTGTTCGAGTTTTATATGCAGACACAGAAGATTGGAGCCTCCCTTTGTGGTCTGAATCGCCATCATCGTTCCAGGGGCTCATTGATGGATGAAACTGAAGTCGATCAAGTGGCACAAAATATCCGAAAACAGCTCCACTCTTTAAATCAACAGAGGCCTAGTGTTCTACAGCTGAGACCAGAACAGCTCCGGTCGGTCATTCCAGATCCATTTGCCAGCTCACTGGCGACCCTTATAGACTTGTGTAATGCAGCCTATCACATCGAGATAGTCGACCTTGGAAGAGCCCATGGCCAGTGGCTGACTCCAACACCGGAAGCTCAAGAAGCAATGCAACAAGTCCGTCGCATTGTGGACGAGAACGTCACGCAGAACAGTGGCGCGGTCAATCCGGGGTTCATGTGGCCCATCTTCTTCTACGCTCTGGAAGCAGATGAAGAGGGCGGCAAGTGGGCAGTTGGGATGCTTCAGCAAATCAGAAGACCAACATGTCACAGTGACTTCTTTGCACTTTTCCTAGAAGCTGTCCTCGATCAACAGCGACAGAAAGGAGAACGAGTCGACTGTCGATACTTGTGCACCGAGAGATTTGGCATTCCTCCATTTTTCATATGATGGACAAGAACACTATTGGCCTATCTCCCGCAAGTACTTCAGAATTTTTGTCACCAACGCGCGACCCTGTCAACAGGGGCTCGGCCGTCATTCCTTCTCGTACTTCTCCTCAACTGCTGCTTCGTAGAGATTCACAGGCGTTGTGGCGAATTGTCTGGCAGGGGTCTTCTTCTGGAAGAGGACGTCGAGCTCTGCAAAGGTACGGCCCTTGGGCTCAGGAATGCAGAAGAATGTGAAGACAAGGCTCACCAAGCATGTGCCGCCGTAGAAGAATCCGGTTTTGGCTCCCCACTATAGCTTTGTTAGCATCGTCCGAATGGTTTCGTTGCGGGAGGACTTACGTTCCACGCTCCGGGATTGAGCATATATGGTGTTATCACGCCCGTGACGATGTTTAAGCAGTTGTACGATGCTCGAGCGAGGACAATGGACTTGCTGCGAAGCCGTACAGAGGGGATCTCGGAGACCAGGCTGTAACAGACGGGCCCGACAGAGATGTCATAGAAGAAGGTGTACACCAGCAGCAAGGAGCCAACAGTCCATGCAATACCTGTCGAGGGCGGGTTGGACACTGCTCCTAGGATCCCGATGATGAAAAGCAGAATCGTCATGCAGACAAGACCGACGAGGTAAAAGGTTCTGCGGCCGAATCGTGGGAGAAGAAACCACGCGCAGACGACGCCCACGATACCGAGCGCATATTGACCGATGGCCATGTTGAAAGCCTGGTCGGTGGGCAGCCCCGCCTGCTTATAGAAGTAGGTTGAGTATGTCCTACGGTAATCAGCATTGGAGCGGTATTCTGACGGAGCTTGGCTCACCGAAAACTGGCCCCGGATAGAGTCTGGATCAGCCAACAACCACAGGCAATGATTGTTCTGCGACGGTCGATCCCTCTAAAGAGAGCAGGGTATGATGTGCCGGTGCCCAGCTCCTTCTCATGCTCGGTTGTGTATACCATCAGGGTAACAGCTTTGTCCAGATCAACAGCACCATTGTTTGATGTGAGCCGAGCAAGCGCCGCTCTTGCATCGCTGATGCGGTTTCGTCTCACGAGCCACCATGGCGAATCCGGAGCAAAAGAAATACCCACAATCAACGGGATCGGCCAGATCCACTGGAGTGCGAAGGGACTGTTGATACAATCAGCAATGGTCACCTCACGCGAGTCGGCTGGACCTACATTCGGTATGCCCATTCATCGTCGCGTGTCAGCACAGCACGCAGGACGCCCGATGCAAGAAGTTGCCCAAAGACCTGAGGACGGAATTAGCCCTTCTTCTGACTCCAGCGCGCATACATACCCAGCACAGATTAACATATGTCGTGAGATAGGCTCTGAGATGTGTTGGTGTTACCTCGGCCGCGTACGCTGTTGTGAGCGTCTGGAAGACACCCCCTGCACAAGTCAGCTTCGTTCGAGCGCATGGCCGCGGCGAGCTTACAAGGGATTCCCATCAAGACCTGACCGACCACGAGGACCTCGAGGCTAGGAGCAAAGAAAGGAATGAAGATGAGAGCAGTGATTAGAGCAAGAGCTCCCAGCATTGTTCTTTTGAATCCGAAACGCTCGGAGATATAACCATTCACCATGAGGCCGATGATTGATCCAGCCGAAGCACCGTTCGACAGGCCGGATTGCCATGGTGCAGGTATCTGGTATGTTCCATCATCAAGCTGTTTTCCGTATCGTTTTTGAAATGGGGGCTGGGCATAGAATGAACCCCTGCTGTACGTCAGCCCCGTTCCTCACCATCAGTCCATGCGCTCGCTATACTCACATCAATAGCAGGTCATAGCCTTCCATGATGATGGCGGTTGAAAGAAGGACAGACCAGCCTATCGCTTTGGGATAGAGCTTGATAGACTTCAAAAGGCCCAGCTCGTGCTCAATTTCTGCCGCTGCTTGTGCTTCCTGGACGACGGCTTTCTGAGCACTGACGGGCTCGGACTGAGCCTCGCCAGGCTGCTTGACGTCCTCGACATGGGCCATATTGAACAGCTAGAAGAGTGATCAGTCGTCGAGGCTGAGAGTGCTTCACAAAGCGACGCCCCTGTCTTGGATCAGTGTGTGTCTGCGAGGAGGTGTAGATGTTTGTTCCTTGGACGGGGAGCGATAGAATCCTTATATATGATCGGCTAGGGGTGGCAGTCCAGTTCCCAAGTACCGGGATTTCTCCTGCGGAGAATCTGGAGATGGCACATGGGCAAAACTGGGGTGCAGCCGAACATCTCCACCGCTCGCCAGCCTTGAAGGAGACAATGGTAGCGACAGTCGCTGGAAAAGAGAGTGATGACCGGCCATCGCAGACAGTTCTTCGGGCTCGCCAGATGGGCAACAAAAGGCTAAAGATTCCTGTATCGGCAGCGTCGCTTATGCTGATGGGCGGAGGATAGCCGTTTGGCCAGAACGGAGTCTCCTGGGCCTGTTTGAGTTCGTTGCCGATCGGCTGCGTCGGCGAACCCTGTTTGGCGCAAGCCTTGCCGACGACACTGCCAAAGATGCAACCATAGTTTTACGACTTGTGGAGAAGGACGCTCTTCCAGGCAATCATTCACTGGTCCTCACACCGTTAACCATCCATTGTGGAGACGTGTGCGGCCGACCATGTCAGTCAGAGGGCCACCACGCCTCATTCCCGCATCTGGGGGACCGCCGAAGGTGGCATGTCAACCTCGAGTCTAGGTAACGCTTCAGAGCTCCTTGGACCCTATCTTATATCTACCACAGTACCGCCAAAGCTTCTGTGTTCCCAGATTGGACCAGCCCCGTCTTAACGAGTTCTGTGTCTCAAACCCAGCCGCAATCATGATTGAAGTACTACGGCAACAGCACGACCGAAAATGGTGGAAAGAAGCTGTGGTTTATCAGATCTACCCGGCAAGCTTCAAAGACACCAATGGCGATGGCATCGGCGATATTCCCGGCATCATTTCAAAGCTGGACTATCTCCGTGAGCTCGGGGTCGATGTCATCTGGGTATGCCCGCATTATAAGAGCCCCCAAGTCGATATGGGCTATGATATCCAAGACTACGAGGATATCCACGAAAAATACGGCACTCTCGAACAGACTGAGGAGTTGATCAAGGCTGTTCACGACCGAGGCATGCGCATCATTTTCGACTTGGTCATCAACCACACTTCCAATCTCCATTCTTGGTTCCAGGAATCTCGGTCGTCGAAGACGAACCCTAAGAGCGATTGGTATATCTGGCGTCCCGCAAAGTACGACCAAGACGGTAGGCGGTGCCGTCCCAACAACTGGCGAAGCAACTTCTCGAAGCCAGCGTGGACCTGGGATGAGCAGAGGCAGGAATACTATCTCCACCTGTACGCACCGGAGCAACCAGACCTGAACTGGGAGAATGCGGAGTGTAGGCAGGCAATCTACCAAAGTTCCATCAAATTCTGGCTCGACAAAGGCATTGATGGCTTCCGCATCGACACGGTCAACCTCTACTCGAAACACCCGGACGTACCTGATGCTCCGGTCGTTTACCCCGACCTCGAGTCTCAACCAGCATACATGTACTACGCCAATGGGCCTCGGATGCAAGAGTACCTGTCCGAGATGAACGACATCTTCGGCCAGTATGATGTCATGACGGTAGGTGAGCTTCCATACACGCCGAACCAGGCAGACGTGATGGCATATATCTACGCTCGAAACAAGCAATTAAACATGGTCTTCAACTTCGATGTGGTCGACCTCGGGCAGACGCCTGGAAACCGCTTTCTTCCGCGTCCGTTTGCGAAAGGAGACTTCAAACGTGAGCTCTTCAAGTGGCAGTCCGTGATTGAGAACACCGATGCGTGGACGACGGTGTTCCTGGAGAATCACGACCAAGGGCGCTCGGTGTCGCGCTTTGGTTCCGACGCACCCGAACACCACGGCCGTTCCGCCAAGATGCTCGCGGTATTGTTGGCCACGTTGACGGGAACACTGTTTATCTACCAGGGCCAAGAGATCGGCATGATCAACGTGCCCCGGTCGTGGCCGGCGGAGGAGTACAAGTGTATCAAGTCGGTCTCGCACCTAGCCGAGATCCGGGAGAAATCGAACAACGACTCCAAAGCAATGTCAGAGGCCCTGGATGTCCTCCAGCTGATGGCACGCGACAACGCGCGCGTTCCGATGCAATGGGAAGGCGAGGCCGCGAATGCAGGGTTCTGCCCGGACGACGCCAAGCCGTGGATGAGCGTGCTGGAGTCGCACACGCAGATCAACGTGAAGGACCAAGTCGGCAACAAGGGCAGCGTGCTGGAGTTCTGGAAGGAGATGCTCCGCCTGAGGAAGTCCCACAAGGACATCTTGGCGTACGGCCGGTTCAGGGAGATCGAGAGTTCCAAGGCGGATGAGAACGTCGCGATCTTCATGAAAGAAGGAGACGACGGGGCCAAGGCGCTGACTGTGGCCAACTTGTCGAAAGATGACAAGGAAGTGTCCATCTCTTCGGTATTGGCCGAGGAGGGCGGTGCTGACTTCGCCTTGGCTGTCACGAACATGGACAATGTCGCCGCCGTCGATCGGTTGCAGCCCTTCGAGGCTAGAGTGTATATCTCTGCGTCTTAGTTCGCGTATGCTCCAATACAGGGCCAAAGAGAGTTGACCTCGGCCACCGATTCGACAACGAATCTCTTCCCAGTAACCTAGATGCCATTCTTGCGTTCCTTTCACGATGGCTGGATTGTAAGAGCCAATATGCGCGTCGGGCGAAATCCCTACGGAGGAGCAGGGAGAGTGACGCTCTACGGAGGAGCAGGGAGAATGAAGATCTACGGAGGAGCAGACGGGGCGGAGACTAAAGGTTGAATCAGATTTCCCGCGCTTCAATCTTCTGTTTCTCGTCTCAATTCTCGCCTGCTCATCTCCCTGGTCTCATGTACGGAGTACATCCGAGATACAGGGTACTGCAGGGCTACCCTGGGAAGCCTGCTTCTTCAACCCTGTCGTCCTGCTCGCCGGTCCTGCTTCTTCGACCATGTCACGATCCCATTTGTCTTCTCCCGGCCTGTGTAGTCGGTACAGAATGGCCATCAATGGCGTCCGAATTGACGAGCGAGCAATGCTCGAAGAGACGGTGAGGTCACTTACCTCCGGGGACCACTTCTCATGAATGCTGCGGAGGCCATCTTCTCATATCGGGAATGGCGCTGCAGTGCGGTATTGCTGGAGTCTACAGTCATCAATGCATTATCTGGATCACACATCTCAGCCTCTGGCCTTTCACCTGGTTAACGACGATCTGATTGAGACTTTTGATTCACGAGTTGGCATTCGACGAAGGTGTCATATGCGATACTCGGTGATTTGACATATTTCAGCAGCGTCTTCACCGATCTTGTCCTCTTACCGAGATTGTTCAACTGAGGGAGCAAATGGTTAAGGACAGTCGCAGGGGCGGTCCGTGGCTCGACACTTGTTCTCGCGATCTCGTCGTGAACGGAACAACTCACGCAACAGATTGCTATCACCGTCATTCGACCAAAATGCCATCACCCTCTCCCCGTGAGGTCTATCGTGGCGATTTGTCCCCGTTTGTGTAACCCCTGGTGATGGATGATGGGTGATGGGTGATAGACGAAAGTGTCCACTGGTGATGGGTGGCAGATGAGAATGTCAACTGGTTCTGGTCGACCGTCGTGGTGTCAAACCCGTGTCAGTCGACATGGCCACCGGACTCGTTTTACACTTTCTGGCCAGCTTATATAAACCGCCTCCAGGACCTACCATCAGCCCAGGTTTGCCCACCAAACCGCTCAAGTACAAAAATAAAACAACCACTACATCCTGAAGCACATAACCTTTCCAGCTTCAAACATCTATCGACCCCATACCGCACGCCGCGAATCACTTCATCATGCCTGTAAACAACGCCCGCCTTTACGATTACGGCAAATGGATAGTCGACTTGAGGCGCGACGACCATTCCACCACCGTGCCCGGCATACTGGAACGCCGGACCGGCGACGTCGGCGAAGTTCGATTACCAGTCTGGATCCGTGACCCCGGTTCAGACAACGACAACGAGATGATCCTCCACCTCCTTCTCGAGGACGTCGTGTTGGACATCCACGACGCTTGCTCTCGCATATCGGCGCGCCGGCTGGAGGGGTATGGCTGGTATCCGAAGACGATGCATGATCGACATGGCCGCCCGTCCGTCATGGAGTTCAAGAATCACCACGGACACGTCCAGTTCCAGGCTACGTGGGATCGTGGCTTCTGGGGCCCTGGGAAGGGTGCATGGAAGGTCAGGACACAAGGTCGGTAGGAGGCCGACAGGGACTCTGCTCTTCAGCCGCGGAATAGCTATGGTTACTTTTGTATGCCTCCGTACCGCAACGAGCAGCCTTGATAGCGGTGCAATGAGATAATTTCGTAGAAAGAAACCGAGTATGGCTTGTCACCGTGGTAATGGTGAATCGTCATGGTAGCACCGGGGTGGTCAAACGTTGAATATCAGCCTGGCTTCCTATAGACATGGCCAGAACACAAGGCAAAATATCATCAAGATCACATGACAATATTGGTTACCCATCTTGGTAGGAGAAGCTAGTACGAGGTATAGATATCAACTCTCGAATACAAGAGTACAAAAGATGCCTTCCCGGGGACAGGACAGAGATCAGTCGAGGAGCAGAACCGCAGGTGCAGACCGTGACCATACTGGCAAAGGGAGCAGAGAAGGTGGGTATCATGATTATATTGAAACTCAGACGTAATCGTTGCAATCGTCCAACACGCCATAACGCCTTCGCTCGAGACACGACAAGATAAAAGTCCTCCCTGATGGTTGGTGCTGTAGTGCCCACGGCACCAGCCTTGCCGCCACCACCATAGACCTCCGTGACCTGAATGCAATTTTCGCGTTTCTTTTCTGTACAGTGGCTCCTCCATCCCCGCCCGCCTTGATGCCACGCATAACCCGACCCAACGCAGTATTCACATTTGTTGTACTGTACTGTACATACCCAATCCGGACCCCAATCCCTCACACAGCCCTGCGTGATCTATTCACAACACGCCAACCACTAAGGCGATCAAGCCCGCGGACATAACAACCACCGACGACACCCCCGCGCCGGCCGCGGCGTTCGGACTCGCCACACTCCCGACCTTGACGTCCGTGCTCACGAAGCCGCTCCCGCAACTCTTGTCCACCTGCACCGCGCAGGGCAGGTACGTCCTGGCGAGCGGCTGGACCTCGTTCTCCGCGTACGAAGCGAAGATGTGCATCGTATCCTTGAGGCACTGCGTACACGAGGGGCTCGCTGTTTGGGGCATGTTCAGCCCGATGGCAGTGTAGTATGGGTAGAAGTCGGCGGAGTTGCCGCTGGATGAGCTCGAAGAGTTCGAACTCGCGTCGGAGTTGGTGTTCGTGACCGCCTCGACGAAGCAGTACGATTTGCTGGCTGTGTCACCATCTTCGTCCCTGAGACATGTCGCGCGGTAGACGGGCTCGTACGCTACGAGGCCCGCGTACGCCTGCATGACCAGCGGGTTCTGCTGCCTGTAGTCCGGGCCGCAGTTGGCGTCATCGATGAGCTGGGCCGCGAGATTGGCCATCAAGGGCGAACAGATCGCCAGCGGGGCGTTGCATGCCATGTCGAGGGTCTGCGTCAGGAGCGTGAAGGAGCGTTGGGCGCGGAAGAAGGAGTTCGAGTTCTGCAGGAGGAGCGACACGGGGACGCATGCCTGGAACGTCGCGTTGCCCAGGAAGGTGGAGAAGAACTGCGGGCACGACGAGCCCGTGAAGTTGCTGCCTAGGGAGGTGTCGAAGGGAGTGGGGAGCGGAGTGGTGACCACGCTGACCGATGGGCCTGTTGAGGTTGAGACGCTGGAGGTCGAGTCGGCGGATTTGTTTTCAGTGGTGATGGTGGCCGAGGCGGAGGGCGTTGTGTCTTCGGAGGAGAGCGTGGTGGTCGTGGGTTCTGAGGAGGTCGAAGTAGTGGTAGATTCAGCGATTGTCGTTGGCACTACGCTGTCGCTATCGCTGTTATCGTCATTGTCGCCGATCTGCCTCTTCGCCAGGTTCTGGTATATATCATGCCGGGGCGGTGGCTGGCCTCGATCGATGTGTATTTCGCCCTTTAGAGCCAAGTCGTTGAAGAATTGTGATTCATACATTTGAAGGTCGAATGCCATGACTTGCGCACATGTCGGTTTCAGTATGCAGAGGAGTAATAGTATTATCGTTGTCATCATTTTAAATATTGGTATCGGTGTCGGTATTGTTCTCGTTAGCTTTGTCGTTGCTGTCGCTGTCGCTATGGCTGTGGTGGTAGTGGTCGTTGGAATTATGCAACGCGTACTGGGCCGTCGGGATCGCTGCATGGTAGAGAAAGCCATGCTGTGTGGTTGGTTGGTAAAGAACGGACGCCTTGGAGGTTCGACCTCAAGGCAGGGTAGGTAGGTAGGTACTGTTGTTTGGAGCGCCGGATGAGCCTACTGTGTTGCGATGGCGACTTGTTCACATCGGCGGAAGTGGCCGAAACGGCTGAGATGCGTGTCGGATGGCGATGATGGACAACGCCTGGCGCCACGGATAATGTGGTATAGTAGTGTGTATTTTCTGCTGATGTTGACAAGTTGCTGATCACGCCCGATTTTAGACTCCGGGGAAGCTGTCGCACGTGTCGGGTGCCGGTTGTGGTATGTTGATCCTGCTGATCTTCCGTGGCCGAAGCTCAAAGTCGTCGTCGTCCCACTTCTGCACACTTCTCGACTAAGTTAGTTGGTCTCAGTGCGCCGTGGACAAGCGAGCGGCGCCGGTGTCGATAGTGGTCTCAGAATGAGATCTCGACTCCTGACTCGCGTCGAAGTTCATTAGTGAGCTACTTCCGCAGCGTCCTTGGTTCTTCATGCAACAGATGGATAAGAAACAGCAGAGAGATGTTCCATGTCATGTTCGAAGAACAATGAACTATTGTCCAAACTGGGCACGAGCTGCTCTTCGTCAGCGACCGCATGCCAGCATATGTTTACTTTCTGTGAGACAAACGCCTTTCTCGAGGCTGATTAACCGAAAGTGTCTGAGCGGCATTCTTACCACTCAGCGTTAGCGAGACCATCGAGTGGAATGTGCACGGGCTGGTTTGACCACGAGGAGCCAGGACAACGGCCTGCCTGGGCCCACCGGGCGTCAAGCGTGGAAAATCATCAAAGCTTCTTGTGGTAAGGGGCCGAATTTGTGCAGCTGGTGGCGCTTATGGGCGCTTTATCTCACCAAACCCACTACCGTGATGGGTTGAGGCCGTCAGTCGAGATCGGCCATGGGGACTGTTGAATCTCCGTTGTCATATTGGCAGTGTAGTTCGCTCAAAGCGGATCCTAACGTCCCGCGGTATGAACATGTAGCTTTTGGTAAAGCGAGAATCTTGGTCAAGACTCGAGACGAGGAAGCGGTCCAGGGCCAGGATTCGCATCCCCACGCGGCTGACAGGGAGTGGAAAAGGCTGGTGCCGATGGCCGGTTTTGTACTTGGTACCTGCGCTAGCTGAAAATTCCTTTCGACTCTGGGCTTTGTCATTATCGTGGGCGCTGCACTCTTGTGCCAACTGGCCAACGAAAGACGACAAAGCCAATGAGGTAGGCTTCTCCTTCGTCTCATCTACTCCTGCAGTAAACGGCAGTAGTCGCGATAAGTGAGCACTGAGAGATGACCAGGAGATTGAGGAGGTCGACACGAATCAAGCAGGCTGATCTTACAGGCGAGGCCTTGGAGCGCCAAGATCCAATAGTGTCAGGAGGCCGCGCCATGCAAGCCTTGGTCCGAGTCAAGGATACATTTCTCCTGAGCCCACAAGCAGGTCCAGACCACAGTGAGCATTACCCAGTGCGCCAGGATGGATGTTGCTGAGAATGTCATGATCGAAGACCGACAGTGAAATGAATGCGATTGGACTGCAGCAGCGATTGCTGAAAGTGCAAGAACCTAAAGTTCCGCCGTACCGGGTATGTAATTAATTTGACCTCAACTTTCCCTCACTTGAACCTCTCGCGCCCCTCAACCTCACAAATCCAGCACCGCCTCTAACATCCCTCCATCCGCCGAACTGAATCAATACTTTCTGTCGAGCCTTCCACGGTCAATCCACTGATGCTGAGGAGTCAGTAAGTGCACATAACCAATACTATGCACGGTCTTCCACCCTCACCACGAATGTTCGGTTTGGCAATGTGCTTAATAAGCAAATCACACTCGGTGGTTCACCCAACAGAAGACACACCAGTGAGCACTTCAAAAGTGGTACGACCTTCTGAGTGGACTACCATATCTTCATGTCTGGCTTTAGTCCTCGCCTGCATGCGCCCGTATTTTCTACGTGGACCAGCCGACCGATCGTGTGGCCCTTTTTTTCTCCCCTTACTTTGCATTCAAATATCTTTTCCGCCTAGGAGTCAAACCTGGACTTGTATGCTTCAGTCGGGGACCTGCGCTTTCCATGCACAATGTCCTCGAGGTACAACTGCAGCATTTCCGGACCGCTCACACTCATGACACTCCCAGCGGAGATCCGGGTACAGATCTGGGAGTATGCGATCCCCCAGCGCTGGTGGTATTTCGCAGGGCCCTACCGCTTCCGTTGCCGCAAGCACAAGAAACGTCCGAATGCACTGAAAGAAAACAATCCATCGAACCGTGGCGGCCTGTCCGATCCGCGGTGTCGGTGCGAGTTCGTCGAGCAACACAACGAGCGACTAGCACTGTCGCTGCTTTGCAAGCGCGCCTTCCCCGAAATCACATCCGTCCTGTCCAAGGCCAGTATAACCTACGAGATGCACCACCTCAAGAATTTCGACCTGCCTATGAAGTGCCTGAGACAAGTCGAGGAGTTCATCGTTCCGTCGAATTGGCTGGCATGCTTGGGTCCGCAGAGCCGGTTCGAGAACGTGGATTTCGCAACCACCTACCCGAACTTGAGGCGGATTTACCTGAAGCCCGACCTCACCGACAGCTGGGACACGATCAAGTTCTCCGACGCCATCATCGACCACCTCCACCGATGCCTGCGCGACCACAGCGGACGATATCAGGCGGACGACACCGAGCTTCTCCGCAGCGTGAGCATCCAACATATCAGTAACGGCTACGGCGAGCAATTCCACCAGACTCTGGCCGTCCTGCAGGAGCGTGACATCGAGCTGATCGCTCCGTATACTTACCGGCTCCAAGTCGCCGAGCGGCAAGGGTGCCGGGCCAGTCTGAGGAGGCCGCGGATCGTAGCGCCCAAGATCCTGCTAAAGCAGAGAATCCACACGGTACGCCTCGCCTCGCTCCCCCGCCAGTTCTATGAAAGAAAGAAAAAACACGCACTTTGGTATACTCTGACAGAGCGCTCTCTCTCTAACGCAGCATATAACATCATCTAGAACGTCATCTGGGACAAGAACGGCGTCAGACTCGGTGAGATCCCCAACCTCAGGGACGAGTGGTGGTATGACGAGTGGGTCGACGAGACCCCAACCCCCAGGAACATGTGGTACGATTCAAGGGCCCATGACTTGGGCCACAGCGGTTGGCGCGTCCAGACGCTCGGCCCGGGCGACATAATGCGCAGCACTACCCATTGGGCTGCCCGGCCGCGCTCGGATGAGCCCCGATTCGAGGTCGGCATCGTCAGAGAGTACAAGGAGGCGTACCATGGACATCCTCTTCTTCTTCTCAATCTTGGCTCTTGAGACACCATTCTCTCTCATCAGTCCGCCCGTGCTGTGCTCTGCTGTGTTGTGCGATACTGTAATGATGTTGAGTACAAGGAGGCGCACCATGGACATCCTCTTCTTCTTCTCAATCTTGGCTCTTGAGACACCATTCTCTCTCATCAGCCCGCCCGTGCTGTGCTGTGCTGTGCTATGCTGTGTTGTGCGATACTGTAATGATGTTTAGCATAGGGGAATTCACATGGACATGTAAAATACCAGTGATGTCTCTCTCTGTCTGCTGTCAGCTGTCTGCTTGCCTCTATCCCAGTCTACTGTTCGTCTGTCTGTTCTGTGTGTCTTTGTTTGGCTGCCGGTCCGTCCATCTGTCTCTCTCTCTGCTGTCTGTCCGTCGTCTCTGTTTCTCTGTCCCTTTGAACTATTCGGTATCAAGTGAGACAATACAAAGGTACACTGTTCGCTGTTTGCCCTGCTCCCACACCATCCATGCCAGCATTGCCCCCTTTACATTTCCGTCCGCTCGATTTCCTCACTCCTCGAACCTTCCACGTATGAAAATCATGATCCTCCCGTCGAGTTCCGGGCTCGGCAGGCCCAATGGTGAAGGCGGGCTCTCCGTGACCCAGACGTGGTGCCACCAATGGCCGTTTCGAAAATCAGGGATCCCAGTCAGGCGCGCGCCCGAGCTGTTCCAGATGATGTCCTGGCAGGCAAGCACTTGGATCAGCAGGACATTTTCCGCATGGCTGCGGGGAAAGGGGGCATCGCATTGCTTTGCTTACTCCTTTGAAGTGTTTCTTGAAGACAAGCTCCCCCTGCGAATCCAACACGTCAATATCATAGCCGAATGGCGCAATGATCTCGACGCCGCGGTTGTCAATCGCGTCGATGGTCTCGTGGTGCGGGTTATTGCCGCCTGGTAACCTGTACGGGTGGTCGTGTTTGATCATGTCGCGCAGATCATCCCTGTTGACTGCGGTAGGACCCCCGGCGCAACGCAGACAATTGCGAATATGTTTTGCGACCCAGCCCGAGATCTCGTCCCAACCACCCAAAGGAGTCTTGACGCAGATGGTCTTCAGGTTCGGGTACCTCGCCGCGACGTCCACGTTGTTCCAGTTGGCGTGGTCCAGACACCCGAGATGACGGTGCAGGGGCACGACGATGGTGTGGATCCGCGGTGCCATACTGTTGGGGATGCCGGCGTTCCAGCCGCGCGGGTCCGCCGTCGGTGATTGGAGGTGCTCAAAGACAATGGGCGTTCTGGAAAGTCTGTAAGCCACGTCAGGGCCCAGTCCCTTGCACGTGAGCAGCGCGGCATGTTGTTTGGTCGAGCAGCTGCATTCATTGACGTCGTAGCGGAGTCTTACGTCGAGGCGTTTTCCGGAGAGAAGTCTGCTGGACGGGCAGTTAACATGGTATATGCCGTCGCGGTAGTGGAGATGCGGGAAGACACCCTCCCAGATTTTCAGCCGTATCTCTGCCGGGGAGGTGAGAAGGGTCGCTGGGGGCTCAGACTGGTTAGACATCCTGGGATGTGAACCAAGGAGCTGGTGTTACTGGTTGAGTCGTAGAGCTGCAGACGCAGTTAGCAGGAGCTTGTGAGGTGTCTGCCCGTGGCTTACAGACTGGTCGAAACCGCCGTCTTCCACCACAACCGGGCCGATGGAGGGTGCGGATTATCTGGGGTCGCGAGAATAAAGGGGACCCCTATTCCGCGCACGAGCAAATAGGAAACAAACCAAGGCTGATTGTTCAAGTGGAGGTCTTGCTGGTGGAGCTGTACGGGTTGGAAACGGACGCGGATGGGCGAAGTAGTCAATCTCCTGCTCACCGCCGTGGAGGAAAAGTCGAGAGCCTCGTGGGTTGTGAAAGAGTCCTGTAGCGTGCGGTGAGAGTATCGTATCTGCCTAAAGGCCACTCACTATCTCCTGCCACGACGTGGGTCCGAGCTTTCTTTCTCGTGAATTCACATTCTGCCGTCGACCAGATCTTGACATTTTCGCAGCTGTTGTCATTCTTTCCATTTCCTCCATGTCCCTCACAGCTCGCACCTGTCAGGTTATAACCTGCTCTTGTGCTGTAGAGCCTGGGACACAGGGGCTGCAAACGCACCGGGCCATCAACAGAGAAAGGTGGTCCTTGATTTGGGGGCACTTCGTGTAGAAGACGGAACCGGTGAACCCCTTTTGTATGCCGCTCCAACCACAATCACTGGGAGGAAATGCAATGAGATGGTGTTGGCAAGCTTGCCTCTCTCAACAACATGTGTCCGGCCATGCAAGACAGATGTGTGCGCTTGTCCTCGGGTAGGAACTCCACCGAGTCATGTCACAGCCATGTCGCCAACTGTTCGCGCCTTAGTGTCGGCTCAGGTGGCTCCCTTGCAACAACCTGACTGTCCGCCAGATGCCACGCCCAACTTATGAAAGCCTAGTCTAGGCAAGGAACATCGCCGGGCGCTCATGGTCAAAACCACACCATGGGAGATTCGCATACCATCCCGACATGCCACCCTTTCTATCTTAGGGTCACCGTCTACGCGCGGATTTGTTGGCGCTTGCACAAGCACATTTTCGGAGACGGGGGGCTGTAAGAGCAGGACATCAGTTGGCAAGGTTTGAGTCCGGTGTTCACAACGTGTAGCGTGATACAAGATGTTGGATAGGGCAGGATTCGGTGCTATGAGAAGCCTGATTAACACGTATGAGGACGAACACTGCGGACTTCCGATCGTTTGTACTATGACTTTCTCGTTGTGAGGTAAAAAGGCACAGATTGTCTCCGAGCTACGTGGTCAGGATTGGTGAGACTGACGTGTTCCCACTTGTGAAGCAGCAGTATCCCGAAATTCATATGCAGCATGCTAGTGTGCTTGAAAATGCTGTAGGGCAAAGGAAATACAATTCATAGGATGAACTGGTCGAAAGGATGAATGAACGAAAGACGCGTTCAGTGCAGCGAGTGTGATTTGTGATTTCGGCTGGCAGGACCCACCCGAGACTAATTGGCATTTTCTGCCAAAAAAATTGACAATAAAGTGAACTTAGAAGCGAATGTGAGGGGACGCTCCATTGCCTAGTCTGGGATAATTCCCATGGCATAAACTACAGTATATCCATGTGCGTCATCGAGTCCATGCCTCGTTCCAAAAGTTGGTGTATTCAGTTTGCGTAGTCAGATCCGAGAGCTTGTCTGGTGAGCGACTCTACGCCAGCGACACCATGGATACTCTGACAATTACAGTACCCAGTCGCTCACCAGAGACACTATGGATGCTCTGACAATTACAGTACCCTACAGAATCTCTCCTTCGATTCTATACCACAGCGGCAATGGTGCTGTAGGCTCTTCCTTCCCCAAGTCGTATTGAGATGGGACAACGTGCCAAACGACGAGCCCGATCCGCTCCCATCGATTGGCCTCTGCATTTTGCGGACCTGCACCACAAAGAAGCAGGACAAGGCCGATGTTGACGTTCAATCCAGCATGGGGGATTTGTCCCAGGAGTAGCACTCGAAGGTTATCCTCTCCATATATCCTGGCTACCTGGATGCCCACCATCAAGGTGTACAGCTCCTCGTCTCGGTAGCGCGATCCTGGTTCGACGAAGTCTAACTCTGGGTCGAGTGCACCGGCGGGCAATTCACGGTGGCGGTCCAGGAGGATCGACACCTGCGGCGCATCGGTTGAAGGACGGAGGCGAATCTCCCGCGACTGTGCCCGGAACCCTGGAGGTCGCACTGAATGGAAGGCTGCCGTGTCCTCCATGGTCAATGGGTCTAAAGAGGTAGACTGCGGGGTTACAGTATCGGACGATTGCTGGCCGTGGTTCTGTAAGATGTGACATATTGCCTTCCGGAAATCAGTGTTGCTCATGCTATCACCGAGTGATATTGCCTTGAGGAGCTCCATGAAGCCCCATGCCTTCCCGCTGAAGGTGATATTTCCGTCATCTCCTACCGACATGTAAGACAGATTCGTCTTATCGCTCTCGAAGCGGGCGCCGCGGATGTCCAGGACAGGCGGAACACTGCATTTCTGCGTGATCAGCCAGCTTCTCCTTGGCTTGGACGCATCAGCGTGAACAAACATCTGTGACAGGAGAGGCGACATCTTCACCAGCTCGCGTCCAAATTCATCTTCCAGATCTCGCAACTGGACAGGAACATCCTCCGACGTCTTCGGCAGGCTGACTTTGATGCCGTAGATCTGCATGATGCCGTAGATCCGGTCCAGCGGATATTTTGTGGCTCTATACTGACCAACACAATATGCGACATTGGGGTTACTTGTCCAGGCAAAGCTGAGTCCACGATGGTGGATGAGCTCGCACAAGGAGGTTGCCGTGTCTGCATCCTCGGAAAGCAGGTTCTGGGCTCGACTCCGCGCTTTTGACAGCCGCGTGATATAGTTCCGTTCCCTCGCGGTGGGAATGTTCGAGAACGGCAAGAGGCTTCCGTAGTACTCCTGGCAGGCGCCAGCTAATACTTTGTACTGCCAGGGCCGATTGGACAGCGAAGTGTAGATGTACGAGCCGTCTCGCGAGAGAATGAAGGCGTCTCGGCGAAGGATGGATTCCTGGAGAGTCCACAACGAGGAAAACCAGTGATCGCCGAACAGCTCCACGAGGGCAGCTTCGACCGATTCCCACCCGTCTCTGATAGATTTAGTCCAGCTGCCTGTATCTTCCGCGAGTTGAGCCGTATTACCGAGTTGCATCAGCCCAAACATACCGTCACAGCATATCTCTTCGATGCACCCGGTGAGCGTAGAATGCTCAAGCCGATTGAGCCAGATGAAAGCCTTGTGCGCATTCCTGAAGATCCCGGCTTGATTTCCGACGTCTTCTGCTTTCACGATTTCATCTTCTTGATGAATGCAGGCAATGTCCACCCAGACAAATTCGACGTCACAACCCACCTGTCGTAGGACTGCCTCGAACTCTTCAACGCTGAAATGGCTTTCCTCAACGGCAGGGATTGGCCATTCCACGCCTTTGATTTGGATGGCTCGGCCTGTTGGGTCCGTGAAGCGGCCCCACGTATAGCTCAAGATGTTGTATTTCGGCTCTTTGTGTCCTCCGTAAGCGTTGTCGTCGTCGCGAACAAAAGATGTCATTGTCGCAACATGGAGCAGACGCCGTGGCCAGCACGGCTCCAAGCCTATCCAACCATGAGTTTGCTCGGGTGATAATGTCTGAGGAGCAGGCACGGATTCTATGTTGTCTCCGCCGAGCTCTTCCATAAAGTCCCCGGAGCTGCAGTATTCTCCCCCGGACTCCTCTCCAAGTTCAGGGTCCGCCATTTCATTTCGAACGGAACGGCTCTCCTCTGCCATGGCCCATGGCTGACACACTTCGTGTCTTCGGCTGAATCTAGCACCGCCTGCAAATGGTGTGGCAATATCACAGCGCGTTATGCGACGGGATCCAGCTCAGCCACGAGGAACGCATCACGCGTTTGGCTTGGGGAATCTGTCATCGAAAGGCACCTTGCACATTTTGAACGTTGCCGCTGACGACAACATCCTGTCTGGGGATGACTGGATAGGGCTAAAAAGTAGCTGAGATGATTGTTTTGGTGAGTTCGTCAAGGAAAGTCTCCCGACAGTCTGATCGTGATACCGGAACGGTAGCGGGCTCAACGAGCCAATACGAACCACAAGGCAAGTCAGCCGAGTACGCGTATCCAGCCGAGTGGAGCCCTCGTTTCCCGCGGGACGCAGGGACGACGCGGTTTCAATTTTCATGTACTACTAGGTACGGAGAAAACACGCACTCACACTTCGCATATCATAATCAATTAGGATAAGGGCGCGGCCCACCGCACTGCACGGAGCTCCTCCGTACTGTGTAAAGAGCAGAAAACTGGGTAACGTATCAAACGCACAGCCTCAACCTCAGCCTCGAGACAGGGGGACTAAGCTCGATGCGTCGACTTAGCCGGCAGGATCAATCGCGTGCGTGCGTGCGTTTGTTCGTTTGTCTGCTTCCTTCCTCGGACTGTGGTCGTGTTGCTACGCGGTAAGCCAGGCAGCATTGTAAAATGGGGAGAGGCGATTGGTTGACTCATATCATGTTCATTTCTCGGGATGGGGCGTGGATAGCGATAGGGATGGGACATGGACATGGACATGGTGTGCATGGGTCTTCTGAAGCAGGTGGGTAGGTGGGTAGGCCGTATAGGTTTGGTAGACTGGCAGACCGGCACACAGGAAAGTGGAAAGGTCAGTTGGTATATATGCTGGTGATGAATCCGCGGTTATTTTCCCAGACTGCTACACCGACTACGTCCTTCGTCTCTTGTCTGCATTGGGTGTTGTTGATTCTTTCACGGCTCGGCAACGTGGTCTCCTCTTGCTCTGATTCTTCCATTAATTTCTCTCTCTCTCAAGCACATTTCTCTCTCGTGCTCTTCTCTTCACAAGAACAAACTGCTACTCTCCTCACAACAACAGATCACTGCTCTCCTCACAAGAGCATATTGCACCCCTGGTTTATTACCTCTTCTACGAAAGGCCGTCTCGCACCCATCATGGCGACCACCGCCTCGAACTCGACCTCGACCTCTGACACCGACACCGACTTCAAACTCTACCGTTACGACCCCTCCCTCGGAGCCGCCGTCCTCTTCATCACGCTGTTCTCCATCGTCTCCATCCTCCACTTGTACCAACTCCTCCGCACACGAACCTGGTTCTTCATTCCCTTTGTTGTGGGTGGCTTCTTCGAGAGCGTCGGTTACATCGGCCGCGCCATCGGATCGCAGCAAACCCCCGACTGGACCGTCGGCGCGTACGTCATCCAGTCAATTCTGATCCTCGTCGCGCCCGCCCTCTTCGCCGCGAGCATATACATGGAATTGGGGCGGATAATACAGCTCACGGACGGGGGTAGCCGGTCGCTCATCAACCCCAGATGGTTGACCAAGATCTTCGTCGCGGGCGATGTGTTTTCCTTTCTGATGCAGGGTTCTGGTGGGTGCTCCTGTCCCTGACTTGATTTGCCGCCGAGTTCGTGGCATCACGTCGCAACGCAATTCTAATCAGTCGGTCTCTAGGCGGCGGCATCATGGCCGGCAAATCCGAGTCGTCGATAAAAACAGGCGAGAACATCATCATCGGCGGCCTCGTCATCCAGATCCTCTTCTTCACCTTCTTCATCATCGTGGCTTTTACGTTCCACACGCGCATGCTCAGAAGGCCCTCCGCCCGCGTGCTCGGCGACATTACCATCGCAACGGTATGGAAGAGGCACATGTACGTGCTTTACGGCGGCAGTTGGCTCATCTTGATCCGCTCGCTCTTTCGGCTGGTCGAGTACGCGCAGGGGAATGACGGGTATTTGATCTCGCATGAGTGGTTCCTCTACGTGTTTGACGCGGTGTTGATGCTTACCACAATGGCGTTGTTTGCGCTCGTGCATCCTAGTGAGCTGAATGCATTGTTGAAGGGTGGGAGCGGGAGGGTCGTGAGGAGGGTGCTTTCGATTCACAGCTTGAAGTGAGTGTGAGGTGGAAGACAGGAGACAGAAGAGATGTGGCCGCAGTCGAGCAATCGATGGCTGGTGTGAAGAAGTGTGGGAATTGTACCCAATATTCTCTCAGATGGGGCGTAGGGCGTGGCGATACGGTGCTGCCCCATTGTTTTGACATTGGAAGATAGATCTGGAGTCTGGAGTCTAGCATTCTTGCTTCAAGTAGATGCTCTTCTTTCCTGATCCGCATAGCGTACTGGCTGAGAGAAATGGGTAGGGCGCAGTACGCAAAGCTATCGATGTGGTCAGAATCAGATCGGTCCTTGCTTGTCAGCAAAGCGCTGCACAGCGAGGTCTAGCGCTTAACAGGTGTTCTCGGGTGTTGTTCTCTTTTCCTACAGTACCCAGTACTGCACAGCATCTGCTTACACTTCTCTAATTCAGAGCAATTCACTCTCACCGGTTGTTGGGTTGCACGGTAATTCCTTGGGCACTTATCTGGTTCAGCCCGACGTGTGTGAGTACGAGATGTCTGCACCCGTGAGAGAAACAAAAGAACCCTCTCATTTGGATCTTGTCTCCCCAACGGTCACCTCGGCGTTACGTGGCTTGAGCCTGGATATTAGTGAGAGACACTCAGAAAAGGGAGCGGACGTGACCTGTTCGGAATATCTCTGCTACGTCATCCTTGGCACTGTCCACATACGGCTGCATACTCGGTACCGGTCGAGCAGGTTGTTCTGCTCTGCCCTCCTTCAATGCTTTACTAGCCTTTTTTCTATGTCACTAAGAGTTCATCCAGCCCGACTATCACAGAGGTATCCTCTTGCACCGCAGCGTACAAGAGGTCATGGTGAGAAGCTGGCAATCCAGTACCTATAAAGAAGAATGGAAGGGCAGCCAGATCACAGCTCCAGCCAGATATTCAGGAAAAGAGTTTCTTCCCTCGTCATTTCTGCTCCCACTTTCCTTGCAAAGGAGACGACAGCAACGGACATATAGCGACGCTTTGAGAAGCAACCAAAGTTCGTTAATAATTGGTGGTTCAAATGCGACTTGACATCTTCGTCCTCCTACACAGAACTCAGTCCTTCGTTCTTGAACGAAACCCTGGCATTTCGACCCTTGAACCTAATACCGTGAACCTCAACCTGTTATCTCCTACGTCCTACCTTTCACGACTGACATACTTGCTTTGGCGCTCTTCAGTACGGTGCGTGTCAGCCTCTTCGTACTCTTGGATAGCGATAACACGCACTCTCAGAAAGCATTACCGACCAACTGCACTTGAAGGTGTTAGTTTTCAACTCCGGCCCTGCAACTGCACTTTGACTAAACATGTAAAGTCGTCGGCTTGCTAAGGATAAACCTGGTATCATCATTTCAATGGTTCTGTATCTCCTAGGTCTGAATGATAGGTCATATCCAATCTGCCTAAAAATGCTGCTCCCCGTCCTGCTCCCGAATTCTATTCTAGTCGTAACTCGTGCAAAGTATGCCCTTGATGCTGATGTCCCTTCCCTCGTAGCGGAATCGTCCACGAAGAAAATCCCCAAATCACGATCACGCGTGAGACAAGGGGCCCCAAACTGGGAAAAGCCAATGGTACTCCGTACAATGACTGCGTGGGACAAAGTCGTCGGCGATAAAGATAAACTGGTTCCAAAGGATATAGTGCTGGCGCCAAGCAAAGCGGCTTAGCCAACATAGTCCAAGCCTGACTGTTTCTCGATCCGAGGAGTTCCAATCAACGAGGGTGAAAAGTTGCGAGAATACGTCCCGTCGTCGGGCTCGTATACGCTGATGCTGTCTTGACTCGTCTCGTCACCGGAATCAGGGTCACTCTCGTCCCGGAATGGTTTGGGAACGTTCTGCAATCCCAATCCCTCTTCGACGTCATAGTCGTCGACAACGAGTACTGGGTTCTTCTCCGACATGTCGGCGTCGGTCCTCTCGACCGGCTTGGATGCTTCCGGCATGCTGTACAAGTAGGTGGCGAAGAACACCAATATCGAGCCGAACAGGAAGTATATTGTCGGGACGAAGTTGAAGATGAACACCGAGGCGACTGTTGACAGGATGATGGAGAGCGAAGTGGCGAAGCCCTTCAGGATGTTGTCGGCATACTTGATGACCATGGCCACAATCAGACCACCCGCGGCTTGCACACAGACTGTGGCAAAGACCACAGGGTTATAGCCCTGGAAGAAGCCCCGTTCTCGGATCGCTTGGCCGTCCCATACCAATGCGCCGAAGAGCGCAATGCCCAGACATCCAACGCTCAACTGGATGTTGCGGATCCAGATGGACGAGCTCTGGCCGTTCTTCAACACCTTCTCAAAGTATACGCCAGCAAATCCCGAGCAAACACAGGCGACGGCAACCGCCGCGATGCCCACCATGTAGTTTCCTTGCTGTGCGACGGTTTTGACGGTTTTGGTCGTTCCAGAGGGGATTTGGACGCACGCAACTCCTGCCGTGAGAATGACCAGGGACAGCCACTTCTTGGCCGACAGGCTCTGGCCCAGCATCAGCACGGCAAACAATGCCGTGGTCAAGATCTTGCACTGATAAGTGACCTGGAAAGTCGCCGCATCCAGGTTGGTGGCAGCAACAAATTGCAAATTGTTCTGCAGGGTGTATAAAATGGCGGGCACGAGCAGCTTGAAGAAGCCACTCTTGACGCTGAATATATCGGTCCATAGCTGTTTCAAGCCATAGCCGGGTTGGATGGAGGAAGGGCTCGCATCATCGGAAAGGGTCGGTAGCTGTGAATAGCGAGACTGATGCCGTTGGTTGTTGATGTGGATGGCTAGGCATATTAGGCATTTGAGGACTTCTGAAAGAACGACTGCGGTCGAGCTTAAATATCTCGGACCAGGTAGGATTCGGGAATATCGCATCATCAGAACGAGCGACGAGTTCTGGACAACGAGGGTCAGGAGGGAGGCATATTTCGTGGGGACACCGTAGACGGTGGAGAGGGCGTCTGTGTAGCCTTTGTCAATACCAGAATGGTCCAGCTTCAATCAGCCAAAAGGCACATACCTTTCGAGGCCATCTTTCCCCGGGGGTAGCTGCCGTCGAACTCGGATAGGATGCTGCGGAGAGAATAGGGGTATAAAAGAGTGACTGGAAGCAAAAGCGAACGACTTGTTGTTCAAAGAGTGACTGGAAGCAAAGTGAATGACTTGTTGTTCAAAGAGTGACTGGAAGCAAAGTGAATGACTTGTTGTTCAATGAGTGACAACCACAAGGGTCTTTAACGAGTGGCAGAGCATGTAGCTCAAAAGCACAGGTACAGATGCAAGGGATTCATTCCGTTATTGTGACATAGCGCAGGAAGGATGAGAGAGGGCGGACCCTGGGCAACACAGACGGTCTGTGCCCTGGGGATGTTATTGAAGAATAGAGCACATTCCAGGAACGACGCTGGAGGTGTGGTGGGATGAGGAAGGGAGGAGTGAAGAAGAATCGGCAAGCTGCTGAGGACTCGTCGTAATTTGGCCGGTGGAGACGAGGTCGGATGGCGCCACGAGAAATTAAGGGCGGAGGAGTCGATGCCTCGCCCTCATTCCTTGCGCGAACATGGGCACGGTTCGCTTTGTGTCTTTCTCGTCACGCGTCTCGAGGGCTTTGTTCCTTGCTGGCAAAAGAATATCGCCCGGACGAGAGTACTCGCCTGGTGCTGGATGCGAGCTGTTGGTGCTGGCGTGCGGAGGCCAGCTGATCCTCGTGCAGTACCGCAGGCACTGAAGCACCCAAGAATCCGCGGGGCCACAGCCACGGGAGTCGCTAACCGTCTCGTGTAGCCCCGGGCTAGCCGCTTTCAGATCCAGGGGACGGGCAGCGACGCCTGATTGGATTCTTCCGCCCGCCCTTGTCGCGCTTTGTCTCGCCGCTCGCGTCAAGCTCCTGGCTGGGCATGCAAGGTCGCAGTCAAGGGCAAGCAAAGTCGCGCAAACAGACTGGTCATCAGGCGATAGGCGTATCAATACGGACTCGCTATCGATATGAAGACGATGCACTAATGCAATGTCCGCCCAAGATTCATCTGGCTTGCGAGGGCTAGTCTAGCTGTACGGAATATCTCTTCCTGCTCTGACCTGATCGCCCTGAGACCTAGTCCTTCGCAGGCGATCTGCCCTACCCCTGCCGCTGTGATCTGCCATCTGGACCATTCCACAGCACATTCACAACCCATGTCTGTCACTGCACCATGTCAACGGCAAACGCTGTAACCTCAGACTGTCACCCCCTCAGCCAGCGTACTGTAGCTGAAATGGAACGGATCTAGTCTGTATGGCTTCTCAACAGGCTTCCCCGTGAAGAAGGCGAGCAGCCACTCCTTGAGCGTCAACTGGACGCTGTAGGTGCAATGCTTCATGACCCACGCAAAGCTGGCGGCCCGCCATATCCGCCGGCTGTGAGGTTCGCTGTGATCACTGACCTGAATCTGCCACATGGCGTTGTTGCAACTCAGCCCCGCGAGTTGCAGCTTCTCGATCGACATGTGGAGCCCGTCCATGTACGCCAGCAGTGCTCGGAAGTCGTTGGCGAAATCCATCGTGATCATCCCGAGCGTGAGGAGGCAAGTGAGCTGGAAAATCATCTCCAGGCGGCGTTGCTGCGTGAGTTCAGCAGTCGGTGGCGGTTGTCTGGACACGAGACCGAGCAGGGTCGAGCCATGCCGTAGGCCGAACGAGTGGATTGGTTTTGGTTCTGCTTCCTTCCCCTTGCCCTTCCCGTTGTCTTCGGCAGGCCTCGCCGTCAAGGCATTGATGGTCGACAGGGACTGCCAGAATTCTCGCAGCTTCCTCAGAAAGTTGTTCAGGCCGTGGACCAGTCTCTGCACGTCCGACTCGTCCCAGATGTAGCTTTCGGGACTCGTGCCGTAGATGCATTCGAAAAAGCACATGACGCGCGACAGGAGCACCGAGTTGACGGCCAGTGGACCGCCCGTCGCCTTCAAGATGCGCCGCACCGCTTGATAGTGCATGCCCGCCGCTTCTTGAGAGCCCGACCGCCGGTCAAAGGTGCCCAGGCTGATGATCGAGGCCAGAAGATCGTCCTTGCGCTTCGGACTCAGCTTAGTACTCAGCAGACGGACCAACTTCAATGCCTCGCCCTTGTGCCGCATCACGGCGAGCTCGAGAGACTGCCTCTCCGCCTCTGTAGCGTACTTGTTCAGCGAGATGCGGTACAGCGCCGAGCGCGCCATGATGACCTGGAAACATGCCGGCGTGGTCAACGCAATGGAGAAGTTGCTGGCAACGGGATGCGGGCGCAGTCGAGGGCTGAATCCATACGTCGCCTTCGGGTAATAGAGCAGGTAGAAGCTGATAAGATGTTCCTGGAAGCGGTCGAGCGTGACCGGCAGGGCCGCGAAAGGGTCAAGGCGATCCGAGAACGGCCGCACGCTGTGGCGCACAATCTCGAGCAGCTTCTCTTCCGGCGTCAAGTCCTTGAAGGCCTTGGCTCGCGGTTTCGCCTTCTTGTCGGCCGGCGGGGTGCTCTTGGGCTCGATCGACACCAATTCCTTCTTAACGTGCACCAGGGCCTTCGTCGACGATGGCGCCATTGGACTCTAGGAGCATCTTGGTGATCCGAATCGTAAAGTATCCTCTGCGAGAGCAGAAGAGCGACAGGATGATCGAGTGCCAGGCCAAGGAAAGAGCCGAAGTGTCGCGCGCGCGCGCCGCGGCCAGGCGTGCAACAAGCCCAAACGGGTTCGGCTTCGTGTTCATCTTTCATCACGCGGTTGTACATATCCCGGCCAAGAGCTGCTGGCCCGAGAATGGTACGCGCATACAACCACCGGCCTAATGCTCGACAGGTCCAACAGACCCTTCCGTAGCCAGTCAAGACCCGCTGGCTATGTACTGTAGATGCAGGATCTTGCCGCCGTATGCAAGTCATCCATCACAAAGGCGACCAAGTGGGATGTCCAGGCTGCCTCTATGTACCAGCACGGCGCGCCACGTCAGGCCTGAGTGGTTCGCTCTGCTTCCCCCACGGTCTGGGGTCTTATTTTGATTGTTCCCACGTATCTTGGGAGGGCAGGGATCCCGAACACACGCATCGCCACGCTTATTGCACCGGACTGCACTTGGTCGTCGGACAGTCCACGGGGGAACTATCGGGCTATACGGCAGAATAAGTGTCAACGGAAGACGGTATGGCACAATCTTTCTCTTCTGGAGCCTACGGAACTACATGGCATCGACAGATCAGTCTTCAACGACGACACCTCGAAGTCTTGCAGCCCGACACCATCATGTCCAAGCCCCCCCGTCCTCGTTCCCTCCCTCTAGCTCGTCGTCTTGGGGAGCGGCTTCGGCGGCGATAATGGCTTGTCGTCCGGCCGCCTCGCGATGATGTACTGCTGCTCCTCCGGCAGGCACTTCTGGTTGTTCGGCTGGAACGTGTCGATCTTGTTGCTGACGATCTCCAAGCCCATGGAGCGCAGGAATTCAAGCTGCCCCTCGGCACTCAGCGCCAGGGTCGGCAGCATTTCACCCATAAACGGCGCGGCATAGTCCTCGACATACGTCTTGGTCTCATCCCAGTCCGAGTCCGCCCTGACATACTTGTCCGCGGGCATTTGTCCCAGCACCAGGATCCCACCGGGCTGCAGCACTCGGGCGAACTTGTACGCTGCCGTGTGGAAATCGGCATAAGAGAGCTGGAGGTGCGCGAAGATGATGAACACCCCGGCGAATTGGCCCGCAGGTTGGTACTCGAGCATGTCGGACACGGCGAACGTGCCCTTGACTCGGGACTGCGCGTAGTGGACCATCTTGGGGGAGATGTCAAACCCGAAGACGTCGAGGCCAGCCGTCGCCAACAGTTCTGAAACAGGCATGCCTGTGCCGCAGCCCACGTCTAGGACCCTCGATCCCGGCTGGAGCATGGATATGGCCTTCTTGAGACAGCCCACCTTGAACGGGTTGTCATGGTACGCCTTTTCATAGTCGATGTTGAGCGCGTCGAACGTCTCGAGGCCTGCTTGGGCCCCTGCTGTGGACATGATACCGGCGTGTGTGGTTGTCGGTGGTGTTGTTCTTGTTGTTCCTTGTCGACAGGGGTTGGACTCCGTCGGCACGAGTAGGGACCTTTTGGTTGATGACTGCTGGGAACGGGATCTCGCTTAGAGACTTGCGTCTCATTTATCGGCACCGTTCGCGAGAACGGCAGGCCGATGAAGGGAATTCATTAGCATCGCTCTGCTCCGCAGCGAAGCTTGCAAAAGGGGAAAGTTCAGGTCCAACGTGAGCCACGCAGCGGCGGGCCCATCACGTACACAGGAACCAGGACGAGCACTCGTACTATTACTGTGGTACAAAGTACTAGCTGCAGTTGGTGGGAGATATAGCGCAGAGCCTAACCTGCATACACGAGCCAACTTTCCTCGCCACGATGGAATGGGCCATTGTACGGAATACTCGTACGGTGGAGTCGCAGCATCCATTGGAAGTCGAAGGAAGTAAACCCTGTCTTCAGAGGATCTGGACCCGTAATGTTGACAAACAACGCTTCCGAACGCCGGGAGGTCCTCGATCTGCATCACTGTCCCCGACTCACCGCTACTTGGTCCATGCACATTGCACACGTGGCAAAAGAACGGTGGGGAATTCGATCGCGCTGCTATTGTACGTAGCAAAGGCGAGGGAAAGCGCAGTCTCTGGAAAAATGTGCTCGCAATTCCGCTAAGTAGCAGGAACAGTCTACAGTCTTAGTGTATTCACAGTAGCATTTATGTACTCGGTGCGTGAGACCGCCGAATTGCACAGATGTTGTTAATTTTCTGGGCCGTAAGCCGGTAGACAGGTCCAGAAATCAGCGTTAGATGCAAAAGAGCTCTTATCCACCGTTTTGAACAGACGTACTCCGTACGTGGGTGCCAAAAACGCCAAAGAGGGAGGGCTCCGTCGTCGAGAGTCTCTCTCTCTAGAGGTCGCGCTTGACAAAGATAACAGGTCCCACGTAGACGTGTCGAGCCTTGAAGTAATAGTATAACATGGCGATGATCAGCACGCCGCCAAACATGGTGGACGACCAGTTCATGTTCTCGGCCGTGACCGGGGTGGCGAGGGGCCAGAAGGCGAAGAACCAAAGCGGCATCAAGTAGAGCAGAGCCGCGATGTTGATCCACAGACCGTATTTGCCAAGTGACCATCGTCGATGAGGCAGCGCGGGCCCCTTCAGACGTCGGTAGATCAGGCAGCTGATGGTGATGAAGTAGGACGTGAGGATCGAGACACCGCCGAGCGAGTTGATGGCGTTCAAGGCCACGGAAGAGCCCAGGTTGATGCATGCCAGCAGGGAGCTCACCAGCAGGGAGACGAAGACGGCGTGGAGCGGGATGTTCCAGCCGGGTGTGACCTATTGAAAACCCGTCAACTGGGGCTGCTCAAGTGAAGCGGGAAAACTTTGAAGTGGGGACAAGATTCTCACCTGTGAGAGCCAAGCCGAGAAAGGCAAACCTTGGTCACGGGCAAAGGACCACAGCTGCCGAGAGGCCGTGGCCACCTCGCTGGTGCAGCAGGCCGCGAGAAGGATGATGACGATGGCAGTCATGGCGTTGGTTCCGCCGTAACTTTGGGTGGCATTGTAGAACAGCTGGATGAACGGTTGGCGGGTGACTGAGGCGAAAAGGCTGTCGATGTCGCCCAGGGTGAATATCAAAGTAATGGCCATGAGGAAGCCCAAAATCGCGTTGATGACGACCGACCACATGATGGCCTTGGGGAGGGTGATGGAGGCGTCTCGGATCTCCTCGGCTGCAGGACCATCCTCTGTTAGATATTGCGACATGGTGGGAACCGAAGCATTTGGGACTTACACATATGGACTGAGCAATCGTATCCGATCAGCACACTCAGTGGAGTGGTCAAGCCGATCATGGCGGACAGGCCATTGCTCGACCAGCCGCCAAAGTTTGTGAACACGAGCAGGGCGTCATGTGCGTTGGCGCGAGGAGCCATCACCCAGAGGGGGATGATGATGGCGAAGAGCCCAGCCAGATGCAGAATCAGAACAGTGCCCTCGATCAAAGGCAGATGAGGCGCCAGGAAAGTGTTGAACGCGATCGAGAACATGATGGCCGCGATCGAAAGGAGCGTTCCGTGGTAGGCGTGCCATACGTAGTCTTGGACGTTCAAGGCAATCAAGCCCTGAATGACACTGCCGACCATGAAGGCGACACCGGCGAGGTAGACTTGCCATCCAATGGCCGCCAACCAACCTACACTGGCCGTCAGAAAGGGGCAGCGGTGGTGCCAAGCCAAGGACGAGACTCACCGACGAGGTAGCTGAGCATCTTTTGTATTTTTGGAGGCGCAAGCTCTGATACCCAATGATACTGTCCACCGGCGGTAGGAGACCTAGGATCACACACAAGTCAGGGTGCGTGCCCGGCTGCAATTGACTTGCTGCCACTCACATGGATGCCACCTCTGCGAGACTGGCGTAGACGAGCGTCTGTCCTATTCCCACGACGATGAAGCCCCAGAAGAGATCGGCGGTACCGCCATCGGTCAAAACGAAGGAGAACAACCTGGGAGCGATGTTCAGTAAACAGCGTGTGTGGTGAAGGCCGACGCCTGAAAAGGGTGTCCTACGGCAGGAGGATCTCCCAACTGGCCATCACCGTACTGGCAAAGCCGACCATGGTGACGAAGCGAAAGTTGCGCTGCACAGCGTCAGTATATCCATCTTGGTGATGAGATTTCCGTCGCATGGGAACTGGGCGCACGTACTCGAAGGACCTGTTTCTTGCCCAACATGCTCATCTCCCTCTTGTCGTCTGCGGTACCTCTGTACCGTTCCGGGACGCCGAAGTCTTCGTCGAGATCCTTCTCCCCATCGTTGAGGTAGAGATCGCTCTTGGGCTGCTCAGCCGACGAGATCACGGTGGCGTCCTCCTTCATTGCGTCGACAACAGCCATTCTGCCAATACTACAGGGGACAAGAAGAAAGATGAAAAGGTCCTGCACTCCAGAAGAAAGAGAGAAAGAGAGTCGGAGGAGAGGCGCCAACGCGAAGACAGGTACCGGGATTGGATCAGCTTATCAGAAAGCTCGCACATGGCGTGCCACATGGTGAGCGCCGGGCGACCAGGCTACTCGGTACTATGGGCCCTGGCGAACAGCGCATGGCGTCTCTCAGGATTCGGGAGCGAGGACCCCCTCGCCCTCCCACCAACTCGCAGAAGAGTCGAGCGAGATTCTGTCGTTCGAAG